>JARHVA010001800.1:2717500-2752500 GCA_037957365.1 Torreya grandis
TTGGTCCCATAAGACCCTACTCAATAATATCTCCTAATTAAGCAAACTCAGTTTCAAGTATTACTTACTCTAGTTGATTATATCATGACCACTTGAGATCCAAATTCATCAAGACAAGCCTATATACTATAGGAATGACCACTTCTATTACCTTGAAGGGTCCGAGATATCTTAGTGAAAGTTTCACTAACTTCCTAAGAGCACACAAGATCATCATAAAAGTCAAATTAAATGACTAGAGAGAGTTCCACAAAATATTCTAGCCCTCAACACATCTCCCTAATCTAGAGAGTGTTTTTCTCATTCTAAAAAAAAAGTATTTAGGGAATCTAGAAAAAATAATATGTATAATTTAATACTATAGCTACTCTGCATAGCTTCAGATAAGTATAAAATGTCAATACTATCACTACTTTATGGAGCTCCTAATAAGTATGAGGATGAATAGGAATTAGAAATACTATATTCCTAATGTATATAAAATTAAGGAATAAACATTCCACATATACATGCATATGGCCATATGACTAAATTTGACAAGTTCTGCCTATCAAATTTTAGATACAACAAGTCCGTCTGTTGAATCCAAACTCATTAACTACCAAGTCAATGTGAGTTTAAATAGAATACCATCCTGTCACTTAGAACTCATGTTATTAATTCACCACTCTTCTCTTAAGCCTCCATAAACTAATGATCTCCAAAAGTGTGCAAGGTTCAATGAACCACAAATCTATACTATCAGATCACAAAAGCAATAATACATGCTAAATAATTCTAAATGTAACACCATACATACAAAAGAGATCATATAATAAATTCATAATTGTATTTAAATTACTACTATTTAAACATACTAGTATCATATTTCACCACTTAACTTATTCTATTATGTTCATGATTAAGAGGAACTAATGTTATAATTAACATAATATACATAGGCCAAAAATCACACTATTCTTTCAACCTTATAAGGAAATAAATGAAATAATATCTCCTTGCTTGCTCAACTAGCACACAATAAGCTAAAGGTTTATTACAACCCCTAGATTGACAAGATGTTCCACACATCCTATACCTTACTCACTTGTGATGAAAGGTATATATATATATATATATTAAAAAAATCTCTTCAAAATAACATGCATTAATCAAAGGAGATCAATATCATTCTATTCAAGGGTGAATTAACAACATAGTAATTATAATCATATATATATATATATATATATATATATATATATATATATATATATATATCAGGGTTTGATACCTCACGTGGTCTAAAATCACAAGTTAGATAAAGTAGTGACTCTAAAGAGTCATAAGTGAAAAGTAGCAAACTATCATCTCAAAAAATCCTAATACCTTTACTAGGTAAAGGAAAACACAACAACTCAATGTTGCCAAAACACTTCCTACTTACCAAGTCTGTAAGTATGGTATCTAAATATATTTCCTCAATCAGAAGAAATAGATCACTAACCACAAAGATGTATCCATCAATCCAATCTAACAACTTCTCTCTCATTGAGATTAGAAGACATTATCCCACCATATTCAAGGGATTACTATCAAAAAACATTAAAAAATAATCCCCATTTAAGAGAACATTAAATCAACGTCATACAAATAAGACTCCTCTCAATAACATCATAATGATGTCAAAGGAGAATGAGATAATAATGAATCATTTGTAATATAACTAAGGGATATGACACTTCTTCCTAAAATACATAACTTAAAGGGTTCCAACCATAAATAAGCTCCAATCACATAGGAACTCTCAACCAAAACAATAACACTCTACTACAATAAAATTACCACCTCACTAGGTGGTACCAAAACTAAATTAGTCTCATAAGATTTTCCATTCCTAAGATTAGTGAAAATAAGGCACAAAATTAAAGCTGAACTATACATACACACACACACACACACACACACACACACACACACACACACACACACACACACACACACACACACACACACACACACACACACACACACACACACACACACACACACACAGTGACAAACATCCCAAACTTAAAAACACTCACAACACAAAACACAAATGGTGAAGGTGACTTGATTACCAAAAAGGGTGTAACACACTTGAGGTATTCGATCTAAGTGATCAACTATGGTATAAATTTTTTGTTTATAACTCATGAACTACATTATATATTCTCCTACCTTAACATTGCATACAACCATCACTAATGGATTACTTGATAAATCAATCCCCTAAACAACTAAAAAGGGGGTACAGGTGCCCTAAGGGTACACACTCAATGTTTCCCACTCCCATTACATGAATGTCTCAAAACTAACAATAGTCACCAAACCATATCAGAGGATCTATCGAGTCTTAAAAGTTTAATCATGGTGAAACATGATTCCACACTGAGGCACCATAATTCCAAAATATTAGTGTAATACTTCAAGTCACTCGAGTCACACTGGTGAACAAAAATACATGAAAATGCTAATGGACTCATTAGGTCCTAGAGTTTGAGCCACATCTTTGATACCACATGTAATAACCCCACTAGGTTAGACTTAGAGATACATTTTTTTTAATATTAAACACATATACCATAAATAGATTACAACTTAAGAATCTAAAATAGATCACATATATACTCAAGCGATAATAGTAAGTACACATTATATCTTATATCACAAATCTCTGATGTCATGAGAATGCTACATAAAATGAATATATAAAATAATACAACTCAACCATGACTGATACAACTCTATAATCACTGCTATTAATATACAACATTAAGTAATTATAATTATTCATGATAATAATCAATAATAATATACAATATAATATAATGTACATAATTTAGATCTCTAGTTCCCTAGAGCATGAGTTCCCGAGATTCTCTAGTATCTGTGGCAATCTCAAGTGTTATTTCAGTAATAGTAGTACTACTATGGGGAGGGAGAGCATCATCTAAGTGATTTTCCACTCCAACCATAGAGAAACAATACCCTACACAATATCCCATTAGGGAATGATCCTCCCTTCATAGATGAGTATATAATGATGGTGTGGGAATCTAGAGAGACTAACAAGTACCCATGTGCTATATGATTCTAAAATAAACATGCAATGTATCATAGAAATCCATTATATTGTAAGATATCACACAAAAATATGAATCACACTCATGAAATGATAATGTCTCACTAAACATACTTTGACCCAAAGTCTTACAAATAATAATAATGATCTAGATCAATCAAATTCATACACACCACTTGATCAGACTGCCTTCATTTGTCATTGTGATACTAATAATCTAATGAAGTTCATATAACCCTTACTCTATATTGGTAACGTAAATTGGTCAAATACAATTCAACCATAAGATTCATTTAATTTACATCTTATTCACACATACAATCAAACCAGATGTTAAAAATAGGAGTAACCAAAGTATGCATTTATTTTGTCAAATGCATAAATGAATCTTACATTATTTTTATCCCATACTAGAAATAATGACTAAAGTTTTTACCACCTAAGTAAAATATACACAACTATAGATTTTGACTACCATAATTTGTTTCCAACATAATACAGCTAAGATAACCCATATTACCATAGTTTAGTATTTTAAGACTTAACCACTAGTTTTCTAAAAAATAGTCATACAAAGTAGTCTTAAAATCATGGAAATATAATCAAATACACAAATAAATATATATAATGAATCAAGTCATAGTTCACATAGAATATAATAACATTTTGATATAAAATTAAACTCATAAAACTTACATGCATGCATACACAAATTCTTACCAACTGTTATAAAACACACTATTCACAATAATAACTAGCATGTATACCATAAATCAGTTAAATTTAGATGTAAGTCTAGGCATAATATTTATAGTATGTACCATCTAGGTAAATTATACTTGTATACTATAGTTTTATATGATATCCCATACTATCATAAGTTCCTAACTACTTAATAACATATAATCTAAACTTATGATTTCAAGAATCAAACGACACACATAAATAATAGTAATTAAACAAATACAAAGCTATACCACCTGGGTATACTCTAAGTCTAAACTACATAATATCATTCAAGGAAATATAACATATATGCACACATTATGATGCCCTTATTACATGCTAAATATGACCAACCATTAAAACATTTTAACACCTACATAATATTTACCATACATAAGTATTCAATACAGAATACATATAAACACTCAACCAATAAATCATTTAAAATTAAATAGAGAATTCATAAAATCATTATGACCTTTCCTTCTAATAATTTAATTTTATTTCTAGATGATTGTTCCAAAAGGTTTTAGTTTCTGATTCCTAAGAAACTTAATGACTTACTTAACTCATCTATTAAAATATAAGTATAATCCCTATATACATGTGTTTTTACATCATAATATGTTCAACATGTAGGTGATCTAATGCTCTGCAATTACTAAGCCATAGTTTAGCATTTTAAGCAAAACTATTAAACCTCAAAATCAAGCAAGTGAAAAAAATCATAAATACATAGAAAACACATTTATTTTTAATAGCTAAGACATCTAGAACTTCACTTTTCCCAAAACATAAAAATTCCACTCTAGCCTCGGTATAACTTTTATAGGTTCATAAGGAGACATTCATTAATAAATTCTTTTAATTTAGTTAATACTCTACCCGAGGACTAAAATCGTAAAATTATTCCCCTATGTTTTAAATCTACTAACAAGTACATTTACCTTGAATTATCACATTTAGTAAAGTATAGCTTATTCTAATGTTATTTTTACCTCACAAGTTGTATGTGATAAGTTACCCATAATTTATCATAAAAAAAACTTTGTTGGGTTTTTTATCCCTCCATAGTCTTATTAAACTCTGAATAGGCCCCTACAATGAGCATTCCCATTCTCAAATGAGCATTTAAGAGATTATTCCCTATTAGAAATGGTGAAGAATTTGAATACGCTATTAATGTTAATAATAATGTATAGTCAACTTGAGGATTTTCATATGATTTCCTCTGTATTTAAATTATATGTAGGTTTTAGGAGATGAATAAATAACTATATATATTCCCAAGTTAAGATGTATTAAACTAGAGGTATTTCCATATTATTTCATTAAGGATAGGCTATATGGAAATATATGAAACATATCTATATCTTATTCGGTATGTTCATAAAGAGTACTATCAAATAGACCTATTCCATCAAATACTCCTATCAAATTTTGTCTTGAAAGACCCATATATGGATAATATATTTTTTTATCAAAGTTTCCTCTCACTATGACTATTCTTTAGTTTTTATTTAGATAGGACATTAAAAACTCTATCCAAGTTAAGGCTATATCTATATATAGAGATGCCATGCCTATTGCAATTATTGGAAATTAATCTTTTTTTCATATGAAGCTATGGATATAAAATATACAACATGTAATTCCATAAACAACTAGATTTCTAAAAATTAATAGTAGTGATCTTAAAAAAATAAAGACACAAACACAGAATTTATAAAATATGGTAACACCTAGCCATAAATGACATCCTTGGTTCCAATTTGAAATTTAGCTTTGGTGAAAATCAAAATTAATACAATAGCCAATGCATGTCAAACCCTTTATTTGGCAGTGCCATCATACTTATTACTGCAGTACCCAAGTATCTAGAATCAACTAATAATTTTGTAGTGATTAGTTAGAAAAACACATTATTTTGACATCTCCCAAATGGCTTATTTTTAAATCTACAACTAGTTTTCCTATTTGAATCGATGTTACTATTACACTCAGTGAACTAGATGTGTTAAAAGGTTGTAAAATAAATAAGGTGACTTTGCTTCCATGATAATTTCTTTATTTATGCCTATTTAGATAAATTATTAATTGCCTATCCAGTTAATATCACATATATTATTTTGACATCACACTAAACTTTAGATACTCCATATATTATTAATGTAAGATACTTTAGATACTAGCTCACATGTTTTATGCTATATTAGTCTTAGCCATAATTGACATACATTACATTACATCAAATTATATTTACGGTATATGGTTTAAATAAATTCACTGAGATATTAAACACTAAAATTTACTTGGTATATGCATAATACATTAGATATGATATCCCAATTTTAATAAACTGTAATACAACATATTATACAATATTACATATTATACATTTTTTTATCACATATGACAGTATATGCTATTATGTGTATGTCAATTACATAAGCAATGATTATAGCATATAGGTGTAAATTATATTTATGGTATGTGATTTGAATATGTTTTAATATATATCAAAGTCAATCAATTGGGTATCTCTTGTTATTTATCAAACATACCAAAGTTTTAAGGAACTTGCATAAAAGGGATTTCCTTTTCTATAGGGAATTATATGAATCAATTGTGACTCAGGAATATATAAAACTAAATTCAAACTTTTCCATCAAATAATCAAATCGAATAGGCTGAATAACTTATTAACAAATTGAATTTCATGACCTACCTGACAATTCTTTGACTTTTTTTTTTTGAAATCACACCCTTTGCTTCTTCTCTACAAAGCTACGACCTTCTCCTCTCTTTCTCCAAAATGCATATATCATAAAAATTCTACTTCAACTCTTTCCTTTAAATAAAAATAGGTGCTGGTTTTTCTACCAGTTTTATTTTTTTTTGCTTTTAAGATATCATTTTTTTTGCTTTTGTTAGTTTTTTATTAAATCAAGAACTTTTGATTTCACCTTTTGTTTTTATTTATTTTTTAATTATTTATCCAATATTTTTATTTTTGTTAAATTAAAAACCTTTAATTCTTTTTTTCCCTTTTCTACATTTTTAATCAATTTATTTAAAAAAAATAACAATTCCTTTTTTTTAAATTCTAATATGAAATGCCCGATTTCATATTTTTATTTAAATTAAATTAGCATTTAACTATATTTAATAAATTTAATGATAAATTCCAAAATTCATAAATAATATGTATTTAATTTTGCCTTAACTAAAAATTACTTCTACATATATTAATGGCACATCATGATAAACACACAAAAGAATTTAATTTTATAATTTTACCTACTCAGAAAATCATAGGAAACAACACTTCAAATAAGTACCAAAGAAATTATTTTTAAATGAATTCTACCATGACTATCTATTGTGTGTGTGTGTAGGGTTTTACTAGCTCTCTATAGACCTTTAATGTTTCCATCTACATCACCCTCTTCGAAGATGCTCTCCCTTCGACATGCTCGAGGGATGAATTCTCCTGCATCCACATCACAACACACAGGTAATTAGATCATATCACATAAAGTAAAGATATAACTGGAGCAATACATTAATATGCTTAAAATATAACCACATACATTATCCAACTCACAATACACAATCATGTATCATCATCTAAGGAACATTATACTATCCCATAATAGCATAAATCTCAAGCTTAATCACAAATATAATCAGATCTAAATTTGTTAATTGTAGATATCCATAAATAACTTATCAAGTTTGCCTAGTGGGGAATCAGGATGTAACATGCTCAAAATAATAATCAATGAAGGTAGCCTCCAAACCAACATTAGACATATTATATTGTATTTTATTATTCATATGACACTACCATTATCTATAATTGAATTGCTTAAAAATAATTATTATAATAATGACTATAGCCCCAATCAACAACCCATTTAAATTTCCAAGTTTGTTAAACAAAATTTTAAATCTCTTCATTCAAGAGCTTATCCTACTTGTTTAATACAAGAGTCATTATTAATTATGAATCTAAGTAATTTCAATTAATTTTATGACACAAGTACATCTTTTAATAGTAAGAGAAATAGATAGACTATTAACCATTATTAACAATTGTTTTGATACTTCCTTAGTTTAAATAAAACAATATTATTTCCATTTTTTTTAATACATTCCCCTATTTACTAGTGAACATTTACCTAGTTATTATTTCATTTATTAAGTAAGATAACTACCTTCTATTATTGTTATGAAATCATATAACAAAAGATACTTATAGACTTTAAAATTCAAGGTAAATATAAATAGATAAATTTATAATAATAAAATATTCTAGAATTATTCATTAACATGAAGGTCTTAGTGATGATTATATTCCTTGTTCACATGGTCATTTTGAGCCTTTTGATCTTTTTTGTCTTATTTTCCTTATTTGTAACACCCCAAGTAGTCATAAGTCAGTTTCCCCTAGCCATAGGGGCTCCTAGCCTATCTTGTTTGGTTTTAGCTCTGCTTTAAGCCTTATGACACTAGTACCATTTTTAGGATAGTAGCGCCACATGGAACTAGTGTCCAATTATGGATCTAGTGTCCAATCGGCATTTTCTCCTATAATTTGAGTCCTAACCCTTTCTTGAGAATTATCTTATGTTTTTATCCCTTTTTTACAACTTGTCAGCCAATGAATAAGGTATTATATTCAAATTAAAGTTCCTTTTATATAAAGAGCCTCACAAGGTATTTTACATCTAGCACTTACTATTTTAGCACACAATTACATAAAATCAATCAATAATACAACTCAATACTTTGCATACTACTCAACTATCACATCTAGACATTGCATGCTTGATCAAAGAAGGGCCTAAAATAGAGTCATTCTCGCATACCATGCAAGTTGATTATGTACCTTCCCTAAGGGAGAACTACATACCATATGAGACCCATAACATTATGCTTAATATAGGCAATGGCTAGGATAATAGGGATTATGCTCCACACGTTCATAACAAACCATGACCCAGTTTTCCTTTCCTTTTTACATTTGATCTTGTTATTGTTTCATGTGTGTAGGTATTAATTAGGGTTTTGGAAGAGATTCAACTAAAAAAGTGACATAGGTGAGCCCCTAAATGACATAGAATCACCTATACGACCTCCAAAACCTCCTAAAACTTTCATGAAAGTCTTTGATAGTTCCTATAGGAGGGACACTAGTGCCATAATTGGACATTAGTGTCACATGGTACTAATATCTTGATATTGGTACTACTATCCAAGAATAGATTTCAATAATAGTTATAAAATGAAAGGTGCATACTTGTCTCTTCACCCTGTTTTAGTTTCTTGATTTGTAGAAAGGTTTATTTATTTCTAGATAAGTACCTTTTCTCTTTTCACTTACTATTTTGGGAAAGTTAAATTTAATAAATCATTTCTAGTTTCATTCCATACTAGCATAATACTCAACCATTTAACAACATAGGATTTACATCAAGTTGAATCCTAAAGGGTTAAAACAAAAAACTATAAAAACAAAGATAAAGTTTTATATTTACATAGTTTCATAAATCTATTCACACCTACATCTTGCACTAAGAGTGAAAAAAAAATTGTCAACATAATGTTGAGAAAGTGACCATGCCATCACAAATTCTTCTTTCCTTTTCTAGAGTAATAAACAAGATAAACATAAAATATCATCATTTCATATTAATGGTGATAGTATTATTTTATTTTAAAATAGAAGAATAGTAAGGAGAAAATAGGTGAATTCAGCCAAAAATAAGTTGATACGAGATTTAGTAAAACTCAAACAACTCAACTAACACCCAGTGAGTCCAATTTCACCAAAATATTAATACTAACATAAAATACCAAACATTCATCAACCAAATCAAGATAATAAATTTTCATTTGATTCTTATCTAGTTATTTCTATAAGTTTTTAGAATTTAGAGAAAGTGTGAAACCTCAAAATCTCAAACACAAAAATCATTTTATTTACCATATTTGCATGATCACCAAAAATAAACTAAAGCAAATGTATTTCCTCTCAATGAATCTCATTAGGACTGAAAGAATCATATAACAAGAATTAGAAGTGAATAACTTCTATTATTTTTCTCAATACTCATGTTTGTAACTTAACCAAAAGAGTCTCAAGTCAAAATTCCTAAAATTCCCAAATGTTTATATATAAGCATATATATTTACACACACACACACACACACACACACACACACACACACACACACACACACACACACACACACACACACACACACACACACACACACACACACACACACATCAGAATAGACCCAAATATATAAATATATCATAATAAATTTATATATTTGGGTCTATTATAATGTAATTATATATATATATATATATATATATATATTTTATCAAATTTTATTATTATTTATTTATATAGTTATATATATTATTATATTTAAAATTAAATATATATAACATATTATATAATATATATATTATTTATTTATTATTATTATTATTATTTTTAATTTTGATTTGAACCTATATATATAATTATAACTTTAAGAAAATTTGAAAAATACATGGCCAATCATGGTTGATGGCTAGTGGCGAGGCTGTGAGTCCTGGTGCATGGCCATCAATCATGGTAGCCAGGTCATAGGGGGATGAGGAGGGCCAGATGGCCTGATCCCTCCATTTTTTTTCTCTTGATAAAACTAACAACTATAATATATATATATATATATATATATATATATATATAAAAGAAAATAATAATTATATATATAATTCAATTTTGTATATGCACAAAGAAAAACAATAATATTTAAACCTGTATATATTTCTTATTTGATTTATGATTACAACTAAAATGATAATACTATTATTTTTTTCTTAAATCAATCCTGTATATCTGTAGTTGTAAAAATATATATAAATGCATATTTTCTTATTTGCCTATTGAAATTAAATATAATAGAACATAGGGACTTCAAAGGATTATACTATTTTTTTTTCAAACCTTTGTCTAAGCTCATGTCTAAATATCTCACAAATTACAAGTAGAAAATTGCCCAAATTTCAGAGAGAAAATTTCATCAAAACAAGACACCATAAAGAGAGGGTTTTTAGGTTTAAAAAAAAAAGACAAATTAACCAAACAAGCTATCAAAATGCTTAGTGGAATCCTCAAACATTTCTGGTGAAAACTTGGCATATCAAAAGGATAATAATCTAGATTCAAACCTAAATGAAGCTATCCTTCATTGCCTACCCTATCTATAAATATGGAAAAAGAGAAATTAAATCTATAATGGAAAGCCCACTTGCCTAATCCATTTAAGCTCCCTGCTACATCCTGTAGATACATTCTCCTCCATGCTTCATTCCTCATCCTTCTAAATGATGATTTTGGAAACAACAATAATATGAAGCAATTGTCTTTGCCAAAGATTGGAACTCCAAAATGGTGTGTTGAAAATTATTGCCTCCTTCAATCCCATAAATTTTAAGCATGGGACAAGGCACAATCAGGTGGAATTTTAAATGGTTTTAGGTGAGACAAGACCCAACCTTCTCCCCCACACTTAAAGACAAAATTAGAAATGACTATCTGCCAACCTTTTTCTCCCACTCCTCTACGTCAACTATTCATTTTAATATTTTAATATTTTTTATTTTATTTTAAATCACATACATACAAAAAGGGGAAAAAGAGCTAAGTAGTGAATGACACGTCCCACTAAACTTTAATTAATTAATTAATTTATTTTTTATCATTTTTTATCCTTGTATTTTTTATTAGTTTATATATAAATTCCTATTTTTTTAATATTAGTATCTATATCATTATTAGAATATAATTACATAAATGTATTTATTTATTTATCAATATAACATATATAATTAAAACTCGATAAATAATTTAAAATATGCTTAGATAATTACAAGGCTAAAGAGCCACCTAAAATGATCATCAGTGAATTATTATGAACTTGAAGACTTTCAAGGCAAACCAACAGACTAATAATAATATGTTCAATAAGAAATTCATCCACACAACATGCAAATGATCATAATTTGAGTCACCAAAATCATAATGATACCATGCCAATGAGAAGGAACTTCTGAGTCAAGGAAGAGTATTACATTTTGACTTGCTTTGGAGTGATTTTATGTATGTTTTTTTAATATATTTTACTTGTATTGTTACTATCTAGATGTTGGCATTATATTTAGCATGCATCTTAGGCATACATGTGATCACATTATACCTATGCACTTCAATTATATATTCACCTAGACATGTTCCCTTTTATATGTTACATGGTTACATTCATAAATTATACAGTTGTCTTATCCTTTTGAGGTGAGGTTACTACCAGTTCCTATCATTTCCTCACTTCAAGGGGGAGGTATATTAGTGGGGGGATGTCATAGAGTTGTATTCTCCACACTTGGCATAACTTTTAGATTTAGTGTGGGAGTTCATATGGCCATGGCTTCCACACATCCATAGTTTTTAGATTCAATGGGGAGGAATGCTTTAGAAGCATGTTCTCCACACCTATTAAATATTCAACATATCTAAATTACACTGGGGCATGTTTTTGAAACATGTTATCCACATTGGTACTTATATTAGTTTTTATATTTATTAATATATAGTAGGAGCATGATTTTAAATCATGCTCTCCACACTTACATAGTTTTCCAAATTGGCCAAAACACATAATTATATGATTTAGATACACATTTGTGGCAAAATTCTATGCATTGGTATCACTTTTATACATAGTTTTAGCATGATACATATCTAAGGTGCATATGTTATGTAACATGTGCCTAATATTGTAAAATACAAATCAATTTTATATTCCAAAACTCTTTTATGGATTGTTACCACATCATAGACTTTTTCATATTGATACCCATAGACTTTTATAGACTTTATTGATCTAATCTACTATAGTAGGTGGTTCACTTTTTTGTATTATTGAGATGATTAAATCACTCAATCTTGACAAGATTTTAGGTTTTAATTTATTGTATCATTTATCCTCATCAAGCTATAAATATCATTGGGTTACATTATTGAGTTAATCTCAACTGCTAGGTGGTAACTCACTTTTGATCCAAATTTGGTCGCATCTGCCTTTCAATATATATATATATAAATATATATATATATATATATATATATATATATATATATATATATATATCCTCATATATATGCACTTTCAAGATTTATTTATATTTTTCTTAATTATAGTTTCAGAGCCTTATAATGGTACATGTTTTTCAAAATAACTTGCTAATAGGCAAGGTAGGTTACATCGACACATAGGTGTACTCCTAAACCTTTCTCTTTCAATTTCAATATATTTCAAGTAATTTTAGTCCCAAATTATATGTACTACTCAAAACTTGGTTGTTCCTTTCAATTTTAGACCTTTCCCACTTCTATAAGTCTCACATCTGATCTATATTTATGCCCCTTAGCATATATATCTTAGTTTGACTAGTATTATGTTGATGACACAAACTTTTTCTCTTTCCAAGAATGCTTAAAATGTATTTATCTTCCATCTCTACAATTTTTAAACCTATACCTACTTTCCTACTCCATGGACACTAACACTAGGAATAAACACTAGCGTTGATGTTAGTGTCCTGACTTGATGCAAGTGTTTAGTGCCCTAAAGTCATCTAATTTATAAATGAAATGTATCTTAATGGTCATCCTAAGTGATTTAATATGAGTTATTAATTTAAATGGATTGATATAAATATAATATCAACCCTTATTCATTCCTCACCTAAGAAAACTTAGCAAAAAGACTAAATAAACCAAGGCAACTTATCAAAATCAATCTATCAAGCTTTAAATTGAAAAAAGATTTCCTATTTCCATAATAGCCATAGGTAAAACACATTTAGAGGGTTGAAGGACTAAAGAAGGAACCCAAGATCTTGATTTTCCAAGTTACAAACTAGGTCACTAGTGTACTTGATTTGCATAATATTGCATGATTCACATACAAGCCAACACATAGGGAGAACTAAATGAGTATGAATCCCTCTTATAGAGTATTTTCTATGTAGGTAATACCCTATGATATTAGGGTTTTTGGGCTTAGCTTAAAATCATGTGCCATCTATCCCATTTTCCCCTAAGGTCACTATGGAGATGGAAAATTAGGGTTTTGCCATTTCACAAGAAGTGACAATGCATGACCTAAATCTAAATGCAATATAATTAAGGCAAAACAAAACCTAGAAGCATCTAGGTGGTCACATCATTTTTTTTATCAAATATTATATACATGATACTTGCATCAAACCTAGACAATAGTGTCAACATAACCATCTTAGGCTGATGTTATTGCCTAGAGCTCCAAAAGTGTCAAATCTAGAATCTAATGACTATTCTAAAATCTCCTTATAACCTGATTTCTACTTGTTCTAGATATGAAATTGAATTCACATTAGAATAAGCTAATCACATTACTTCTTTGTGACTTCCATATCTAACATAGTTATACTTTACATATTTAGACTATCTCAACATAATAAATTCAATATATGCTTATATATGAGTTTAACATCTAATTGGCTTGCTATAGATTTGAATATAAAACTTGTGCCATTTCATTTATATATAACCATTTAATCAAATATAAGGTTAACAATAAAATCACCTTAGATCACATTTTAAGGTTAAAAAACTAATACTGATGACTGTATTCCTAATAATAATGTTCATTTCTCTTTATTTAATAAATGAAGTAAAGACAAATTATATTCAAGACCATAACCACTATTAGTTTTGGGTAGATATTATAATATTATATAATTATAAATATAATATTATAGATATATTATTATATATAATTTTTAAAATATAGATGTGTATTATGTGTGTATTTTTTTTAATATACTAATACAATATACTACTATTATACATAATATAATATATTATATATTATTATATAAACATATACGTGTGTGTGTGTGTGTGTGTGTGTGTGTGTGTGTGTGTGTGTGTGTGTGTGTGTGTGTGTGTGTGTGTGTGTGTGTGTGTGTGTGTGATCAAGGGTTGAGGGGGCCCTTTCCCATAAAAAAATATAAAAAAAATAATGGTTATAATAGGACAATGTCCTAGATCAAATGCTACCAATGCTACAACAAAAGCAAAGCAGGAAAGCAGCCCTGAAGGTAATCCATATAGATCCAACCAAACATTAGGATAGAAAATATTTGAATTAAATATTAAGAAAACCATGCTAAAAAGATAGGAGTTGTCTATATTTAATGTAGTTATTTATTTGACACCCAAATTGGCTAATAAATTAGCCATATTGTTGGCTTATCTATAACAATGACAAGCCTACCACATAGTGAAATCATTTAAGGGAAGCCAACTATTATGGATACTATTTCTAAGATTATAATTAGGATAATTTTTACACTCAAGGGAATAAATCATAATTGTGGAGTCACTTTCAATGACCAACTTTTCAATAACACAATCTCACATCATTTGAATGCCCCAAAAAAGCTTGTGCCTTAGCATCATTGTTTTACCATTCATGAGATGAAAATATTTGACTGTGATGAGAGATGTGACACAATCCCAAAGATCACAATAAACCCTAAAATTTTGAGTTTTCCAAGTGTACAAGACTGAGGTGTTACATAATCACAAAATATCATCTAAACTTGCCACCCCTCTAATCTAGTAATGAAATTTCTAGTTTAAAGGAAAGGAATAAGTACTTGGGTGTGTATGCACACACCTTGTCGTTACTTGAGTTGAATTTGAGTGATTTTATGGTGATTTACATGCAACCAAGATCATGTTATAGTGTAAAATTAGTGCATATAATCTAGGTTATAAGTAATTGAAGTAGATTTATATTGAAAGAGCAGGGTTTAGGAGTACACCTGTGTGTCAATGTAACCACCTTGCCTATTGGTAAGTTGTTTTGTAAAATATGTATCATTGTATATATATATATATATATATATATATATATATATATATAGAGAGAGAGAGAGAGAGAGAGAGAGAGAGAGAGAGAGAGAGAGAGAGAGAGAGAGAGAGAGAGAGAGAGAGAGAGAGAGAGAGAGAGAGAGAGGAACATGCCCCATGCTTTGGAGAAAAAGTGATTTGCCACTTAGAAGTTGAGATTACCTCAATAATGATACTTATAACATGGTGAGTTTGGATGATACAATCAAATCCAATGTGAAATATTGGCAATATTAAGTGATTTGATCACCTCAACCATGTGAAAAAGGTGAACTAACTATTGCAGTAGATTGGTTTGATAAATTTTATAAAATTCCATGGGGTATCAATACATGTAATGATTTTAGAATCTAAAATTGATTTGGATTTTTCAATATTTAGGCACATGTTGCATATCATATTCACCTTAGATATGTCTCATTCTAAAATTATATATAACAATGGTACCAATGTATATAATTCTACCACAACTATGAATACAAATCATGTAACTCTATGGTTTGGCCAATTTTGATAACTATATAAGTGTGGAGGACATGATTCCAAAGCATGCCCCCACTATATATGGAGAAATATGAATATTGATATAATTACCAATGTGGAGGAAATGTTTCCAAAACATGCCCCCACTATAAATTAGAGATGTTGAATATTGAGTAGGTGTGGAGAACACAATTTCAAAGCATGCCCCCACTAAATCTATGAATTGATATAAGTACCATAATAAATGAGTGTGAAGAACATGATTTCAAATCATGCGCCATTAAATCTAAAAACTACGAATGTATAGAATCCATGTTCATATGACATGCCCCCACTGAATCTGTAAACTGATATAAGTACCAAGTATTTAATGAGTGTGGAGAACATGCTTCCAAAGCAAGCCCCCACTAAATATAAAAAAATTATGAATGTGTGGAAGTTATGTCCATATTACATGCCCCCACTAATATACCCCCCTTTGAGGTGAGGGAAAAAGAGTACCTAGGGGTTACCTCACATCAAAGGAAGAAGATAACCATATAACTATATATCTTATGATTAAACCATGTAGTATGTAAAAAAATGTGCATAGGTAAATGTATCATTGAAGTACATAGAACAAATATTATCACATGTAGTCATAAGATGGATGATAAATATCATGGAAATGTCTAGATAGTAACAATACAATCTCAGGAAGCAAAAAAGCAAACACAAGAGCACTCAAAATCAAGTTAACATACAAAGGTCTTAGGAGACCATAAATAAGGGGATTGTTCAAATGCCACAAATTTGAATGGACACAACTTAGTCAAATGTCCACAAAGAAAGGAATGACACATTAAAATGTCCATACAACAAGGAATGACATATCCAAATATCCAAGAAGTCAAACATAGGCACATGGGCCGCATATAATAGAACATATTTAAATGCTCGAATAAGCAAGACAATAACAAGGCAAAACACTCAAGGAAGTTTATAAATGGAAATCATAAGCAACCAAAAAAAAATATTATAATTTCTCATGGATCAAATGTGTTAGCAAAAAATGTCAATTTCATAGCATATCATGTACCATGTGCAATATATAAGCATGGGTAAGTACATAAGAGCCCAATAATGATAATTTAATGTGACCATAGAATGATATAACCTGTAAGTATCAAGATCATAGAAGATGGATGTCCCCAACGTCCTGGTGATGTGAGTAAAGGGAAATCCTCACACCCATAAGTGCATAAAATCATGTATATGTGTATGCTTGTAGATGTATATGTTGTAGTAAATTATATGCTATCCCTCAACATGGAAATAACACATACATGCCAAGGAGCCAATAGAACATGTAGGAGCTGAAAAATGTTTTTGGTTTTTTGAATGTTTTTTATTTTTTCGTATTTAAGAGTCCTGATCAAGGAAGTCCTCATCATCAAAAGATGTAGGACCATTTGCCAAAATTTTAAAGTGTTGTTTATAATGATGGATTGCCTCTTATTCACTATGTTTATCCAATCACTTCCCTACAGTTAATTTTGTTGGAAGATAATCATATCCATCATGTGGTATACAAATCTCTCTATCCATATCAAAAAAGGTAACACACATATTTGTATTATCCCACTTGGCTTACCATTCAACTAACAAATCTTATCCAAGATTTAATTTTAAATGGGGGTCATGGTCTAGTATCCATAAGGTTGTAGTCACCACACATGTACCACACCTAGTAGGTAACCAACTGTATATGTGAGATTTTAGTATCAATGGAAAGTATATGAGTTCATTCATAGTATGTCTTAGTTGTTCGAGGAATGTAGTACCACAAGTTATATCCCACTTGTTCTTATCAAACTAGAGATGGTAGTAATATACCCCATCATTATTATATATAATATTAAAATCTTCATTATTTGGTCATTTTGAAAGATAGTTCTCATTTAAAATATAGGAAGGATTTTTCCTTTTGGTCAGTTGTGGAGCCTCTAGAGAAGACTCCACATTGTTCACATGGTATATTTTCATTTGACCCTTGTAAGGTTGGCTCAATGTTTTTAACCAAGAGGATGAATTGAGTAAAAGGCATCTACATCCTCATCTGCTATGATTATGTTCCCCTTATCTAAATTTAGTGTCATATCTTATACAAGTGGATTGATATTATATGTTCTAGGACACATGGGTTCAAATAAGCTATGCAAAAGGTGATCAAGTGGATAAAATTTTAGTGCTTGCATTTTCTCATCTATCATATCATGAAAAATATCACCATCACTATCATAGTAATTATAAATGTGCCCATATTTCTACTTGATATTGACTAATAAAGGAAGATCATATGAAGGAATTTCGTATGGTTTTAATGGATCCTTTGGTAATAGTTATTACTCTTGATGTGAAGTTATGTGCACTTCAATATGCGGTACCTTATTTACATCTTGGGATGGAGGAACCATTGTACTTGAATCACCTATTTCATAAGTGTGTATATGCTCAAGAGGAATGCATTGTTTAAGTGGTATGACTATAGGAATGCCCTCAGTTTTGGATTGTATCATTTTGAAAAATTTAAAAGGTTCATCATCAATGAAAATTGTTAATACATTCCCATCATGTATGAATTTTACACATCTATGAAGTGTAGATGGGACAACTTCCATTGACTATATCCAAAGTGTACCCAAAATTACATTATAATAAACTAATTGAGATGTTACTTGAAAAGTAATTGAAATAGTTTTTCATCCTAATGCCACATCTAATGTGACTTTACCAATTGGAGGACTATGTGAATTATCAAACCCTTTGATTTGCATAATTTAATTTTGAAGTAGATTGGTGATAACATACATGGTGGTTAAAAAGTCAATATTACAAATGTTTCAGATCGATTAATTATCAATGAGCACCCTTTTGATGCCCTTATATGGTATTGTCACTTGTATGAACAAAGGTAACTCTTGATCAATAATATCTTTGGATGGTAATTTCATTGGATCAAAAGATATAAATTTGGCATTATTCTTGAGAGATTTCATGATATCTAAAAAATAAGCCAACTCAATATCATTGGGAAAGTGAATTTCATGCAATGTTTCATATATGACATGCTTATAAACATTAGATTGCTTTAAGAGATTAAGTATTGAAATTTTAGCATGTGTATTGCTCAATTGGTTGAAAAGGTCATATCCATTAGATTTTATCACAAGTTTAGGTTTAAGAGGCACTTGTTGTATATTAATAGGTGGTGAAGTAGGTTGAGCAACCTTACCTTTTTGAGTAGTAAAAACATGGATTGCAAAATCCAATATAAACCATGGGTGATTAATGGGTGTAGTATGGTAAATGCCACTCGAATAAGTCTTGGGTATAAAAAAATGGTTGAGAACATGCACATTGGTATCTAGATACTAGCTCTATAGCATTGTAAGAGGAATTATGAATAGATATCAAATGTTGTCTCTGATTTAACACTCACATTATGCGAATAAATTTGATTAAATTTTTTTAAAAGAAAAGTAATGGAGAAAACCATTGTAACTATAAAAAATTAGAACCCAAAATGGGTGATGGATGCATCCATGGTGCACATATTTGTATAGTAATCAAGAATAAGATAAATAATTAAAAAAATCCCAATTTGTCTTAGGGTTTTAGTGGTCAAAGGTTGAGCTCACCAAATGTTTAACCCTAATTTTGGATGGGGATCCTCTTAGGTAGATAGGGTTAAGAATATATAAATGATAGGGCACAAGGGTGAATATTATATCTACATTAGGACAATTAAATGCTAAAATCAAATATACCATATATTGAATCTATTCAATTGAGATAAGATATTAATAGAAATTACAACTATGTTAGATATAGAATGACATAAAATAAGGTTCTTAGTTTGTTCTAATGCCAATGTAGATCTGGATCTAGAACATGTTTGAAAGTAGGTGAGAAGATAGTTTTGGAATAACTGTTAAATTCTAGATTTGGTACCTCTAGCTCTCTGGATAGTTGTGTCAGCCTTATACAGTTGTATCAATGTTAATTTATATATTTGATGATAGTGTCATGTATAGAATATGTAGTGAAATGGGATGTGACCACCTGGATGTTTTTGGGTTTTTCTTTACCTTCACTCTAGTACATTCAAATCTGGGTCATGGACTATTAATCCTTGTGAAATGGTAAAACCTTAGCTTTCCATCTTTAATGTGACCTTAAGAAGAAATGGGTTAGTGGGCACATAGTGTAGAACTGACCCAATGACCCTGCTATCAAAATATGATGCTTACATAGCCAATACTCTAGAAATAAGACCTCAGACTCATGTAATTCTCCCTTATGTGTTAGATTTTGTGTGAGTCATGAAATGTGTGTAAAGAAAGTACAAAAATGACCTAGCTTATAACTTGGAAAATAAGACCTTATGATTAGTCATTTAGTAATTCAAACTTATAGATGTCATGTACCTATAATTGGTATGGAAATAAGGAAGCTTTGATCAATTGAATTTTTGATAGAGTGATATTGATAAGTGCCTTGGTATTTTTGGTCTAATTTCTAGGTAAGGAATGAATGAGGTTTGATATTATATTTATACCAATCCTATCAAGAGTTAATTGGCATTAAATCACTTAGACTGACCATTGGAATACATTTTATTTGCAAATTAGATGACTTTAGGGCACTAGACACTTATGTTGAGGCAAGAAAATAACATCAATGTTATTATCCATCCCAAATATTAGTGTTTATGGAGTAGAAAAATAGGTAAAGGCTCAAAATCTATAGAGGTGGAAGATAAGTACATTTTAAGAAGTTTGGGAAAGATGAGATGTTTGTGTCATCAATATAAGACTAGTCAGACTAAGAGATAGGCTATGGGGCACAAGATAGAGTAGATGTGAGGCTTGTAGAATTTAGGCATGTGTAGAACTAAGAGGAATAGCCAAGGTCCAAGTTTGTCAAGTGTACAAGATTGAGGTGCTACATAATAAAAAAATATCATCTACAATTACAACGGTGGTAATATTATATTGGAAATATGAAAAATATATATTGAATTTTCTTTGTTTGTTTTTTAACTTTTAAACACACACACACACACACACACACACACACACACACACACACACACACACACACACACACACACACACACACACACACACACACACACACACACACACACACACACACACACACACACACACACATATATTACAAATTTTGTCAAGTGACATAATAACACAATAATAAAATTTCCTATATCTAGTCATGTATTCTAAAGAGAATAAGAATAAATATGAAAATTATTAAATTGTGATTAGGTTAGATATATTTAAGTCTTTTTTTAAACATATTAGATTAAACATGGTATATAATAATCTTATATAAAATAGAGGGCACTAAAAATCTTTAGAGGTAATGCTCATGTTCTTTGGTCTCTTCAAAAACCTAAATTATTTTGAGCTATTACAATAAATTCAATTTTATGGCATTGATGGGATTGATTGGGAATTATTATTCTTTTGAAGGGCATCCTTTGTTTAAAATTCCTTTTCTCTAGATGTGGTGCATCCTTTAAGAGGTGGCTGTTGTCACCAAATCTTGTACCCTAGAAGAAGCTATTCAATATTCTTCTAGATTTGGGAAACATGGGAACATTTCCAAGTATGTGGGTGTACCTATATTGGAAATGAGCCTCTAGATTTAAGGTATAGTTCCTTGAATATATCATGCAATGTTTACCACTTAAACTACTACTTACTTATGGGGAAAAGAGTTAGAGAATGCATAAATTGAACTTACTTTAAAGGAGGTGATACACTAAGATGTCTTTCATATGACCATCATAATTTATTGTACTAAGAAACAAAACACACAAACTAACTTCCAAGTCTTATGGATTCTAACATGAGTATTTTGATATGGAGGGGAGATGCATGAGAGTTATCCAAGGTAAGTGAACCATAGGTTAGTTCAAAGCACTAAGGCTCCTTGTACACTTAAAAAATAGGTTCATACACTTGAAAATACTTTATATGACCTATTATAATATAAAATCTTGCACAAACATGAAAGGATAATGGAAGAAAGGATAGAGAATTATCACTTCGCATCACCATACATCACTTGCATACTTAGACAATCATTTAAAAACTCAAAGTTAGATTTGCATTAATGTTTAAAGGTAGAATATGACATCATTCTAGTAGGGATTTTCCATACATGGAGTGGAACTATTTTACAATAGCTCAAGATCTCTATTTATATAAACAATAAAGCAAGAGAAAGGGAGCTTTGGCATTGAAAAGGGGAATCAGTTAGTTCAAACATTTGAATCATAATTACAACTGCTTCTATAAATTATGCTCATCTAGACCTTTTAATTGATCCAAGTCACCTCGAGTGGTAGCACAATAATATATTCCTTCATTGATGTTCCCTAACTATTACAATAGTGGGATCAAGTGGTTTTAAGCTAAGTTCTGGTATGAATGTGGTTATAAAAAATAGATCCATCTATTATAATTTTATCTTGGTGCTAGACCACTCCTGACTGGTTTATCATGGTGTGTAAAAGTGGAGAGAAGGGTCCCTTTCATGTAGTTAGATCTAGTGATGAAGATATTTAAGTATACATGTCTACCTTCATGGCATCCATTGAAATGCTAGATCTTGTCCAAGTTGGATCATGCTTGAACTCATCCCCATGTTCTTACTTACCTTGCCTCATCAAAAAATGCTTTGTTGACCTTCATCTAAGTCACTTGGGCTTGCCTTCATTTGATTGGCCATAAAAAATTGACTCAGATCATTAACCTCTTTGATCCTTGCTCATCATTGATCTTTATTTGCATGATTAAATATGCTCTATCAATCCTATGTTAGCTGAAATGCACTTATGCCACTTATCAATCATGCATTGATCTTAGGATCATGTTGTTAGCTTGGTACTTTATTCACTCAAGCCACATGGTAACCTTTAAGCTCATTGACCTTTTAAATTACTTGTGTTCCATTGATCTGCTTGGTATGATTAGATGCCAACTATTAGATTTGCTAAGACCCACTATTTAAAATCTAATGGCTATTTTATGAGCTCAAATTTTGACATCCATGTAATTGTATTTTATGTCTACACAAATGTATTTGACATCTACATGACCATTATTGGGATATTCAAACTTTAATGATCATTTTACATGGATTGAATTTGATGTTCATGCACCCATCAATTGATGTCCATGAGAACATTAATGGCATCTATGTAAATATCAATCTATGGATCAAAAATTCCTTGAGCTATTTCTTTTGGACCTTTTGATGGACATTTGTTTTGGGCTTTATGTCTTAGCCACTTTCTTCAAAGGAATTTTTTTCCATCTCTTTTGCATCAGACAAAATGTTTGGCGAAATTATTGTGGGATAACTTCCTAAAAGAATTAAGTCTACTTTATCTTTGCCTTGGACAATTTCTTGCAGATAATTTTTTTGAGAGGTCTTCAAGAAAATTATTTTAGACAATTTGTCTGAAAGAATTTGGACTTAGCTTTTTTATAGAACATTTTTTCCTAAAAGAATTAGACTTGTGAGCTTTTTGATTTTGAATGACATTTATGACCCTTCGGGACTTTTATATAGGACAATTTACCAATGACCCTTTGGAACTTTTGTATCAGGGCACTTTTTTGAAGAATGACCCTTGAGGAAAATTATTCAAATAATTTTCCAAAAATAAATGACCTTTTAGGCTTTTACTATGGATAAAATTTCCATAAAAATTTGTCTTTGGGCCTTTTATTTTGGACAAAATATCTAAAATAATTCCTTATGCTTAGCTAAAAAACTTGTAATTTCCTGAAAGAATTCCAACACAACCAAATAAAATGGAACAAATTTTTTTAGGGAATTATGCCTTGTGATTTTGTTGCAAACAATATGTGGAACAATTTCTCTAAGAGAAATTTGCATTCTCTAAGAGAAATTTGCATTCTCTAAGAGAAATTTGCATTCTCTAACACTTAACCTAAAGTTGAAAAATTTCCTGAGTGTAACCTTAGGCTTTTCCAGACCTGTTCTTACAATTGCTCAACACCATGAAAACCTACCACTTATATATATATATATATATATATATATATATATATATATATATATATGACTCTAAAATAACCCCTAAGACACCAAATAACATAAGGAATACACTAGACTATGATCAAAGCTTGAATGAAATATGAAATGACATCAATCAAGAAAAAACATACTCTATGACATTATGAAAAACCCCTATACAAGATTTTGACTATATGAGGTTTACCCATTTTGGATTGAGGTAAAAATGGTCAACATCTTTGGAATTTTCCTAGGGGTAGTATGTTTTCTATGCCATGACCAGTTGCCTAATCTTATTCATTGGGATATGGAGTCATATGTAAAATAGGTTTAACATATAAATTGCCTTTAACAACACACAAAACATAAGGAAAGACAAAGAAGAATAAACACATAGGACAAGAAACATACATGTGATTCATGAGCACTTATTGAACACAACATAATAAGAAAGGAACCACACACCTAAACAAATTGACCTAAGCACTAACTAACCTAAGATGAAAAATTCCTCCCAGATCAAAGGGGAATATTGAAACCTCTCTTACTTTATGACATGAAGGGTTGAATGAGACATGTAGCCTTTTGATCCTTGACATTGATGCCACCATATTCTTCATGGTGTTTTCCAACTTCATTGGCATGCTGTTCAATGAAAACCAAGGATCTCCAAACATGATAGCTATGGAAATAAACTCTTATTATATCCAAATAACCTTAAATTTCTCATATGGTTCCTCAACTATGACCTCTAATAGTGGTTGAACAAGGATTTCCTTTTTGGTTTCCATAGTATCCTTAATAAGATTGGGTTTCTCTTTAGTTACAAGTTCTTCATGTTCATCAAGAAGCTCTGAATGGTCCACCCAATCTTGTTCATTATCTTTTGTGGGAAACTCTTTACCCACCTTCTAAAGTACTTGACCCTCAAATTCCTAGAGATCTTCAAGATTTTTAAAGAGCTTCATTTGCAGCTACCAATCATGTTTGTCTTCAATGGAAAACCCTTCCTCTACCTTCTCATATACTTGGCTCTTAATGTGAAAATTTGAAGATATGATAGTCCTCTCAACCTTGCTCTCCTCTTTGATATAATGTACTTGATGTTTGGGAGCATCAATCTTTTCTTATTCATGTTCCCATATCTATAAATATGGATCAATACAAGGTGGGTCTCTTAACTATTCTTGAGGAACCTCCACCTCTGTGTTTCCCTCACTTTCCATGTTTACAATATCTTAGACACTAGCATCATTAGATTACTCTATGAAAATAGATTATTAATTAGAAAAATGACCATCATCTTTATGCTTGATGGAATACTTGTCAACATGATCATTAGTATTATTAGCAACTTTGTCATTAGACATAGATTTTCTTGGATAAAAAAGAGACTTACCTAACTTGTCAAACTCTTTGCATATGGCATTGGGCTGATGTCATAGTTCCTCTTAATTTACAACATGAGATTTTTCTCCATAATTATTGAGATAATCATCAACATGCTTTTTAGAGGCATTATCCAAATTATATGTAGACTTATTGGGAGGAGTAACCTTACCACATTGATCAAACTCATGACATGTGAAATTAAACTTTTGCCACAAATCATTTTCACCCACCTCATGAGTGTATTATTCAAGAGCTATTTCATCTATCTTGCTCTCATGAGACTCTCTTAGGATTGAAACTTACTGAGGAGTGATTTGACCTTCCTCTTTGATAGTAAAATCCACTTCATGCTTGAGATGGTCATCCAAAAATTCATGATTAGATATGGAGTCTTCGTCAAATGCCTCTCTCTTCAAGTCTTAGCCACATTCTTCATGGACAACTACAAAAGAGTCTTCAATATGTTCCTCTTCTATATCAAACTATGCACTAGTAGCTATGATAAGATATTTAATGTGATTTTATTCATCTAGAAAGGAAGAGTTACACTTTTGGTCACCAAGGGGAGTCCCTATGGTTATTTCCTCCTCATAGTCACTCATGACATCTTCTTGATCAGCCTTGGCTTGGATTTTTTCCCCCTCACTTTCTTCCCTCAAGATGGGCTCATGTGAAGGAGCTAAAATATGAGATGTAGTAGAAGAATGAGATGTGATGGGGGGATGATGAATTGGGAATGGAGTGTGAGGTGAAGGAGAAAGATTATCAATGGATTTAGGAAATAAAAAGCACTAATAAGCTCCTATGGAAGTGACATCTTGGGATGGTTAGAAGAACAAACACCTAGATAAGCAGGAGTTTCATCTTTCTAGTAGCTTTGTTTAAACCCTTCAATAACAACATGCTAATTTTTTTATCTATTTATCCTCCCACATACTTATCCTATCTATTGAGAATTGAAGGCACTTCCTTGACAAGTCCATTTTTTTCCTTGATCTCCCATTGAGTTCCTTCTAATTATTTAAATGTCTCCAACTTCTACATATGATTTTGGGAAACACCTCTCAACCATTCCATGAGAATATTAGGGAGAACATCATACTCATCATCCCATGTACTCTTTTCATCTTCAAGATCTAGTAACCATGGTATGGATACAAATAAGGACTTGATATAAGATGGAAAAAGTGGAGGATGAGGGTAATGATGGGGATCAATACCAACTTCATTTTTTTGCATTATAATCTATTTGAATCTATATATTACCTTATAATACCTTGATATAGATTCCATAGAAACATCTTGTACCTCATGACAAGCCTCATAAGAGTACTCTTGAGGTTTATAAGCATCATGGTATGGTTGATAGGGATCATATAAGGATTGATGGGGAGGTATTTCTTGATAGGTATGTTTGTATCCTTCCTCTAGGGATGTCCAATAACGTGGTGTCTATCAGGGTGAAAAATGGAGGATTATAGGGTTGCCATGGATCATAGGATTGATAGCCATTTTGATAGGACTGTTAGGGAGTATACTATGGTTCATTACAAGGATGATAAGGAGGTCCATGGTGGGGACTCATGTCAACCTCATGTATCAAAGGAAATGTCAAAAACTAATCAAAACTTTAATTAAAGATACCTGAACTAATTATAACTAGAATTTATCATTTGGAGTTTCCATTGGTGTTAGATTACTTGCTTACAAAAGCTAATAGAGGAAAGACACACCAACAATATTTTCATTCTCTTGGACCTTGGTTCCACTAAGTGTGCTAGAACTATTGCCACCAAAACTTGCACTCTAGAAGAAGTTATTTAGGCTTATTCTAGATTTGGGAAACATGGGAACATTTATAGGTATGTGGGTGTACCTATATTGGAAATGAGCCTCTAGATTTAAGGTCTATATCCTTGAATATATCATGTAATGTTTATCACTTAAACCACTACTTAATTATGGGGAAAAGAGTTAAAGAATGCATAAATGAAACCTTCTCTAAAGGAGGTGATACACCAAAATGTATTCTATATGACCATCATACTTTTATTTCACTAATAAATAAGGAATTAAAAATAACTTCCAAGTCCTATGGGTTCTAACTTGAGTATTTCAATATATAGATGAGATGCATGAGAGCTATCCAAGGTAAGTGAACCATAGGCTAGTTTCAGGCAC
The DNA here is from genome assembly GCA_037957365.1 of Torreya grandis. Classification (NCBI taxonomy): domain Eukaryota; kingdom Viridiplantae; phylum Streptophyta; class Pinopsida; order Cupressales; family Taxaceae; genus Torreya; species Torreya grandis. The sequence continues at coordinate 2,745,536 of JARHVA010001800.1, forward strand.
TAAGGCTCATTTTACACTTAAAAGATAGGCTCATATACTTGAAAACACTTCATATGACCTGTAGAACAATAAATCTTGCATAAACATGAAAGGATAAGAGAAGAAAGGATAAACAATTATCACTTTACATTACCAAAAATCACTTGTACACTTACACAATCATTCAAGAACTCAAATTTAGATTTGCATTAATGTTCAAAGGTAGAATATGACATCATTATAGTAGGGCTTTGCCATACATGGAGTGGAATTATTTTTCAATAGCTCAAGAGCTATAATTATAAAATAAAGGAAGCAAGAGAAGGGGAGATTTGGTGTTGAAAAGGGGAATCAATTAGTTCAAACATTTGAATTATAGTTACAGATACTTTTGTAAATTATGCTCATCTAGACCTTTTGATTGATCTAGGCCACCTTGAGTGGTAACATAGTTACATATTTCATCATTGATTCTCCCTGATAGTTATAATAGTGGGATCAAGTGGTTCTGAGCTAAGTTCCAACATCAATGTAGTTAAAACAAATGGATCTATTTTTTATAAATTTGTCTTGGTGCTAAATTGCTCTTGACTGGTTTGTCATGGCATGCAAAATTAGAGAGAAGGGTCTTTTTCATGTAGTTAGCTCTAGTGATGAAGTTGTTAAAGTCTACATGTATACCTTCATGGCATATTCTGAAATGTTGGCACTTGTCCAAGATGGATCATGATTGAACTTGTCGCCATGTTCTTATGTGCCTTTCCTCGTCAAAAATTAATTTTTCAATCTTTGTCTAAGCCCCTTGGGCTTGCCTTCATTTGATTGGCCATAAAAAATTGACTCAGATCATTAACCTCTTTGATCCTTGATTGTTATTGATTTTTAATTTGCATGATTAAATTCATTCCATCGATCTTTTGTCAGCTAAAACATGCTCATGACACTTTTCAATCATGCATTGATCTTAGGATACTATTGTTAGACTATTGCTTTATGCACTCATGCCATGTGGTGACCTCTAAGCTCCTTGAACTTTTGAATTACTTGAATGTCATTGATATAATTGGTATGATTAGATGCTAACCATTAGATCTACTAGGACCCATCATTTAAAATCCAATAGCTACTTCATGAGCTCAAATGTTGACATCTGCACAATCGTATTTGATGTTTGTGTAAATATATTTGACATCTACATGACTATCACTAGGATATTCAAAATTCAATGGTCATTTACCATGGATTGAATTTGATGTCCATGTATCATCAATTGACATCCATGTGAATGCCAATAATGTCTATGTAACCATCAATCTATGGACCATAATTTTCATAGGCTATTTCTTTTAGACCTTTTTCTTTACATTTATTGTGGGCTTTGTGTCACAACCACTTTCTCTAAAGGAAAATTTTTATGACTCTTTTGCATCAAATAAAATGTTTGCGAAAATTGTCACAAGAAAATCACTTGAAAGAATTAAGTCTTCTTTATCTTTGCTTTGGATAATTTCTTTCAGAAAAAATGTTAGAGAGAAAGATGCCTTTGGGAAAATTGTCATAGATAATTTATCTAAAAGAATTTGGACTTAGATTTTTTGCAAAATATTTTTTCCCAAAAGAATTAGACTTGTGGGCTTTTTGCTTTTGAATGATATTTGTGACCCTTTGGGACTTTTGTATAGGATAATTTTCTAAAAAATGACCCTTTAGAACTTTTATATCAGAGCACTTTACTGAATAATGACCCTTTGGGAAAATTATTCAAACAATTTTCTCAAAAGAGATGACCTTTTAGGCTTTTACTACAAACAAAATGTCCTCAAGAATTTGTGTCTTCAAGCCTTTTATTTTGGATAATATGTCTAAAATAATTCCTGATGCTTAGCTAAAAAACCTATAAATAAATTTTTAGAAAGAATTCCAACACTTAGATAAATAAAGTGGAACAAATTTTCTAAGGGAATTATGCCTTGTACTTTTGTTGTAGATAATGCGTGAAATAATGTCTCAGAGAGAACTCTAAATGATCTAACACTTAACCAAAAGTTGAAAAAAATTCTTGAGTGTAAACTTAGGCTTTTTTAGACTTGTTCTTATAACTTCTCAGCATCATGAAAACCTTCCACTTGTATATATGACTCTAAAATGACCCCTAAGACACCAAATGACACAAGGACCAAGATAGACTATGACCAAAGCTAGAATGGCATATGAAATGACATCAATTGAGATGTAACATACTCTATGACATTATAAAAAGACCCTATACAAGATTTTAATTATAGGTGGTTGATCCATTTTGGCCTGAGGTAAAAATGGTCAACATCTTTGGTGACATCCCTCAGGTTGGTATGACTAGTCTCTACCAAAATTGTATTATGCACCTCTTGGAGTAATGAATAGAGCATTTTACAATTGTTTACTAATCTATGTTTAGTGTTCTATGTTTGTTTGATGTGAAATTTTTTTTGTTGTCTTCCATTTGTAGGTCCAAGCTCAACCTAAGTGCTAGAAAATTTATTTACAGGTTATATAATGTGTCTTAACATTGATCTCTTAAGGATATAGTGGACAATCAAATTTAAGTGTCTTCAGCCATACCTTATTTCCATTGCTCCCTAGTCTGAGTACATAAAAATAACCTCTATATGAAATACTATTGCATAGAAACCATAGTAAGCATTACATTAGCTTCTTTCATAGTCCATTAGTGTGTTAAAGAGTCCAAGCTTAAGAATGGATCTGAAAAATTCATGGTGCATCACCACATATTATACTAGTTTTTATTTTATGCAATCTCTTGAATATTTTCACCCCAACTCATTTAGGTCTTAGAAAGAAAGGTAAAATCTATCATATCTAATGAAATATCCTCATTAAAACCCTAAAGGTATAGTTTAGATATAGGCATCTCATAACCTTAGATCATTCCCATGTTAGTCCAGGTATGGGTTAGACTTGAACAAATCTAATCTCTATTGGGTGATACCTGGATAGCTAACAATAGCCATAAATAAGTATGAACCATTAGATATAAATTAACATTTATATAAATTAAGGGTTTTTATTTTTCCACATTCAAATTAAATGTGTGTTCATTGGATGGGGGGTAGTGTTTTTCAATGTCATATGGGTTGAAGTTAAAACTTATGAATTCGAGCTCCATATAGTTTTTATATTGTTGACAATTAAATTTAAAGATTCGAATTGTGAGTGAGATTAATAATGGATAAAAATATTGTCATGGTTCATTTAGGGGAGCTCAAGTTTTAATATGAGTAAATATTTCACAATAATCAATTTGGCAATCCATTTACAATATAATTTTTTTCTATGGTATTTATATCCTTTTTGAATGTTAAGCTCAACCATTCATTATTTCTTATTTAATTGTATTTGTGATTACATATATAAGAATCATTGCATTTTATATTAATTTTAAGGTGTATGAATTTATCATTTAAGATACCTATCAGTATATTTTCACTAACAAAACCTACAACAAATATATGTCATGTTTTACTTCCAATAGCTTTTTCCATCTTCACAATTTTATTCATATTTATTAAATGGGAAATAAAATAAAATCTATGTTTTATTATGTTTATGGTACCTTTTAATGAATTTTGTTCTTTGATAGTTGAGTCAAAATACACTTATTTTGATTATATTTTGGATATGTGGTGAATGCTATAATTTATTTAGTAGTTACATTAATTTTCACAGTCATAGTAGGTGAGACACATGGATGGGTAGTTTTCAAAGTCCTAGTTCAATAATTTTGAAGTGGTTAATGGTATTGAAGTTTGAAGTTACCACTAATATTGTTATGATTAGGGAAGAATCTAGTTTAGGATCTAAATCCCAATCCTAAGAGGATGGCGTGTGATTTTAATTAACAAATCTTGTTAAATTCTAGGCCATAAATTGGTAGGGAATACTTGTTCATTCAAATCCATGAGGCATGTTAATTAGGATTTCTACATTATTGTGTCATTATGTAGAAAAATGAATATTACTTATAGTATTACTTATATGAGATGAATCTATGGTGAGATATTGGAAATGAAAATGTTTCCAACATAAGTAATGTTATTATATAGACTCATACTTAATATAGACACTTGAGAATGTTAGATTCGACTAATATTTAATATATTTGACTCATACACACATACATGACTCTTGTTATTATATGGATTCAACCTTCCCAAATTTCAGTCACTATTATCCAATATTCCCCTAGTATCTCCATAAATAGGTCAATATCATTCTCAATTTATCACTTGATCTCATATCATTGTTCTTGTTCTCTGGATAAGGCTATGTGTCTTTAGACACTACTGCACTATGGACTTATTTGTATGGGTCAAATTTATTTGTGCACATTCCACTTGATAATATTAGATTTGACTAATCTTTAATATATTTGACTTATACACACATACATGACTCTTGTTTGTATATGGACTCAACCTTCCCAAATTTTAGTCACTATTATCCAATATTCCCCTGGTATCTCCATAAATAGGTCAATATCATTCTCAATTTATCACTTGATCTCATATCATTGTTCTTGTTCTCTGGATAAGGCTATGTGTCTTTAGACAATACCACAATGTAGACTTATCCGTATGGGTCAAATTTATTTGTGCACATTCTAACAGTTAATTTCCAAATTTAAATTCTTTATATGGGTTATAATATACATTTCAATTTTTGATTATGTTTTATCTCTTTCTTTTTATATTTTAAATTTCATACTAAAATAAGTGTTAGAGAGAGAAAAATTGTAATCGCAAATATTGGCTAGAGTTTTACTATAATATTTGACTATGTTGAGATTTAGGATTTATTTTTTGGTAATGGTACTTTGAACTCTATTTTTATTAATTAGAAATTATTATGTTGAGATTATTGTTATTTTTTATTTAATTCATGTTAATTATAAATTATATTATTCCTTATATTAAATATGTTTCAATAATATGATATTTTGCTTGATATTAGCCAAACATTTATTTTACAAAAAATTATTATTGAATGATAATTATCATCTTATAATTGTAGGTACCAAAGAGGTCTATTTTTTGTTTTCCAAGTGCTAGGATTGGCCACTGAAGCAAGGCTTAGTTACGAGGGGACACTTGGAATAGTTTAGGTGAAATCTAGGGATGAGAGAAAGAGAGAAATTAGAAACTTAAATTTAAATTACTTTACCTATGCCTTCATTTAAATATTTAAAACAAAATGGTTCTCATAGATATTAGTCATCCAAGAACATTATAGGCTATGCACAATTTCATCATAGTCTTAGATTATAGGTATCATGAGTCTTTCATTTGGGATATAACTACATCATTAAGATTTTAGGTTTGTTGTGTGTAAACCATTTAGAGGATATCTCAGATTCCTATAGATTATAAATTTGTAATCATCTTGAAAATAACCCTAGTCTCATTGGTTTATAGTAATATGAACTTAAAAACACCTTAGTTTATTAATTGGTATGGGCTTACATTTAGAATAAATTGATGCAAGTTCAAACTTTACAAACATGTGTAATGCATATTCATAATGGAAAACAAGTTTTAATAAAATTTCACTCAAAAGGGGATACAAAATTTTAAACCCACCATGGGAAAGTAACATAAATAAGTTTTGATAAATTTAAATGGGATTATGTGATGTTTGGAATAAGAAAATAAAGTGGTTAAACAACTAAGTAACACATCTTAACAATTTAGAGCACTTGACTCATATGGGTAAAAGTGTAAAGGCTTAGGAAAAGCTAAATTGAACTCATCATTGTGAACATAAAGGTCAATGGAACATGTAAGGGATTCATAAAATCCATCATGAAGGGTCAATGCTAATAGGATTATAATTTATTTTATGTTGGTTTTAACAGATTAGCCATGGAATCTTTACCTTAATGGCCATGATGATATTTCCATTCAAATATCTTGATTTGAGATTTAATTTCATTAAAAGATGCATGAGGAAGTGAAATAAACCAATTATGTGCATATTTATTGCCTTTATGGCATGAGCTCTAACTCTTCCAAAACTCAAGGTTTCTAGAAAAACCCTTAAAACCATAAATAGATGAAGAATGTTGGAGGAAAGTGTGGATGGATATTCAATGGTTTTATGTAATAATGAATACATCTTTGTGGTGTATATATTTTTGGGAGATAAAAAAGAAAAACACTAGGGGTTTGTGAAGCTAAGAAAGGGGATGTGGTGCCATCATTTTTTAAGATGTGACTCATTACTTTGTGTAAAAAAAATATGAATGTTATAAAATTGTTGTCATAAATAATGCTGATTTGTGCAAAATTTGATTTCAAACCATGGGTGATAAGAATAAAATTGAGAGGTATTTTTGGAATGGTTAACAATAAGAAGGGGTTGTTAGTCCTCAACCTCTTTTGAAAGGAGAGATATATTACAAGAAGAGAGCCTTCCCTAAGGTTTCAATTACCAGGTCTTGGTACATAGGGTAACCTAGTCAGCTTGTTATGACCATTCCATATCAAGGGCCTTCAATGAGTATTTTAGACAAATCATATGAATTAAAAATGAAGAGCTTATGCCTATAGAACCAACATAAGGATATAATTATAAATAAACAACTAATTCAAAGGAACACATCTATTACATGGATTCAATAGTGCATAAATAATAATAGATAAAAGAGCATGCAATCAAGATAAAACATTAAGTTCAAACTATAACTCAAAACTAAACTAATCTAATCTAACATACTGGTAAAATGAATAAAAAAAGAGAGAGGAGGGTAGCGAAAAATGAGGATAAAGAGCCCACTTTATAATTTAGGCTAACCTAAATTTTATTGATTAGATAAGTCCTTGGATAAACTCATCCTTAGTTAAGCTAGAACTAGCACAACTCCAACTAAGGATGATGAAAGAGTCTATTGAATGAAGTAGTAAATCGAGTGACAAAAATAGGGTCACCAC
>JARHVA010001800.1:2757500-3070000 GCA_037957365.1 Torreya grandis
AATTTATAGAAGAGAAGAATGCTTGATAAATATAATTGAGCCACTTTGAGGGGGAAACCTCCACAATAATGAAATGAGTGAAGAATTCATAATATGATGATATAATACTAAAAAATACCTCTTATATATACTCTATTTAGCCATGGTTATTTCATAGGATGACCTTAATAATAACATTAAAATGTCATAATATAATATAAGAGGTATGTAAGTCATAAATTGATCACACATATCCTTAGACACACCATAGGTTAAGGGCATAACATGCCCCTCCACTTTAGAACAAAATAATCCTCAATATTGAATCAACCCAAAATATTTTTGTATAAATGCTTCATCCTCCCATGTTTCATCTTCATAATGCTGATTATTCCATTTTATCAAATACTCCTTAATTGCTCTAGTTTGTAGTTACTTAGTGCACATTTGAAGGTTCTATTTAGGTTCTAAAATAATCCTACCTTATTCATCCAATTTAGGTAGCTTAGTTTGAGTATAAAATCTATGTATAATTACATTATTCATGAAAGATACATGGAATATCATATGCATGCGAGTGGACTAGGGGAATTCCAATTTGTAGGGCACACTATTTTTTTTTCAAGATATGAAAAGGGCCATAATACTTAGGAGACAATTTGTTATCCTTTTTTTTGTTGATTTAGTTTTTTTTTGATTATATGGTTTTAATCATAAAAATAAACAATCACCTATATAAAAATTCCACTCACTATGGTGTTGATCCGCTTATTGCTTTACTAGATTCTATGCCATAGCTAAATTTTCTTGCAAACTAATGAGTTCCTCCTATTGATGGTGAATGTGTTCCTCAACAACTCAAACCTTGGGATTGACCTTCAAGGTTGAAGTAATGGATGGAGGGTGATATCCATACAAGGCCACGTAGGGAGACATTTTGGATGAACTATGAATATAAGTATTATACCACCATTAAGCAAGTGGAAGCCAATGAACCCATTTATCTTGTTTGTGAGAAGCAAAACAATAGAGATACCCTTATAGACATTTGTTGACTACCTATATTTTTACATCAGATTAAAGATGTTAGGATGAGATATGAGCCAATTGGGTGCCCAAACATGCAAATAATTTAGTCCAAAAATTATTAGTAAATATGAGATCTCAATCATTTACAATGATCTTTGGAGTACCATGTAATTTTTGAATTGTATCGAGAAAAATAGAATCTACTATACTAGAAATAAATAGATGTGATAAGGAAAAAAAATTAACATACATGGTGATTAGATCCATAACTACCCTGATAAAAGTTTTACTTTCTAACTGTGGTAACCCATTAATGAAATCCATAGAAACTACCTCCCAACACTGGTTAGGGATAGATAAAGGTTTTAAAAGACTTGGGGTCTTAATTGTTTCATATTTATTCTATTGACATACCGTGAATTCAACCACATATTTCTAGACATCCCACTTGAGTCCTTCACAAAATAAATGTTTCTTGATTCCATGATATATTTTCAAAAATCTTGAGTGACCTCATATTGGAGATGCATGAAGTTCTTCAAGTATTTTATGTTTGAGGAGATAATTCTCATAGAGGTATAATATATATTTATACCATAGTGTGTTCCCCTTCCATGTAAATTTTTTAGATCCCTTAGAACCCTAATAAATATTTTGAATGAAATCATGGGTAACACTATCATTCTCTCATACTGATCTTGCTTCCTCTAGCCAATATTCATGTCAAATGGTCATTTGCATAATAATGCCTCAATTGATTCATCCCTCTAGGATATTGAATCTACCACCACATTCTATTTTCCTTTATTATAGATAGTTTAAAAATTATATACTAACATTTTAGTCACCCATTTTTTTCTTCTTTAGAATAAAATCATTGTTTCAAAAAATATTTGAGGTTATCATGACCAGTTTTAACCTAAAAGTGATGATCCATCGGATAAGGTCTCCATTATTTGAATACATGCAAAATAACCATCATACATTTCTCATGGATTGGGTTCATCGTTATTTTCCCTTCAATTTATTATTCTCAAATTTAAGAGGTTTGCCTTCTTGCATGAGTACATCCCCCATACCATATCCTAATGCATCACATTTCATAACAAAAGTTTTTGAAAAATCTAGAGTAGCCAAAATTGGAGTGGTGCACATAGCCATTTTAAATTGTTCAAATGCCTTGGTGGTTGTATAAACACATTGTAAATAGGATTTATCCAATAAATATGTGAGTGGGGCTAAAATTCTACCATAATTTTTATAAAACCTATAATAGTAACCAGTTAGCCCCAAAAATCCCTAGAGGTTGTTGAGGGTATTGGGAATCTACCATTCCATCATCAGTTGGATATTTTTAGGATCAAATTTAACTCCATGTGAAATAATATGGTCAAGTACTCCACCTCTTAGACACCAAATTTTTTTGGAAGGTTTGGTATAAAGCTAATGTTGTTTGAGAATCAAAAGTACCTATTTCACATGCTTCAAATGGTCTTCTCAAAATTTTATATAAATAAGGATGTCATCAAAAACACAAACACAAACTTCCTCAAAAATGTCCTAAAAAAATATTCATAAAACTCTAAAATGTATATGGTGCATTTGTGAGGCCAAAAGGCATGCACATAAACTCATAACGACCTTCACGAGTTATGAAAGTTGTTTTAGGTATGTTTTCTTCTTGGATTAAAATTTGATGATATCCAGAGTGAATATCTAACTTGGTAAAATAAACATCACCATGCAATTCATCTAGTAAATCATCAATTACTAGAATAAGAAACTTATATTTGATGGTGGACTTGTTGAGTTATCTATAATGTGGGCACATCTTTCACTTTTCTTCCTTATTTCACACCATGACCATTGAGGAGGAATATTCACTTTAGTTGTGTTATATGATTCCTACCTCTAAAATCTCATGTTTTTTTTTTTTTAATTCCACTCTTATGGGCATAGGTATACTTGTATTGTATGGTGTTGGGTGGTGTAATTTTGAGAATTAGTTTGTTGGCATGATCATGCACTCAGTTTGGTGGAAGTCCTTTTTGCATGTCACCAAAAACAACATATTAGTCATCTAACACCATTTGTAAATCAAGATGGGTAGAATAATTGATTGGTTTAACTTCTATGGAAAAAAAGTGTGCCACAAATCCTTCAAAACCTTTTCTAAGAATTTTTAGCATCTAATGGGAACTAACCAACTATGGAGATTTATCCCATAATCCACACTATTCAAATCACCTACCTTTTGAATGGAATCATATGAATAGTTCCTCAAAATTCATCTCAATAGTGCCCAAAGTTTTGAGACATTACACTCCCAAAATAATGTCAACCCATCCCATGTAAATAAAAAACATAGGAGAATCTAATAGGTAGTCTCCCATATCAAGATTAATACTATGAAATTTTCCCAAATAGTTGATATTACCACCATCTAAAATCATGACCTAAAATTCTAGAGTTGGGTAAATGAAATAGTTCAAATGAGTAGTTGATTTACTATTGATAAAGTTATGTATAATCCTTGAGTCAATAAACATAATCACTTTCTATTTCTTAAAGAAACCCACCACCTTAAGAGTTTGAGGAGTACTAATACTTGAAATTTCATGACAAGAAATATTAGTTTGATAATCTTTAGATTCATCCTTGGGTTAATCCAAAACTACACTTGAAGACTCATCATATTTGTCATCCTCATTGGCACCTTAAATTTAAAATAACTTATTTTTATCATAATGATATCATTTTATCCATTTTTTTATCACACCTAAAACAAAAACCTTTTGCATGCTTCTCCTTAATTTTTTGAGGGGTCAATTTGGTAGGCTGAGGGAGGGATGGTATTGGGAAAATGCATTCACATATATTAGTGAAAGGTATTCATTTGATCAAATACTTTTTCTCTACCATACATGGCCTTGGGATGGCTTTAGATAATGAACTAGCACTAAACATGTGAACCTCCAATTGGATGCTATCTTTGAGGCCACACAAAAACAAGTTAGTCATATTTTCCTTACTGATGTCTCCCACATGTAAGGTGATATTTTGAAATTTATGAATATAATCCTTTATAATCCCTATTTGGTATAATTTGGTAAGTTAGTTGAAGTAGTTTTATGAGACATTATTATGGTTGGAGAGCTGTAGCTCTGTAAGAAATACATAATGGAAAATTAGGAAACCCTTTTTTTAATTTTAAACATACAACCATTGATACCAAATGAACTAAAGTTCCAGATATAGAGAGGCCATGACCACCTTTTGTGAACATGGATTATGATTTAGATCAAATAAATTTTATATTTTAGTGATCTATGTGAGTCGATTATTACCATGTATCTTGTGTAAGACCACTTTTGGCAACATTGAATTCAGACCTAGATTGGCATTATGATTGTTTAAAAGAGGAGAAACAAAATAGAATGGTAGAGGGTTATTTTAAAAAGACTAAGTTGTAAAGTTGGACAATTTCCTAGTTTATTATTTTAATTAATACCACAAGCCATTCAAGTCCCCTCTCATCCTTGTGATGTCCCCTTTAATTGCATCAAGATCATATTTTAAACCATGCCATGTAGCTCTAATTAAATTTGTTGAGCTACCTCTAACATACATAGATCAAATTTTTAGACTCCATGTCATCCTTGTGAGGAGTTTTAGGAGTTTCTTACCCTTTCTCATGTCTGTGAATGTTAGGACAAGCCATGTACACACCCTAGGAGGGTTTTATCTCCATAAAAAGTGTATCGATAGATGAGACCATTATGATCACCTTATAATGATAAATCTAACAACTATTAATGTGAATAAGGGTGAAACATTTCAGCCCAAAAAGTGTACTGACATAATATACCACTATGACTGCTAATTTTGACAAAGTTAAATAAATAGTTGATTTTTAAAAAAATCACTTTGAACAATACTACAATGATGAAAAAATTAAATTATTCCTAGATTGCAAGTTATGTTTTTTGATCTTTCAACTCATAAGAGATACTCAACACCAGATCTGAAGAAAAAATTAGCCATAAAAACTTACCTAAATTGAAGTTATGATACCACTTATAATGAAATTAATTAGATGTTCACATAATAGAATATTATATCACATAAATAAGAATAGAATATATTATCTACAATAATAATTGATATAATATCAGAATTCTTGATAAATATAATTGAGTCACTTTGAGGGGAAACCTAAAAAATAATGTAATGATAATATAATTTGCAATATGATGATCAAATACTGACCACTACCTCCTATATATACTCTACTTCACCATGGTTATTCCATAGGTCAGCCTTACTAAGAACATAGATAAATGTAACAAGATAATATAAGAGGTATGCAAGCCACAAGTTAGCCACATATATCCCTAAACATGCCATATATTAAGTGCATAACAAATAGCTTAGCCTTGTATCCTTTGGGCCTACCTAATTTTTATTAATAAAATTATCATTCTTGTAGCTAAATTTGAAGGCATAAGTATTTAGAAGTCAAGAAGAGATATTGATACTAAAGAATGGTTTGAATCAACTTGTATGGATTGATTGGCCATTTATAAACTCTTTATGTCTATGTTAGTGTGTAATTTGTGGTGTTCCTTGTATATATAAACTCTTATCATGACAACTCTCTATTTTGGGTTTGTTTTCTTATTGTAATAAGAACATTTGGGTTTTGCCTTGGTATGATCTACAATATTGGAAAGTTTTGGTGTAAAATTTTTTGTATAAGGCTTTATTATAGATATTAAAGCTAGATACATTATGGAGAAAATAGTCAAAAAGTTGTACTAGAAATATTTTCCATTTTTTAGTTGTAGCTTAAATCACCACCTTAAGAATAAATTAGAAATGGATATGAATCTATTATGTAAAAGTTTACATTTCACTACTATATAATTTATTGAGTTGTATGCAATTAAAAGAGGGTTGTGTTGTTAGTTCAAAGATATCATTTTACCAAATGCATTTATTGGGTTAGATGTATTGAGTGAACTCAGGGAATAATTGGGGGACTTACATCCTCTTGTTTTAGGATTGCTACTAAGACAATCTAAGGCATGAACTATAGGTATTAGGATCCATTAAATATACTACTTGGAATAGATCTCCAAGAGATGTAATGGTACCACCAGAGACGCAATTCTTATTTTCTCACTAAATGCCAAAAATTATACACTAATAACTAAGCCCAATTTTAATAAATTTACTTTTGAGCTCAACTTTCCATTACTTCTTAATTTCTAAAAGGGGGGACATACCACTTGGGATTAGTTAAATATCAAAGGGAGAGAGGGTAAGGTAGAAAATGGAGTTTTCTAAATGAATGGAAACATAAATGCTTTAAGGAACTAAAACATGCCCAACTATAGTTGTACCATTATATGCTACATTTCACGATGGCTTGGGATTCAGTCACATGGGGAGAGAGTATGGGGAGAAGGTTAAATGCTTCATTCCAAGATTATTTTAATGACTAAATTAAAAATATTATTATAGTTAACTACACATAATTCCTCACAAACTTTAAATAAATTGAAAAGAATCAAAGAATCTAACTAAAATATCAAGAGTTATTCCTAATTTATGCACAAAATATGTACAAAATCACAAATTACATTCCTCTAGTATTAGTGTTAATCCATTTAAAGTATAAAGGAATTATAATAGATCAATGAAATTAAGATGTATTTAAATAGAAAACCAAATTTTCATTGATCTAAAAGTTTTCATTTATAGCATATTTGACCCTAAAAAATATTACAAAGTAGTATATATAAAAGATAAGTGGGACACATCTCCTAGTAGTATGTGATACCACTCTTGGCCAAAATGGCCTAAAGTAGTTACAATAGAATTATACCAAAAACATTCCCAATCCCCAAAAAGGTAGAACAAAATTCCCAGGGCCGATTAGGATATAATCAAGAGGAGGTTAGAGGTTAGACACTTCCTAATTACTTTGATAGGCTCTATTGAGTTGTCAATGATTTATTAATGAGGTAAGCCTCATAGTTGAGCTTCTAAAAATTGATAGGTGGCTCACAAAAGATGATCTATGATTGAGTCAATAGTATCTCATGGGCTTTGAGTGTGGCCTCTAAAGATACTTTCACCTCTTAGACCTAGTTGATGCTTGTTGTGGATTGTGTGGCTAACTCTAGGATAGATTTACGTCTGGCCTTATTGGCTTTGGTCATTTTATTCTTCATGATCTCATTGAATTATGCCAAGTGGACCCCAAACTCATCCCTTCCTAGCACAATGCCATATGGGTTGAAGAACACTAAGATGTTTAATTCCTTGAAGTAAATATTTGAGCCTTAATTTTCTCTAGTGGTTCAATGGTTGCTTGGGCAATGCCCAACCAGTCCTTAATGGATGTTCTCATGGTCACTACAAAGGCCTATTTTAGGTTCAAATCCATGAGAGGCATCAATTAAAATTTTGGTAACATCCCCTTATTGATGATAGTAGCCATATTGTTATACTTTTATCCATCCAGATAATACTATTTTAGTATGTTTGCATCCTTTGGAGGAGCTCCTTACTTTTGGAGAGGGATTTGGTGACTTTCCCAAGGATGGTGAAACATTATGTGAGAGATACCTTCAATTTATCAATTAAGCCAATAGGGAAACTTCTCTTAACTTGGGACTCCATCACTCTCACTTGTTATTTCATGTCTTGCATTAGTATCTTCACGAGATCATTAGTTTCCTAAAGCACTAAGACTGGATCCTATACTACCTTTTCCTCTCCACTTTTAGTTCTCACCTTGGTGAGTGAGAAAAAATCCTACTCAATATTCCATATGATTGGGTCACTCTTTTAAGTAAAGGTATGAGTTAGGACCATCTTCATGATCTTGGATGCTATGTCAAATTATTACTAGATGTTTAGGTCTCCATGATAAACCCTTTCAGGTATGCATGTGCTCAAGGAATTTATAGGTTAAGTCTATCCTTTCCATACTCTAGTTCCCAAGGTGTTAGAAGGTGGAACATTAGTGGTGGATACAACTAAAGTGGAAGGTGGAGGGAAGGCTAAAGGTGGTAAGAGTGGAGAGGGCATCAGGAATGGGATGGGAGATAGAGAGGGGGAAATGGGAACAAAAGGAATACCATAAATGAGGGATCCTAAGGGAATAAATGTGATCACCATTATTCAAGATTCATTAAGACTTGAGAGTTAATAACACCTAAAAGCTATGTATTCATGATTAATGAAGAAATTGGCTAGTTAAATCCAATTCCTTAGGGCCCCAAGGTGATAGCTATAGGATTCCAATAGGGAGTTATAAATAATTCTATAGGGGGCATGAGTTGCCTAGGGGAAATCACCTTCTGATTCTTCTTTGGGCTCTTGCTTGGGTCTATTGGTGCTAGAAAAGCTAAGGTAGAAGTAATATAATCAACCCTAGATGAAACCTCTAGGAGTTGAATAGATATTGTTGAGCTTGAGGTTACATTAGGAACAATAGGGGTTGTAAATATATGAGTAATAAAAGTCACATGATCCACCAAGAAGGCATGGATACTTAGAGGGATCATTATTGTAGTAGTAATTATGCTTGTCAAGGCTACTAGGAATGAAGGAGCATTAGGCATATAAGCTTTATTAAGGTTTAAATTGACCTATAGGGTAAGGTGGAGAGTCATGGAGGGTATAAACCACATTGGTGGGGTAGATGATGGTCATAATTGGGGTGTAGGATAGAATGGGAGAATTTGGCAATTGGGGATTCCAAGCAAGGTTTCCATTGAAGGAGTAGAAGGGAATTAGGCCCTTGGGATCACTAGGGCAAGAGAGGCATGTATATATTAGGCCTTATTGGGATAACAAAACATAGGGGAGGTGCTAAGGATTGTGTAAGAGTGCTATAAATTGGGATGGTTGGTATTAAAGTAGGGAAAATTGATATCAAAGAGGGCTAGACTCATGCATGCTATCAAAATGTATGGTAATAATGACTTGAGGTTAATTTACCTAAGCTAGTGTTGTAGGCATAATAGATGTTTAGGTTGGTGGAGTGGAAACTACTGGGACCCCCTATATAATTCACTTAGAGATCCTATTCATGCTCTTCATGGATTTTATAGTTGGCTAAGCAAGCCCTTGCTATGGAGGAGTTGGTCTCTCCTCAAGATCTGGTTGAGTAAGCACCTAAGATTTCAAATGGTGAGTGGCATTAGTTTTATTGAGTACCTACATTAGCTTGATTGAGGTGGAACTTATCATTAGTGTGCACCTCATGGTGATATGTGATATTGAGCTTTGACTAGTTTTTTGCAACATGAGCTCAACATTAATTCAATGATCCCACTACCTATTATTCACTAGGTTTAATTTTTATGAGTACATTTATGGGATATGGATTATATTTCTAGTAGTTTCCTATACTCATGGGCCACTATGATCACTAATAATGATGAATATGGATTTCGATTTCTACCCAAATAGTGTTGAACTATACCATGGTCTATTTGGTAGGTGATCTCCTAATCTATGAAGCAGTCTGAGATAATGTAAGGTAATAAGATAGGGTCACCATGAATTCCTAAAAATATAATTATGGTCTAGTATTGATAGTACCAATAAGAACCAATGGGATGTAGTGCAACCTAGATCCCATCTGAGAGCCTTGCCTTTGGTCTCTCATTGATCGCTTAATAGATGACTAGGTATAAGTATTCATATATGTCTCAGATGTTGTTTTGGAAGTGGCGGATGTAGATCTTGTAAAAGGCCCACATGTACTATGTATCCTAGTGGTGCCCATTGGGAGAAAATTGATCACCAAAAATCCAAGGTGGTATAAATGATATTGAATATATATGACATCATGTAGAAATTACCACTTGTGCAAGCCTCATTTATTTTCCTAGTGAGGTTAAACATGATAAGGTTACCCAAATCTTAGACCTCCTAGCCCTTCAAGATGACATTGAGAAGGGAAACCCAATAGGTGTTGATATGAATAGTGATACTTACCCCATACAAGTGATTAAGGGAGATCATACATATGAGGTCTCCTAATTTATTTTTAACCATATATGAGTTAGGGTTCTCCTTACCAACCCAATGATCTGTATCCTCTACCTAATCCTTAAGGACATCACAAATGTTGTATGTCTCTACCTAATCATCTAAAAATTCCTTTAGATAGATCATGGTGTAATCTAAGAGATTATAATATTACTTGAATGTAGGTACTATGATATATATAATTCTAAATCTAGTTTTGGGTGACCTCACGACATATTGATTACACTTGGAAGAGTGAAAAAGGTTGTGGAATAGGTCAACACATGGGAAGATTTCTAGTTTGGATACAACTACATGGAGCCCAAATTATTTGATGGAAATGATCTCATATGAATATTTGATCTCATTATCATTGAACTCATCATTAAATCTTAGATTTTTAATATCCTTAATCACCTTGAACACTTCATTATAGTTGTTGAATTGGGTTTTGCCTTGTAATAAATTTGTGTATTTGTAATCCAGCTCTAGTCTAGTATTCAATGATGAGACTAAAAAATTTTAACTATGTGAATCTGATATAAATAACTCATTTTATCATAGGGTGACTATTGGATATTATATGTTGTACCCTTGTTGAGGATAAGAGTGTTCATGTCCAAACCTCAAACCTAGTCCAACATTAGAATGACCTATAGGTTATGGGCTGCCTAATATGCAAGTCAAACCTCTAGATTTTATGGGGATAGCTCCCATAATTTATCAATTTAGTTCTCTCTCTAGGACCTAAAATTATCACAATGAAAAGGGAAAGAGATATGAAAACCAATGAATGAACCTACTTTAAGTGGTGATGCACCAATTAATTAAAGATCCACTCTCAATTATATCCTTTAAAACCTATTAATGAAACTGATGAAGATAATGAATAATAAAACTCCTTTATGGTTTTATAAGCATAAGTATTTTCTATGGAGGTTGAATATGGTTCTACAACTTAAAGGACTAAGCCTAGATCTGCACAAGATACTAGTGAATTGTGACACTTCAAGAACATTCCTACTTACTAACACTTCATACAACCTACAATAGAACAACATATTTAAGTTAGGTTCATGAAATGACCTAAAGATGAGAACATAATTCATACATTATATAAATCAAACTCTCAATAATAACACTATCATTCAAAAATAATCTACAAATGTCTTTTATTGATTTCAAAAGGTTTACAAGGCAATTTTGACAAAAAATTGCTACACTGAGGTAGGGGATGCCAAAGAAATATCTCAATGCCTACTTAAAAATAAAGTTTAAAGGATAAGAGGGAAGATTATAAGTTATATATAGGTAATGAATGAAGTCAATGTTGCATATGGTAGTTACAAGGGCCTATTCTCCATCTTCATACATTGACATGTATTCAATGGGTGTACTTTGGCATTTGGGGAAGATGTGAAGGCTGTAACTCCCTCATTTGACTTTACTCAAGTCTAAATCATGCTTGAAATAGCATAATATTCCATTTAATGGTAGTTAATCAATGTAAATGAAGTGCGAATAGGCTCCCTTGAGGCATTGGGCAGCCTCCCCTTCAATGTGTATGCTGAATGGTCCATGAACTCTCATAATGGCCTCCATTTTGAGATATGTTCACTTGGATGAAAATTAAAAATGATTAAAGGTGGTCAATTAATGATACCACACCACCTTTTTCTTTTTATACTCTTCTAATTTCAAGATAATTATACCTATTTGCTTATCCTTTAACCTTCTACTCATATCGATTGCTTGAATAATCAAACAATTGAACTAGGCTCCAAATTCATTTGATAAGACTTAAATAATATTTGGATAACCCATTATGTATTTGCATTGAGATATTTTAAGTGTTATTTACCTACAAATACATATTAACCTTGCATGACTAGGCCATTTAGACTGCTTCACAGATTGATAGTTTAGATAGAGGTAGCAAAGACATTTTTCGTTAGTCCCATGGATCATATTATCATTGAATGATTAGAATAAGTCCTGAGATTACCTTTTCCATAGCTTAAAAATTTTAGTTAGGCCTTGTAACATTATTTATGCCTAAAAAACTACAAACTTACCTTTCAAAGAAGTGTCCATACAATTTTTATACCATTAAGAGCCATGATCATGATCCCCTCTAACTTGGAAATAGGATCCAAGTGTTGGATAAGAAAATTATATGCATTTAAATGCACTTTTCCCTAAACCTCTCTAGTCAAGTCACTATTAAGGTTTAAGGGAGGTTTATGAGTGTTTGGGGGTATTAGGGGTGGTTCATAAAGATCATACCTTATATCTCTAAACTAGTTACACCAAATTCAAGCCAATAGATCCCTTCACCTTCCATGAATTGTTGGGCTCCTCATACATGACAATCAAGCTATGATGAGCACTTGATGATGCTCTTTGATGAAGAACATGCCCTCTAAGTAACTTCTATTTATCTAAAGGTAGAATTATCTACTATAATGACTTCTCCAAGGGTCAAAATTATCCAAAGGTATTTAAATCACTATGATGGCCCTCAAAACTTAGGTTGGAAACATTCACAATTCCCATATTGATCTATACTTCACCTTTTGATGGCACAATCATCATGGAGATTATGGATTGGTTTATCTACAAAATTGAATCATGAATATTGGCCTAAAACCTAATGTTTCAAGGCACTAATGCATCACATGTAACTTGAACATCACCTTTAATACCTCATGGAGTAACATCATTAGATTGATCAAGCCCTTTGACCCCATTCAAGTGTATATGGCCATGAATTCCAACACCTGTATATTTTTGCCTAATAATATAATAATGGAGGTCAACATGGTGACTATTTGAGGACCTATTAATATGCTCTAGGGCTCATTTTCCCTCTTAAAATTCATTGTGTACACAAATACTCCCAACATCCTTGCTTTTGAGCTCAAACTAGCACTTTTAGGCCCATTTCACATTGTTTGACTCTTGCACATGCTAAATAGTGGATTAATGTGATGATTAGATGATATTAGGAGATCTTAAAGGTAATTTCATCATCAAATTATCTCATATATATGGATTTTGAGGCCAAAATTCACCATCAGGTCACTTCTAGGGTTTGTGCAGGTTTGAGACATCCACCAACTTAACAATGGTTTATATAGTAAAGATGTCCAAACCTATAAAAAATTACATGAATGTGTAGGGAACTAACCTAATCATATTTAATTAATGGTATGGGTTCCCATGTATAGGGTGCTTATATATATGAATGTTAGAAGGTGGCATTAGGGTTGTTTACAGGCAATTTTGAGTGCTTAACTTATTAAGGTTCATTCATAAAGACTAGCTCCCAAATTTTAGAAAATATTTCATGTATTTTTAGTCCATATGGATAATTAAAATTATTTAGGAGATTTTTCCCTGAGCATGTATGTGGTAAAGTGGTTGAGCATTTGAAGATGGTGATCGAATTGACTATGTGTAGATTGACTAGCTCGAGTAGGGTTTGAAGGCACTTGGATAAATTTTATCACCTATTTACACTTGAAACCTTATTTTTAGGTATTAAAAAAACTAATATACCTTAAATTGGCCATTCAAATTGTTAAAATATATTTAAGCAAATTCAAGATGGCACTAGGGTCTATGAGGAGGTTTATATGATTGACTATGTTAAACTATCTCTAAGGCTCTTGATTGCGGTTCTAGGTGTTAGACCCTTTGGAGGAGTTATTAGGGAATATTCCATCATTTAACATTTATAAAAAAACTTTTGTGGGTCCTAAATAGTTTGTAGGCTATATATATATCATAAATGCACCCTTCAACACACTGAGCAAATGTGAGAGATAAGCCTTAGTCTGAGATAAAATAGTGGGTATACCCATTATTTTTGTAGCCAAAGTGAAAGCATGAGTGAATTAAATGGGACATAATTACCATTTTTATTTATTTTTAATACCTTTCTATTCTTATAAAGTCCTTAAACCACCATTTTAGCTTAGACTGGTTGTTCAAGACTACTAACTATGTACTCAAGCATGAAAGTTTGAATTATGGCATTCAACATTATCTCTTAAGAGGATTGGAATCATGGGGATGTATATCATGTTTTCAGGGTTATTATCATGATTATGTGATTATTTCAACACTCCTTTCTTTAAATACCTTACCCCTCACTTAGACTTAGGTCTCATATTTACATATGCCTATGTAATTCTATGCCTATTTAGGTGTCACTCTGCCCTCTCATTGGTGATGACCATCATTATTTAATTCTCATTGGATATTAACCTCAACCTTATTTGCATAAATTCTACCCTTTTAAAATAATAAAAGTATGGTCCTTGATATGTCTTGATCTACTGTAGGTTTGCACTCATTCATGCTAAGTATGTGCAAGGTTTGAGTGCCATGTTTGTATGAAAGGAAAATGGCTCGTAGCTATTCAAACCTTAATGACACCTTCATATCTCCACTCATATCTTAGAATTAATATCTTATAGTTTCCATATCAATCTCTATGCCTTTGATTGGTATCCATAATGCATTTAATGAGACCCTACTATAGTAGCCCAAAGGCACTTGCTGTAGGTGTACATTTACCTTTTTAGCCCACTATATGACCATATGGGTCCAAAATCCTATGATCTCATTGATTATGATGGTTCTAAGGGAGTATGGAGGTCTAGTAACATGTTAAAATCTTAGAAGAAAGTGTGGATGAATGAAGGAGGGTGTGATTAATATATATGAAGTGTAAGGCATGGAAACATGGGTATCATAATGAAAATGGTAGTGAAAACAAAGTGAAACTATAGGAGTATGAAAATGACATGGAATGGAGGGAAAGAATTTTCTAAGACCAATACACATGAGCCTTATAGACCTTCCTATACATACCTAATCAAACACAGAATTTTGGGGGTAGATATGAATTATATAAAATACTAAATTGAAACCTCAGACACTCATAAAAACCTTAATTTTCATAAAAAACCTTAAACCATGCTAAAAGGTGATTGAATGAGCTTGAGGGTGAGAATGATGGTTTCTAAGTCTATGATGCTACCATGAAAGCTAAGAAGGCTGTTTTAAGGCTATGATGACATTAAACTATCACTCATAAACCATATTACATGTTTTGAGCTATATTTGAGATTCTGTAGATGCCATTGAGCTATACACATTCTTGTCGTATAGTGGTCTTCAAACATGCGTAAATCTTCTCTCATTAAGGTATTTTGAGGTAATAAGGGGTCATTAGAATTTAAATCTAAGTAATAAGACATTAGAATCCTTACAAAACTTTTGTAGACTCTTTAATCTAGTCTACAACCTCTGGTGAAGGCATTGAACCTCTATCTTTTACACATACTTGTCTACAGATTATACATAGGAGCCATTCATGATGGTTTGTTAGCCATGTGAGATCACAGTGTGATTAAAGTGCTAAAAATGTTATGGGAGTATTATTTAAGACTTGAGAGAATAACATTAGTGACTAGTTTGAGCAAGCTAATCAAGAATCCTTAAAAACCATTTAGTCTAAGTTGGCCTACGTAGATGAGAGGGGAATAGGGATTCCTTAACTTATGAAGGAATGTTCATAAATATTAGGATATCAATCCCCAAAAAAATTCCCATAGGTGGAAGCTACCTGACCCTACTTCCTTTGGTTATGAGCTTGGGACCCCTCTCTCTCTTTTGTATGGTAAAAACATGAACCTGAGGAGCTCTCTAAGCCTGTTAATGAGCTCAAGGGAGAGATGGAATAGTTTTGAGCTTACATGGCATTGACAAGCACTGCTCTTTTCACCCTTTGGCATTTTTGACCTCCCTTTACAAAATCATGACTCTACTTGGGCTAATACATATTGTATAGATCTGTACTACTAAAGAAACCTTTGTAGCCTACAATTTTATCTATAATTCTCCTTGTTTTAGAAATAAAACATTGTTAAAAGGTGTTGTGGAGGGAAAATAAGATCCATATGACACTTTTAACCTAATGGGGTGAAATGAGGGAGTTGAAAAGTCACTTTTCAGCATGTGTGGGGCCCATTTGGGAGGAATTAGCATTGACCATGGTGCTAATGGGTCTAATGATATATGTAATAGTTTAGTGATGGCTTGATGAGGTTTATGAGGTCAATTAAAGGCATGTGGGGTGACTTAGTGGTCTATTAAATCTAGTTTGGGTCTCATTATGATCAAATACCATTGATTTTGCACACATCTATGACCTTAGAAGGGTATAACAATTGAATTATCATGCTAATACATATAAAATACCCTTATGATCTATGATAAACCTCAAATTAATCCTAATACACTTCTACTATGTTACTTGAAAGATTGAAAGTGAGCATACCTCATGTTATCAGGCAGAACCAATGTACTTATAGGCCTCTATCAAACTTCCTCTTTAGTTCACCTTCACCATGGCATATTTCACATGTTGGGGACCCATGAAGATCTTTATGGATTTAGAAAATGGGACATGAATAAACATGGATTCTACCTTACACCTTTCAGACTTTTGAAATAATGAGACACAAAAAAGCAAAAAAATAGAATAATAAAGACAACACACAACTACCAAACAACAATACTAAGCAACAAACATAACACATGTGCATAAGCACTTGGAGGGAAAATGCATCCTCTACCTACCTATTTACAAGAGGAACATGACAAAACTAATAACATAAATTTAAGAACCTCCCATTGATAGGGATGGGGATTTCCTCACCATTAAATCTATAAAGTTCAAAGGCATTACTTTCTTTGTAGCAGGTGATGATGTAAGCTCCACTCTAAAGGTTGTCAAAATTGGAGAGTTTTCCTAGCTTTGCATGGTCCTAATCCCACTTTAGGACTACATATCCTTGTAAAATCCTAGATAAATCTCTTTTTTTGAATAACTTCTTGAATTCATGTTGATTAGACCACATGACATGCATGATACTATCACTTGTCTCCTCTAACTATCTCAACTCATTCATTCTTACTTTCATAGCATCATATTCTAGGAGTTCAAGTTGATGAGAAATATCTAAGGTAGCTAGCTCAAGGGAAATAGGTAATATTGCCTCTCTACCATATACAAGGAGGTATGGAGAGTGTCTATTAGACCTATTAGGTGTCACACTATCTATGCATAAGGTAGTTCTTAATCTTGTATGTCACTCTCTTTGGTTTTCCTCCATGGTTCTCTTGATGATCTTTATCAAAATATTATTAGTGGACTCTACTAGTCCATTGATTTGTGGGCAATAGTTGAAGGATGCCTTGAGGTATATTCCATGTCTAAGAGCCCACTCAAATACCTTGATACTATTGAAGGCTAAGGCATTATCATAGATGATTATTGAAGGCACACCATATATGGTCACAAGATTATCATAAAAATCCAAGACAAAATTCTCATTAGCCTCCTTAAGTGCAATTCACTCCACCCACCTTATGAATTAGTTATTGGTTGTGATGACCCACTTATGTCCAACATTGGAAGGGGGATGGATAATTATTATTAAATATAAGCCCCACTATATGAAGGGTTACTCAACATGGATTTTACACAAAATAAGGGTAGATAACTTTTGCTTACCAATAAACATGGCACACTTTTAACACTTCATCACCTAACTATGTGAATCTCTAAAATATTTAGGCCAAAAGTATCCATATCTGATGATTTTGGAGGCTGTGGTCTTGGTAACAAAGTGCCCACTTGTAGGGCCATCATGAAATTATTCAAGCAACTTATCAACTTTGTTTAATTCAACACATTTCAAAAGAATGCCTCCTATGTCTTTCTTAAAGATCTCTCCATATATAAAGATAGGGTGTTAAAATATCAAGTACCTCCTTTTGGTCCTATATAAACCCATAAGACACTAGCCTATTTGAAGTAATTTGACAACATCATTAGTCCAACTGAGAGGAGTGTTACTAGTAGCTACCTACTAACTATCATGGACTACCAACACTTAGTTTTTTTCTTCCTTTACCTCTATTTCAAGATTCTCACATAAACATCTACCTATGATTATATTTGTCACTCTCACCTCAATGTCATATTCCATGCACTTCGTTACCCACCCATTTCTCTTCTCACTTAGATCTCTGTTAAGTATGAACTCCTTGATGCTTGTGTGTACCACCATAACTATGACCTTGTTTTTAGACACCATGTACCTAAAATTATTAAATATTATCATCACATCAGGTACATGATTATACATAAAGGTATATATTTCATCATTTCCTTATAAGGCCTAACTAAATAATGCAATTGGTTATTCTAGGCCTTCACCATTCTGTTGTATAAGCATAACAAAAATTGCTTCTGATGTAGAGAAAGCATACAAGAAGAAATATTTTCTAAAATTAGGATTAAAGTTTGTAAGGGATTGATAGATGGCCTCCTTGATGGATTAAAATATCCTCTTTCCCTCTTTCCTCCATGTGAACTCTTTGTGCTTCCTAAGCATGTGAGTAAGAGGTTTGACCAATTTTGAAAAACCTGAGATAAATCTCCTTATGAAGTTAATCTTCCCTAAGAAGCTCTACAAACCTTTCTTATGCCTAGGTAGGGGTAAGTCCAAGATTGATTCAACTCTCTCAAGGCTTATAAAAAGACCATCCTTTGACACTACATGCCCTAATAATATGCCTTCATGAATAACCAAAATGCATTTCTTAGGATTTAAGGACACTCCAAACTACCTGAACCTATCAAAGACCAAATTTAAATATGCCATGTGCTCTATTGGATTCTTTGAGAACATAGTGATGTCATTAAGATAGATGATCACCATCTCATTAATTAACCCCTCAAATGAAACATCTATTTCCATTTGGAAAGTTGCCCCTCCATTAAATAGTCCACAAGGAATTTTCATGTATACATAAGTGCCCCACTTTGTAGTGAATATAGTCTTATATATATCCTCCTCTTTGACCAATATTTTATTATAACTAGAGTAACCATAAAGCAAGGAAAAACTCTAAGAGCCTAAAACCTTCTAAAGTATTTGATCCATGGAGGGCAGTGGGTAATGGTCCCTCAAAGACACCTTATTAAGGTCTCTAAAGTCATCACATAGGCATATCTCTCCATTATTATTCCTCATAGGCACAAGGTTTTCTACCCATGAGTAATTCTTGATGGGAAATGTTATCTTGGATTCAATCAATTTAAATAATTCTCTTCTCATGAGATCTTCCACCTTAAGGTTGACTAGCCTTTATTTTTACCTTATCAATTTTGCATTATTTTCAAATTATATGGTATGTTGGGAAAGTTTGGGGTCAAAACGCTTTAGATCATGGTGATACCATGCAAAAAAATATATATACTCTTGGGACAAGGCAATAAAGGCAACTCTCTCTTTTGTTGTGTTAACTTTTCCCAACTTAAGTAACTTATTTTTAAAGATGACTATCTTCTCATAATTATCTTCTTTAGTTGAGATACTACCTTGTCTCTTCTCATCTAATAATCTTCATTTAAGATGCTATCTAATGTCACAAGTCCCTTGGGTAATTTATTATACCTTAGATACACTATTTGATCATCAAATTGATGTTACAATTTACCTTGGTTCTTATGGCAAAATTCTACCTCTTGCATGAGAAAGCACACAATCTGCTCATCACTATCAAAAACCTACCAAATTACCTCATTATTAGGTACAAATAGCTTACATATGACCTTGATTTTTTTGTTGTATTTGAGTGACCTTTACTCCATATTTAATTTCATATTGAGCACAAATGGCTACAAGCCTATCTACATGGTGATTGGACTCCCTTGGTATGGACCAGATGTCAAATGACAAGAAGTCCTTTATAAGGTCCCATAATTGGTGATTTTAGTCCTTTAACAGATGATTCTTGACTATATTAACACCCCTCACTTTCTATACTACAATCTCATGATCACTTTTCACTTGCATAAGTTTGATGCCTCTCCTCCGTACTTCTTGTAACCCATGTATAAAGGATTCATACTTTGCTGTGTTTGAAGTAAAAATAAATTAGAACATAAATAATAAGTATTAGTTCTAATTTTAAGGAGAAAATAACATTACTCTAGCCCCACTACCATTCTTTGACCTTGAGTCATCAAATAAGAAGGTCCATATGCCATCATGCTCTTGAGTTGAGCTTATGAGACTAGGAATAATAAACCCTTCCTCATGAATGCAGTTTACCCCTAGGTCTACCTCCTCAATGGTATTTTAGGGGTAAAATCCATGATTATCACTTTCCCATTGATCAAGGAGTAGATCTAAGATGAATTCAAGATGATCCTTGGGTTCTTGCTCATTGACATTCTCATCCTCATTAAGTATAGTGTAGTTTACATTAGAGAGGTTGGGAATATAGGTTTCTAAGTGGAACTTAGAAATAGGTTCAGACCTAATAGTGATCTTAGTCCCATATCTAGTCATAAAGACCATGTATGACCAGTCAGATGAAAGGTATCCCCCAATATTTGTAGTGAATTCCTTAGATAGGCATAGGTCAAAGTATGGAGGTAAATCAACAACCATGACATCTTGTGTGATTGTACAATTAAGGTAGGATACTAACACAATTTTTAGATATTTTAAGACACCTAATATCTTTTTGGGAGATCCATCTAATTTTAAAACTCCTTTCTCATTGGGCTCATACTTGAGTTATAATTTATTACCTATGGTCTTTGGCATGATTAAGGTAGAGGCAATACGATCTATCATACAATTTTGGACAAAACAATATCCTATTATGATTGAAAAATAGAATGGGGGTAGATTACCAAACTTGGGAGCTTGGACCTCACTATATTGACCATCATTAACATAAACTACACTTACTTTGTTAGCTTGATTATTCATGAGAGAGAGCTCAGAAAGCTCTTGTTGGAGAATGTCAATCTACCCTAAAATGATTAGAGCATACCACATAGGAATGATAAAATTAGATATATTCATGTATTCCACAATTTTAAATGGATAATTAGCACTCTTATATAATAAATTAGAAGTGGAAGCATCACTTGTGACTTGAGTAACTTGAGGAATGAATGGAGTCTTCTAATGTTACCCATGAGTTTGAGATGTTTGCTGAGTTGGAGGGGTATTAGTGACTTTAATTTGAATGGTAGGATTCTGAGTCACTTGGGGGTGTGTGGAAGAGACCTTAGACTACACTAAGTCATCATCAATCATTTTCATTTTATCCTTTGTGTGGGTTTCTATTGCATTATCTAGATTTAGTGCAGTCTACCCTAATTTCTATACCAAATGATCAAATGTGTGATCTCTTAATTGGAAATTCATAAAGGTGGTGTCAATAGGTGATTTTCTCACATTCCCTTCTTGTTGGCTTGGAACTTCTACTAGTGTCATGGTAGACATATCACCATGAGGCATAGAAGGACCTTGTGGTGGGGGAAGCATAGTGTCATGAACTTGAAATAGAAGATTTTGTTACAAATAAGAGTTATGATATGTTTTACCACTTGTAGACACAACCATCTCATTTTATTATCCCCATGGAGTAGACCATTGACCCTCTTGAGAAAAATTGTTTTGTGTTGGCACCAATGCCCTTGAGCTAATTGAAACATTGGGGTTATAGCTATTGTATGGCCTGGCCTATGTGATATGACCTTGGGCTTGTTGATTTGGTGGATAAGAGGGACTATTGTAAGGATGTGATGGATATGGATCATGATAAGGTGGTTGGTAGGATCTATAAGAAGTGTGTTTCAACCTTTCTAAGGTTACCAACTTATTGTTTTGGGCTTTTATCAAACCTTCAGTATTTATAAGACTATCTACTTCGCTATCATATTTTTGTCCTTGATTATCTGGACAAGGAAATGGAGTAATGGTGGGGGAAGTAGGTTATAACTCAAGAATAAAGGGTATGAGGGGTCTTAGAGTCAATTTTCCTACTTGTATCAAGCAATTTTTTACCTTGATGGATATTTTATATGCCTCTAGTAACGTTATCCCACCCATAGACTATATCATTACAACAACATCCAAATTTAAGGCCATTAGGTAATATAGAAAGGCATAATTAGGTGCAAGATTTATGATGATAGGGATCCTATGCCAAGTCTTTGTAAATATATAGTTGAAATCAACCATAGATTCTTAGGGTACCCTATTTATTGAGGTGAGTTGCTCAACTAGTGACACATGGTCACTTTTATCTTTAAAGTGTTTGTAAAGGCACTCACCAAACTCATCACAAGTGTTTATGGAGGTAGGAGTGAGGCATCAATACCAATTAAGATATTTTCCTCTCAAGGAGGTGGATAAGACTCTTATGGCTACATTTTCTTGGGTAATGTTATGTACTAAACATAGGTTTGCAATATCAGCTATGTATTCTACAGGAGTGGTAGAGTTTTCCCCTATGAAATATGAAAAAATATTTAAGGAAGAAACTATAATATAATCATATTGGTTGAGGATAAGAGGGATGCCATCATTCAAGAGTAAAAATGATTGCAATTTAGGCCTTGCCATTGGGTTTATTAACCAAGGCTGGTGTCCAAAGCTATCTATAGTAAGGTATAGGATGGTTGATCTAGAAGTTTGCTTATGGGGGTATTTGATGTTCCTATTCTAACTTTCACTAAAGAAATAAATGTGTCCTAAAATACTTGATTCACTTTTTTGCTGAAAAATAAGAAATCAAATCAATCCACTCTTTTTATTGAAAGTAAAAAATCACACTCCTATTTACGCTTGCATGGAAAGTAAAATCTCAATCCTAACTAAAAAAAGAAAATTTGCTTCACACATTTGCTGTAAAATAAAATACACTTTGCTTAGAAAAGAAATGAATTTGAAATGAAGAAATGCCTTTTACACTATGAATTCATTTTGATGTTTTTATGAATAAATGCAAATAGTAACAAGATTCTAATTAGTTAAAGAGTTAATGTAACATAACATAAATATTGTATACAGTTCCTGGTTCTAAGGAGAGTGGGCCCTTACTCCTCTTAGACTCAAGAATAAAGATTAATCAATGCTGAAAACTGAAGTAATAATTCATAAAATTGAAATGATTATAATCTATCTGAAACCTATAATACGCTTGTCCGTATCTTTTCTATATTCTCCAATTTCTATTATCTAATATAATATCTAATATTTTTTAATGATGAAAGTCTTACATTTTATACTAATACAATCAACTCAAAATAAGATGTAAAGAAATAGGATTCCTTGGTCAATCCATTCATCCAAAGATAGGATATTGGATTTCCAAGAGATCCAATTATTCTAATGAAATAAATATACTATCCTATAATATTCTTAAGATCCAATTATATACAATTTTATCAAAAGAAAATCCTACAAAATAGTAGGTGGTTATTTTACTTATTTGACTCCAACTGGAATGATTCTCTCTTATCTTATCTAGCCACCAGCTTCCCCATTTATAGCTTCATCCTTATAGAATTCTTAGAATTGACCCTATAGAGTTGGTAGGAACGAGCCTATAGAGTTCATAGAAACAAGCCTGTAGAGTCCATAACAACAAGCCTACAAAGTCTATAGGAACAAGCCTATAGAGTCTATAGAAACAAGCCTATAGAGTCTGTAGAAACAAGCCTACAGAGTTTATAGTTCTACTAGATGGAGATCAAAATTGAAATTTACTATACATCACCTATGTCTTCTTCCTAAGCATTCCTCACAACAAAAAATCACTAAAACATGCTATGTATTAGACATTATTGACAAAGTAAAGGTTTAGTCTTTGGTTCAATATAAACAAGACAAAAATCTATTTTCCATGTAAGACAAAAATCTATTTTTCATGTAATAGCTATCTAAAAACATATGATTTGCATAAGATAGTATCCTTTGAGAGATGAATTGAGGGAAATAACATGTGAATAATGAGCCATATTTTGAGCTCATCATCTCCCTTAAGCTTTACCTTTTGCAAGTCCCATTGCAAACATTTATTAGCATTCATAGCTCTAACATCTACTTTCCACACTTTGACTAAAATAATATTCATCAAATTCATCTGTTATATGCTTGTCTAAATTACTTGTAAATCCTTGATGTGCTTGAATATATTGTTTCCATATATTGAATTGCTCCTCTGATTATGGATCCCAACTCTGCTATCCCAGAATATGTATGATTAACAAAGGGGTCTCTATTTCATGCCAATCCATTTTTCTTCTCCCCCAAAATTTATTACCTCTATTAAGATTTACGAAATTGAGGAAGCTCTCCTCATACTCCATTTTAAGTTATTTGGGGACATGACCTCTCATCTTTTAAGAGGCACTAAAAGTTGGTCCCATCTATTTACACTTGTAGTCACCACTGAATCAAAAATCTATCTAGAAAATAAGTCAAAACAAATAGCACAATCATATAAATCTTTTAAATAATGCATTTTAAGCTCATCTCTTAAACAAGCACAATTAAAATTCCATTTTGATCAATTTGGGAATAGGAAAGGCTGGTCTAACACACAATCCTATAGTCTTAGCATGATTTGTATAGTCATCATATCTACTTTTCCATGCTAGTTTTTTTTTGAATGTAGAATGTAATGCCCTCAATTAAACTTCTCCTACATGAATATTTATCAAAAACTTATTTTTCTCATGATCTCTTAAGATCAAATCATGCAAATAAAATTCACAAAGCAAATCCTGTTGATCAGGTTTAGCACTATAGAAAATTTACAAAAATGTTGTTGGCTGTAAAATATTATAAGGAGTAGGACAAGATATCCACAGGATCTACCATCTATACATTTTTTCAAATAAAAACAAACTATATGTAGGAGAAGGATTTTTACATGCCAAAAGAGATTCCCCTAATTTGCATGCATCATACAATTTTTTTTCTAACTTTTGGACCTTAACTTCTAATTTTTTCTTTTCATTTTATAAGAGTTTGTTTGAAGAAGTTGAATCGTTTTTTTTTTTTTTGAAGTATGGAATATTCTTCTTCAATTTGATGTAGTATTTGCAAGGGAAGAATACTTGGATAACTTGTTTGACAACTGTGATCAACAAATACTGCTTTGGAAGAGTTAACTAAAATATATAATCTCCTATTTTACTTATATTTTATACATATATCCAAAGATATATTTGTTTAATTTCATGTTCCTTTATTATTTTCTCTAATTTGTGAACTTCTACTACATGATTGGTAGATGCTGTGTCTAATTTCTGCACCAATAATGAGTTAAGATGATCGTTGTTCTACAATTGACTGATCAAGTCAGTGATGCTAGCTATTTGTTGTTGGTATAGAGCTTGAGATTGAGAAAGCTACAAGGTTAAATGCATGATAGGATCATTTATATTATATGACTCACCTTTCTCATTTATACATATAATTTTCCCTTTATCCATTATAGTTTCAACTGGAATAGGTGGGTTTTCCACCATACTTGATTCTTCTGCCATATTGGGCTCTTCTTCTATAATAGGCTCTTATTATAAAATTGGCTCCTCCATTATGATTGTAGAGTTAATTTCAAAAGGATTTTCTTCAACATAACTAGTTGTAAGGATATTTTGATTTATGGGGGAATGAGATACCATTTTAAGACTATCTAGAATGTCTACAGCCTCTTATTCATCTTTATCTATCAGAATTATCCTTCTCCTTCTTTTGGTCACTCTTTGAGCTACAATCGATTGGATTTCCTTCTCAACCATCAAACCCTTGGTCTTATTAGGTTCTGTAGCAACCTTTCATCTCAATTTTATTCTTCCTGATAAGGGAATTGGTTACACTATAGATTCATGAGGTTCTTGGGTAGGCAGATTTGGAATTTGTTATGCTATACTATTTTGAAATTCCTCCCAGACCTCTTGTCCTTGCTGAAGGAAGTGATGTTAGATAATTAGGTAAATTAGGCCATGGTGCCTAAGAGAAGCATTAGGAGTTATAGTCATAACTTGAAGGGAACCATATAAGAAGGATGGAAGGTTAATTTTGTACTAAAGATTTTGTCTCATATGCTTAAGGTGTATTACCATTTTCATGGTGTCTCCTCCTAAAAGACTATATTTCTCTTCATAAATGATATACTTGAGTACCCAATTAGCTACAGATTTCCAAGGTTCAGGAAGTGAATTTATACTAATCCCTTTTCATTTTCCCTTGAAATCTACTAGACATGAAGTCCTAGTCTATTCATTACCATTAAACTGACTAATTAAATCACTAAATGAAATTATGTCTATAGCTCTCATTCTCTCTTCTAGAACTTGTATGACTTGGCTTATAATTTGAGTTGTAATAAGAATAACAATGCCTTTCAAAATTGAAAATTTAGAGGTGAGATTAGTGATGAATTCACTTACCATTATTTCATCAAAACCCTAGAAATTTTCAATGAAAGGTAGCCAACCATTGGCTCTAAACACTGACATAGAAGCTTTGTCTTTGTAAAAATTTGTTGCATTGTTCAGCTCTGATCTTATCTTCTATCCCATTTCTATGTGAATTTATAGACAACTCTATTCCTTTAACTCTGATTGGGGTGTAAATCAATCTTTAGTTGAAGTTGATAGGCAACAATCACTAAAGATTTGTAGGCAAAAATCATGGAAGATATGTAGACTAGATTATATTAAAGTCTGTAGAAATGAAATGGTTCATATGAAACTCCATAGCTACATGAGTACGTAGTTTGGTATGATGACTTGATACAATTAAGCACTGCACATTTCTATGGAGTGTGCTAGTCATTTTGTCACATTAATACAAATAAAATTAAATGATGATGTGGCACTTTGATGGTGACAATGATTTATTACTTCCTTTAAAACCCCTTTTATGACATCCCATCATTATCATGACTGATGACTCAATTGATTATACCAAAACTACACACTTATCCATACACCTTTGGTGGCTCGTTTGCATGGGTTTTCATTATGGCATGTGTCATGTCATTCCATTTCAGAAGATTCACATTTGGGTCATATCCATAGAGTAAGTCTTAATTAAATAGAAGATAATTAGTTAACTAAACATAGATAAATAGAATATATGTCTCACTTACTTTGACCTTAGATGTATCCTTTACTCACCATTTTTACTATAGAAATAAGTTTCCTTGGATTAGTTTATTGCATGGAGATGACCAATCATAGTGATATGATGAGATTCTCTATTTTTTTCTTGTAAATATTGTTTTTACTCTTTAGCCAGCTATTGCTAGTTTTCTAGACAAAGCCCTTTTTGCAATGCATAGCCAACCAACAAGCTAGTTTTCTGGGCATGCATTGTCAATAGTGTCCCTAGAAGGATTTTCACTATTGATATATATATATATATATATATATATATATATATATATATATATATACATATACATACATACATACATACATACATACAGACATACATACAGACATACATACATACATACATACATACATACATACATACATACATACATACAATTTATGTAGGATCATCAAAGAGATTGGGCACTATTGTTTGATTCCAAATTTCAATAGTTTAAAGAAAAACTACAAATGAGGTGGTTGGGACCTTATCATATTGACGAGGTCTTTTAAAATAGTTCTATTAAGCTAATACCTTTTGATGATAGTAGAAGAGCTCTATTAGTCAATGGACATATATTGAAGTTTTATCAGAAACCTCTTAATAAAGAAAAATGTGTTCAAGAGACAAAAGATGAAGTAGCCTTTATGTAGGACCATCAAAGAGCAGGTCCTCTAGAAGAAGTAGAGCCCTCTAGAATAGCTACTTGATTTGAAGCAGTTTCTCTAGATGAAGCAGAGTCCTCTAGAAAGGCTACTTCATCTTTTGTCTCTTGAACACATTTTTCTTTATTAAGAGGTTTCTGATAAAACTTCAATATATGTCCATTGACTAATAGAGCTCTTCTACTATCATCAAAAGGTATTAGCTTAATAGAACTATTTTAAAAGACCTCATCAATATGATAAGGTCCCAACCACCTCATTTGTAGTTTTTCTTTAAACTATTGAAATTTGGAATCAAACAATAGTGCCCAATCTCCTTTTTAAAACTTCCATTGCTTGATCTATGAATCATGCCAAACTTTTCTTTGATGTTATACCAATTTAATTCTTTGTAGTGCTTCAATCCTCATCTCATCAAGTTGATTAAGCTATAAGAGTTTTTCTTTCTGTATTTATTTTAATTCAATTCCTACTTCTATAGATATTTTCAAAGTTTGTAATTCAAATTCAATAGAGAATAAAGGCTTTTTACCATAAACTAATTCATAAGGTGAAAATACAATTGTGGAGTTTTCCAAGTAGTATTATAGGCCCAAATAGCTTCTAGTACCTTATCTACCCAATTCTTTCTACTAGAATTAACAACCTTGGTTAAAATGGTTTCTAATTCTCTGTTGGTGATTTCAACTTGCCCATTATCTTATATGTTATATGGAGATGTTTTTTTGTGTTGAGTTTGGTATACTTACATGAAATGCTTTATCATATTTGACATGAATGATGGTCTTTGATATGAGACTATCTCCCTTGAAGCACCAAATCTTTGCATGATTTTGAAATATAAGAAATCAACTACCATCTCTTCTCTTCTATGAGTTAATACTTCCACTTCTGCCCACTTGGTCACATAGTCTATACATACTAAGAGATATTCTTTTCCTTTGGAAAGAGGATCCATAGGACCTATAAAATCAATTCCCCATTTCTCAAATGGTTCTAAAATCAATTGAGGATGAGGGTGTAGAGGCATCTCCATTGAAAGAGTAGGCTATCTAATTCTCTGACAAGCATCACAGTGTCTAACATATATTTTTACTTATTGATGAAGGTGAGGCCAATAGTATCCTACTTCTAAGATTTTGTGTATGGTTCTTTGGGCTAAGTAATGAACTCCTCCTAGTTCATCATGACAAGCTATGATGATATCATAAGCTTTAATATTTGTCACACACCTATGAAACACATGGTTAGGTCCAAGTTTGAATAAAATTTCATTAATCTATTTAAAAGAAGAAATTTCTTTGATTAAATGTTTCTTTTATTTTTTTGAAAATTGTAGAGGAAACTTCCCTATGGTGAGGTAATTGGCTATATCAACAAACCATGGAGATTTTGATGAAATAGCAAATAGTTGTTCATTTGGAAAGTCATCTTCTACTGGTTCTTCTTCACCTATAGTGTTCATTCTTGACAAGAAATTAGCAACCACATTAGACTTCCCTAGTTTATCTATAATAATAACATCAAATTCTTGTAAGAGCAACATCCATCTAATAATCCTACCTCCCATAATTGGTTTGTTGGTAAGGTATCTAATAGCTGAATGGTCTGTATAGGCAAATACCTTGTAGATTGTTATGTAGTATTTAAAGTTGTTAATTACATAGACTACAGCTAGGAATTCCATTTCAATTATGGTGTAATTTCTTTCAGCAGGTGTCATGTTTTTGATAATATAATATATAACAAACATGTTACCCTTTTCATCCTTTTGTCCAAGGATTTCTCTTAGTTTTGTATTGGAAGCATCTATGTATATATGGAATGGTTGATTCCAATTTGGTCCTCTCAATACTAGAGTAGTAACAAGTTTATCTTTGATGGTCTCTAAGGCCTACTGGCAACTATCACTCCATTTGACTGTACTATCTTTTGTAAGCAAAGCAAATATAGAGGTAGCTATTTGTTTAAAATTATCTATGAAGCATCTGTAGTAACCAACATGTCCCAAAAAACTCTTTATTTTAGTTTGTGTTTGTGGAATGAGTAAGTTGGAGATTATTTCGACTTTCTTTGGATCTACTTGAATGCCTTTTGTAGAAATATAGTGTCTTAGCACTATTTCTTCATCCATCATCAATACAAATTTATCATGGCTCAAAGATAATTGATGTTCCTCACATCTAATCAATACTCTTTCTAGGTTGGTAAGATCCTCTTCATAAGTTCCACCATAAATGGTGAAATCATTTATATATACTTCAACACAATCATTTTTAATGTCAGAGAATATTTCCAGAACTACTCTTTGGAAGGTTGTTGGAACATTACAAAATCCAAATGGAAGTACTTAGTAAGAAAAAGTTCCCCAAGGGTAGGTAAATGTAGTTTTATCTTGATCTTCAACTGCTACCATTATCTAGTTATACCCACTAAACCCATCTAGGAAAGAAAAATATATTTTTCCTACCAAGTTGTCAAGAACTTGATCAATGAAAGGTAAAGGAAAGTAATCTCTTAGTGTTACTTTGTTCAGTTCTCTATAATCTACACATATGCTTAATTTTCCATTTTTCTTGGGCATAATTAATAGAGGTGAGACCCATTGGCTATTTGAGATGGGGTAAATAAACCTAACTTCCAACAATTTTTGGATATCTATTTTGACTATCTCCTTTAATGCTAGGTTTATTCTTCTTTGTGGTTGTTTGACTGGTTTGACAGATTCTATATAAATATGGCAAGTGCATATGCTAGGGTGAATTCCATTCATTTTGGTATAATCCCAAGAAAAAGCCTTGGTATGTCTTTCCAACACTTTAAAGAGTTGATCTACCTCTTCATTTGTTAACCAACTATTGATGTTCAAAATATTTCTAGGTAATACCATGATTGGTTTTGTATTTGGGTAGTTAGATTTTATTTTCTTGAATTCACTAATTAATGAGTTTAGAGGACATGGATGGCATCTAAGAAATGAGTTTTCTATTATTCTGCCAATTTCCACACAATTTCCTAAATCAATCCATGATCATATGATGAGGAAGCACTAGAAGTAGTATAAGAGAAAGTTTCATAATATTCTATCTAACCCAAGAATCCTAAACTAAGGTAGTCCATAGTTTCTAGACTGGCTAAGTCTGTAGCTTTTAGACTAATAGAGTTTGTAGCTTTTGGACTGGCAGAGTCCATAGATTTTAGACCAACATAGTCCATAAACT
The DNA here is from genome assembly GCA_037957365.1 of Torreya grandis. Taxonomy (NCBI): domain Eukaryota; kingdom Viridiplantae; phylum Streptophyta; class Pinopsida; order Cupressales; family Taxaceae; genus Torreya; species Torreya grandis. The sequence goes on from JARHVA010001800.1 coordinate 2,788,518, forward strand.
TTGGGTATATGTCTCCATTCAATTCTTCCAAGTGTTTTTTAATTGTGATCATAGCTAATGAGGAAATGTTGTTTGATGTGTTGTTTGATTCAACACCTAAAGTTATTGTATGTGATTTGTTGATGGTTTTGCAAGGGGATACAAAGAGTTGCATTTGGATTTTAACCCATTAGAAATAGTTATGTCTCTTGACTTGCAATCAATTAATGCTACTATAATAGCTAACCATAGTCTACCTAGGATTATGGGATATCTTAGATTCTTTGTTTTAGGTTGTAAGACCATGAAGTCTACTAGATACTCTAAAGACTCTATTAGTAATTCAACATTTTTTATAGTCTCTTCTGGTTTGATTATAGATTGGTTTTCCATTTGAAGAATAGTAGTTGTGAGTTGCATTCTCATAAGAGATAATGTATAGATAGTATTAGTTGTCATAACTTTAATTTCTGCTCCCAAATCTACCAAGATGTTAGGAATCTCTTTACCTCTGATTGTGACTATGATCATTGGGCTTCTTGGATTTGCATATTTTAGAACTAATAGTTTTCTTGCTAATAAATTAGTAACTTTTCCATCAACATGAATGGTTCTTGGATATTTTACTTTCCTCCTCGGTGTCTTGGCATAAAGGTTTTTGATGATCTTATTTAATTAGGGTATATCCCTAATATCTTGTAGTAGGGGTAACTCAATATTGATCTTTTGTAACTCATGGACCAAGTTTGATTCTAGTTTAATATCAATTTCTCTTAATCTTTCAGGAAAAGGAACTACTAGTGTAGTAGTGTTTTCTTTGTTGGATTTAGGGCTCATTTTGATTTATAATTTTCTAGTGCTTAATTGAGACGAGTCTATTTTTTTTTCACTAGGTATCTCAAAAATGAGAATTGGAGGTTTTTGTATAGTTTTTCCTAATCTTAAATGTATTTCCAAACACTCAATAGCTTCAACATTCATTATCTCTTCCTATTCATTAACATAAACAAGTGCTAGTTGTTTAATTTTTGGATTTGCTATTAGTTGTGTAGGAATTGAGGGTTAATTGATTGTCCTTATTGCTGAATAATTAAGGGTGGCATTTTAGTTTGCTATTAAAGTGGTCTTCTTGGTTGGGTGAATTTTTACTATGGGTTCCACTACTGATTCTATTGTTAATATGACTATGGCACCATCCATGGGGGTGTTGGTATCTAATCTTATCCAACCCATGGATTTTGGATTGATGGAATTTGGGGTTGATTCTAAAAAGGTGAAGGGACTGAAACATTCCATGGTGCCATCCATGGATTAACTGGGTTTCTTATATTAAACTATCCTTGAGCCTAGTTTTATGGGGCAAAGTATTGTCTCTGGATATAATTTACTTCTTTAGTGGACTGGACTTGTGTTTTCATTTGATTCTTTAAAATAGGTAGAAGGGTGCAATGTTTGGTATCATGATCTATTACATCATAGATCCCACATGATAAAACATTAGTTCTATTTAGGGGGCAGTCTCTAAGGGTATGTTTCTATCTGCACTAAAGACAATAGATTGCTAAGAGTTTTATTGTATTTGCCTTAGCTTGAAGGCCATCCAAAGTACTATTTAGTATAACCAAGATATCTATCTTTAGATTAGAAAATTATTCCATTAGCTTACCCACTTCATTAGATTTTCCAAACCTTCCTTTCCTAATTCCAAGTTTTGTTTGAGAGTAGTTTGTATAAATCTCAAAAATTTGATTGAAAGCCAAATTATTTATATCTCCTCCTCCCATCCAATTTAAGGCATCTCTAGTATCGTTGTCCAACTATTTTAAGCAAACCAATTTCTAAACTTCTTCAGTGAGTGGATAATTGATTCTTTTATGAGTGAACATGAATCTATCCAAATAATCTTCTAAATATTCATCCTCTTTTTATTTGATTTTGAAGAATTCCTCTTTTATTTCTCATACTTAGTAGTAATCTTGGTATTTATTCAATAATTCTATCTCCATGTCATCCCATGTTCTAATAGAATCACCAGGTAAACTCACGAACTATCTCATAGCTACATATTTAAATGTAGAGGAAAATAATTTTAATTTATAGCTATCTATTGTATAATCATAGGTTTGACATAGCACCTTAAAATCAAACAATAATTGATCAGGATCTTCTATAAATATTCCCTAAAAATTTGGTAGATTAGCTAGTGAAATATTTTTTCATGGGGGTTTGATCATTAGGATCTGCAAAAATAGGAAAGAAAAAAGTCCTTCCTGCTTGTGTAAGTTGTTGATTTTGTCGGAGAGACATATTTTCTTCTTCTAATGATGTTTCAAAGCTGAGATGATCTTCCCACTGAATATTTGTGGTATTAATTATGGGTTGTTCAAAATTATCAAAATTTTCTTCAGCTATGGATTTTTGAAATGCTTCCTCTAAGTCCTTGGAAATTTATAAATAATGTCTTCCTACAAGAGATTGATCCTAATGAATTTGTCCTATGGGGCTTGCTTGTGGCAATGACCTAGTTTCTATCCAAGTTTTTAAAGATTCTTGCATATAGGTTTCACTCGTAACTTTTGGTTCAATACTTAGAGATGTTGAAGGAGTTTTAACTTGTGTTCTTGGAATTTTGGGATGAATCATCCTTTAGAGTCTCTAGGATGGTACATCAATTTATTGAATTTTTATGGGTTTTACAATTTTTTTAGTTTTTCACTCTAAACCAATAGTTATTACTTTACTAACACCTTGTTTCCCTAGCAACAACACCAAAAATGTTGAGTGTCATTTAACTCCTCTTTAATCAATATTTAATTGATGTCTTATCAACCAGGGTTAGTGTCCAAAGCTATCTACAGTAAGGTATAGGATGGTAGATCTAGAAGTCTGCTTATGGTGGTGTTTGATGGTCGTATTCTAACTTTGACTAAAGAATGAAATGTGTCCCAAACTAATTGATTCACTCTTTTGATGAAAAAGAAGAAATAAAATCAATCTACTCTTTTGATGAAAGTAAAAAATCACACTCTTATTTATGCTTTCATGGAAAGTAAAATCACACTCCTAACTAACAAAAAGAAATTTGCTTCACACATTTGCTGTAAAAGAAAATACACTTTGCATAGAAGAGAAATGACTTTGAAATGAGGAAATGCCTTTTAAACTGTGAATTTGTTTTTGATGTTTTTATGAATAAATGCAAATAGTAACAAGATTCTAATTAGTTAAAGAGTTAATGTAACATAACATAAATACCGTACACAGTTCTTGGTTCCAAGGAGAGTGGGCCCTTACTCCTCTCAGAATCAAGAATAATAAATGTTGGAAACTAAAGTAATAATTCATAAAACTGAAATGATTACAATCTATCTAAAACCTATAATACACTTGTACGTATCTTTTCTCTATTCTCTAATTTTTATTATCTAATATAATATCTAATATCTTTCAATGATGAAGTTCTTATATTTTATATTAATACAATCAACTCAAAATAGGATGCAAAGAAATAGGATTCCTTGGTCAATCCATTCATCCAAAGATAGGAGATTAGATTTCTAAGAGATCCAATTATTCTGATGAAATAAATATACTATCCTATAATAGTCTTAAGATCTAATTATATACAATTTTATCAAAATCAAATCTTACAAAATAACAGGTAGTTATTTTCCGTATTTGAATCTAGCTAGAATGATTCTCTCTTATCTTATCTAGCCACTAGCTTCCCCGTTTATAGCTTCATCCTTATAAAATTCTCAGAATTGACACTACAAGGTCGGTAGGAATGAGCTTGTGGAGTTCATAGAAACAAGCCTGTAGAGTTCATAGAAACAAGCCTATAGAGTCCATATAAATAGGCCTATAGAGTCCATAGAAACAAGCCTATAGAGTCTATAGAAACAAGCCTGTAGAGTCCATAGAAATAAGCCTATAGAGTTCATAGTTCTACTAGATGGAGATCAAAATTAAACTTTTACTATACATCACCTGTGTCTTCTTCCTAAGCATTCTTCACAACAAAAAATTACTAAAACATGCCATGTATTAGGAATTAATGACAAAGTAAAGGTTTAGTCTTTGGTTCGATATAAACAAGACAAGTATCTATTTTCCATGTAATAGCTGTCAAACAATCTATGATTTTCATAAGATAATATCCTTCAAGAGATGAATTGAGGGAAATAACATGTCAATAATGAGCCACATTCTAAGCTCATCAGTGTCATGAACTTGAAATAGAGGATTTTGCTGCAAATAAGGGTTATGATATGTTTTACCACTTGTAGACAAAACCATCTCATTTTATTACCCCCATGGAGTAGAGCATTGACCCTCTTGAGCAAAATTGTTTTGTGTTGGCACGAATGCCCTTGAGCTACTTTCAACATTGGGGTTATAGCTATTGTATGGTTTGGACTATGTGATATGACCTTGGGCTTATTGATTTGGTGAATAAGGTGGTCTATTGTAAGCATGTGATGGATATGGATCATGATAATGAGGTTGGTAGGATCTATAAGAAGTGTGTTTCAACCTTTCTAAGGTTACCAACTTATTGTTTTGGACTTTTATCGAACCTTCAATATTTATAAGACTATCTACTTGGCTATCATTAGATTGTCCTTGATTATCTAGACTAGGAAATGGAGTAATGGTGGGGGAAGTAGGTTATAATTAAAGAATCAAGGGCATGAGGGGTCTTAGATTCAATTTTCCTACTTGTATCAAGCAATTTTTTGCCCTGATGGATATTTTATATGCCTATGGTAATGTTATCCTACCCATAGACTATATCATTACAAAAACATCCAAAGGACCTTAGGTAATATATAAAGGCATGATTAGGTACAGGCTTTATGATGATAGGGATCTTATTCCAAGTCTTTTGAAATCTATAGTTGAAATCAACTGTAGATTCTTGGGGTACCCTCTTTATTGAGGTGAGTTGCTCAACTAGTGACACATGGTCACTTTTATCTTTAAAGTGTTTACAAAGGCACTCACAAAACTCATCCCAAGTTTTTATGGAGGTAGGAGTGAGGCCTCAATACCAATTAAGATATTTTACTCTCAAGGAGGTGGCTAAGACTCTCATGGCTACATTTTCTTGGGTAATGTTATATACTAAACATAGGTTTGCAATATAAGCTATGTGTTTTACAGGAGTGGTGGAGTTTTCCCCTATGAAATATGAAAAAATATTTAAGGAATAAACTATATTATAATCATATTAGTTGAGGATAAAAGGGATGCTATCATTCAAGGGTAAAAATTCTTGTAATTTAGGCCTTGCCATTGGGGTTGGTGGACTTGTAGCAGGCTATTATGAACAAAATTGGTAGAGTTAGTAGACTTTGGAGAATTGGAGGATGTGGGATTTGGATTAACTCTAGGGACACTCTTTCTCCTTGCTATGTCCAAATATAATTCAATAAACTCAATCAACTTACCTTTTGAAGCTGACCTAGTAGAAACTTGGTGCATGAAACTGCCTTCCAATCTACTGATGAGCATCCTTAGCCTTCCAAATGTCTTCCCACATTGTCAATATTTTCAAATTAGGTCTCCAAGGCCACTAGTATCTTGTCCCATTAGGTGTGATATAACCATTGGAGATTCTAGGTTGCACCCTTGCTAAGGATAAGAGTGTTCATCTCTAAACCTCAAACCTAGTCTAACATTTGAATAACCTATAGACTATGGGATGCTTAATATTCAAGTTAAACCTATATATTTTATGGGGATAACTCCCATAATTTTTCAATTCAATTCTCTCTCTAAGACCTAAACTTATCACAATGGAAAGGGAACGAGATATGAAAACCAATAAAAGAACATACTCTAAGTGGTGATGCACTAATTGATTAAAGATCCACTCTTAGTTATATCCTTTGAAATCTACTAATGAACCTAGTGAAGAAAATGAATATAAAACTATTTAATGGTGTTATAAGCATGAGTATTTTGTATGGAAGTTGAATAGTATTCTGCAACTTAAAGGACTAAGCCTAGATACTAGTGACTTATGATACTTCAAGAACATTATTACTTGCTAACACTTCATACGACCTAAAATAGACAAAAAAAACTCAATTTAGGTGCATGAAAGGACATATATATGAGAACATGATGCATAAATTATGGAAATATAACTCTCAATAAGCACACTATCATTCAAAAAGAATCTGCAAATGTCTTATATTGATTTCAAAAGACTTACAATGTAATTTTGGTAGGGCTTTGCTACACGCAATCAAGGGGTGTCAAATAAAGATAAAAATTCCTATTAAATATAAATTTTAAAGGATGTGAGGGAATTTTATAGGCATGGAAGAGGTAATACATTAGGCCAATGTGGTGTATGGCAGTTACACAAGCCTATTCACCATCTTCATACATTGACATGCATTCAGTGGGTCCACTTTGGAATTTGGGGAAGATGTGGAGGATATAACTCCATCATTTGAATTTACTTAGACCTAAATAATGATTTAAATATCCTTATATTCCTTCCAAAATAATTTACTCAATGCAAATGAAGTGTGAATAGGATCGCTTGAGGCATTAGACAACCTCTCCTTTAATGTACATGTTGAATGGTCCATGAACTATCATAATGGACTCCATTTTGAGATATTATATCTTTGATGATAGTTAAAAATTCTTAGAGGTGGCCAACTAAGTCTACCACACCGACTTTTTATTGCTAGACTATTCTACTTTTAAGATAAGTAGACCTATTTGCTTGTCCTTCAACCTTCTGCTCATATCCATTACTTAAATGATCAAACAATTGAAATAGGTTCCCAATTAATCTAATAAGTCTTAGATCATATTTGGATAACCCATTGTGTATTGTCATTGAGATATTTTATGTGTTATTTACCTACAAATACATATTATCCTTACATAACTAGGTCATTTAGACTGCTTCACAAACTTGCAGTTTAGATAGAGGTAACAAAGACATTTTTATTTAGTCCCATAGATCATATTGACATTTAATGAGTATAATAAGTCCTAAGATTACCTTTTCCATAGTTTAAAAATTTTAGTTAGTCCCTAAAACATAATTTATCCATAAAAATCTATAAAATTACCTTTTCAAGAAGTGTTTGTATAGTTTTTGACCATCAGGAGCCATGATCATTAGCCTCTATAACCTAAAAATAGGATCCAAGTGTTAGATACGCACTTCTATGCATTTAAGTGCACTTTTAGCCAAACCTCTCTTATAGAGTCTCTATTAGGGTTTAAGGGAGGTTAAGGAGTGCTTAGGGGTCTTAGGGGTGGTTCATAGAGATCAGATCTTGGATTTCTAAACAAATTTTACCAAATTCAAGACAATATACCCCTTCACCTTTCATGAATGGTTGGGATCTTGATACATGACATTCAAGCTATGATGAGCACTTGAAGATGGTATTTTTGTGAAGAGCATATCCTCTAAGTGAATTTTGTTTGTATTTAGATAAAATGATCTACTATAATGAATTACATATGGGTCTAAATTATCCAAATGGATTTAAAACACTATGATGACCCTTAAAACTTGGGTTGGAAACATTCACACTTCCTAAATTAATCTCTGTTTCACCTTTTAATGGCATAGTCAAGATGGAGATTGTGGATTAGTCTATTTATAGACATAAACCATGAATACTAGCCTGAAACCTAAGGTTTTAATGCACTAATTAATCACATGTAACTTTAAAATCACCTCAAAAAACTCTTAGAGTAGTATCATTATCTTTATTAATCCCTTTAACCCTATTCGAGTGAAAATGCCCATGAATTCCAACACTTGTATCTTTTTGCTTGCTAAGAAAATCATGGATGTCAATGTGGTGACTATTGGATGACCTTTTTAGATGATCTAAGGTTCATTTTCCATCCTCAAACTCATTATGTACACAAATACTCCCAACATCCTTACTTTTGACCTCAAACTAGCACTTATAGGCCCATTCTATATTGTTTGTCTATTGAACGTGCCAAAAAATGGATAAATATGATGTTAAAAGGACCTTAAGAGAACTTAAAGGTCATTTCATAGTTAAATTATATCATCTAGATGGGTTTAAAGGTAAACCTTCACCATCAAGTCACTTTTGGGGTTTGTGTAGGGTTTGAGATATCCACCATCTTAATGATCGTTTATAGAGTACAAACGTCCAAACCTAGAAAAAATTCCATGAAGGTGTTGGGAATTGACCTTATCATCTTTAATTAATGGAATTTGTTCCCATGTAAAGGGTTCTTATAGATATGAATGTTAGAAGGTGGCATTAGGGTTATTTGTAGGAAGTTTTGAGTGATTAACTTCTTAAGGTTCATTCATAAAGAATATACCCCAAATGCCAAACAATATTCCATGTATTTTTATTCCATAGGGATAATTAAACTTCCTTAGGATATTTGACCTTGGTCATGCATGTGGTGGAGTGTGTGAGCATTTGAAGATAGTGCTCAAACTGACTGTGTGTAGATTGACTAGCTCAAGTAGGGTTTGTAGGAACTTGGACCAACTTTATCACCTCTTGGCACTTGAAACCTTATTTTTATTTATTAAACACCCTTATACACATTAAATTGTCCATTCAAATAGTTATAATATCTTTAAGGAAATTTAAAATGGTACTAGGGTCTATGAGAAGGTTTATATGCTTGACTGTGTTAGACTATCTCTAAGGCACTTGACTACAATTTTGGGTGTTAGAATATTTAGAGGAATTCTGAGGGTATATATCATCATTTCACATTGAAAAAACCCCTTCTAGGTGTCTTAAATAGTTTGTAGGCTCTATATATCATAGATGCACCATTCAACTCACTAAGTAACCATGATAGATAAGCCTTGGTATGAGACAAAATAGTGGGTATACCCACTATTTTGCCATCCAAAGTGAATATATGAGTGCCTTAAATGGGTCATGATGACCATTTATATTTATTTTTAAGACTTTTATATGTTTATAAAGGCCTTAAACTACCATTTTATCTTAGACTGGCTATTTAGGACTGCTAACTATGTACTTAGGCACGAAAGTTTTGAGTATGGCCTTCAACATTGTCTCTTGAGGAGCTTGAAATCATGGGGATGTATATCATGTGTTCAGGGTCATTATCATTCTTAGGTGATGATTTTGAAAAAATCCTTTCTTTGAATACCTTACACTTTTCTCAGACTCAGGTATCATATTTACATATGCCTATGTGGTTCTACGCCTATTCAGGTGTCACTCTACCCTGCCATTAGTGATGACCATCATTATTTCCTTATCAATAGATCTAAACCTCAATAATATTTTTATCAATGATACTCTTATACCATAAGTGAATTGTGGTCCTTGAAATGTCTTAATCTATTTTAGGTTTGCACTCATTCATGCTAACTGTGTGTAGGGTCCAAGGTTCATGTTTGTATGAAGGGAGAATGGATAATAGCTATTCAAACCTTAATTACACCTTCGTATCTTCACTAATATCTTGGAATTCATATCTTCTATTGTCCACATCAATCTCAAAACCTTTGGTTGGTATCCATAGTTATTTTTGGGAGACATTGCTATATTAGCCCAAAGGGGCTGGTTATAGGTGCACATTTACCTTATCAACCCACTATATGACTATATGGTTAAAGATCCTATGATCTCATTTATTTTTATGGTTCTAATGGAGGATGTAGGTTTAGGGACATGGTCAAATCTTACAAGGAAGGGTGGATGAATAAAGGAGGGTGGTGGTGAAGATATATGAAGTGTAGGGCATGAAAATAGGGGAAACACAATGCAAATGGTATGAAAACACATTAAAACTATAGGATTATGAAAATGACATGGAATGGAGGGAAAGACTTCTCTAATACCAATCCACATGAACCTTGCAGACCTTCTTATACATAATTAAGAAAAAATATGAGTTTGGGGGTATAAATGAAGTATATATAGTCTTAAAATGAAACCTCAGACACTCAAAAAAACCTTAACTTTCACAAAAAACCTTAAACCCTACTAAGAGGTGACTGAGTGAGCTTGGAGGTGAGAAGGATGGTTTCTAAGCTTGTGATGTTGCCATGAAAGCTAGGAAGGCTATATTAAGGTAATGATGACATTCCACTATTACTCTTACACCATCTTACATGTTTTGAGCTACATTTGAGGTTTTGTAGGTGCCATTAAGTCATACATAGTCTTGTCATATAGTGGTCTTCAAACATATGCAAGTCTTATATCCTTGAGGTATTTTGAGATAACAAGGGGCCTTTGGAATTTCCACCTAAGTAAGAGGGCATTAAAAGCCTTGAAAGACCTCTCAAGATTCTTGAATCCAATCCACAACCTCTAATGAAGGCATCAAACCTCTATATTCTACACAAAATTTTCTATAGATCATACATAGGAGCCAACCATGAAGGTTTGTTAGCCATGTGAGCTCACACATGTGATTCAAGTGCTAAAAATGTTATGGAAGTAATTTCCTCAAGACTTAAGGGAATAACATAAGTAACTAATTTGAGTATACTAATCAATAATAATTGAAAACCATTTAGTATAATTTGGCCTATGTAGATGAGAGGGGCATACAAATTCCTTAACTTTGTAAGGAATGTTCATAAATATTAGGAGACCAATCCCTAGAAAAATTGCCATGGGTGAAAATTTCTTGAGTCTACTTCCTTTGGTTATGAGTTTGGGACTCCTCTCTCTCTCCTATAAGGTATGAGCATGAACCTAAGGATATCTCTGAGCTTGTTAATGAGCTCGAGGGAGAGATGGAATGGTTTTGAGATTCCATGGCACTGACAAGCAATGCTTTCTTCATTCTTTGACATTTTTGACTTCCATTTACAAAATCATGACTCCACCTTGGCTAATCCATACTATACAAATCTATATTATTGAAGAAACCTTTATAACAAACCATTTTATTTGTAATTATCCTTATTTCAAACCTAAAACATTGTTATCAGGTGTTGTTGAGGGAAAATAGGAGCCATATGACACTTTTAACCTGATGGGGTGAAATGAGGGAGTTGAAAAGTCACTATTTAGCATGTGTGGGGCCCATTTGGGAGGAATTAGCATTGACCATGGTGTTATTAGGTCCAATGAGGCATGAAATAGGCTAATGATGGCTTGATGAGGTTTATGAGGTCAATTAGAGGCATGTGGGGTGACTTAATGGTTTATTAATGCTAGATTGGGTCTCGTTATGACCACAAACCATTGATTTTGCACACATCTATAACCTCAAAAGGCAATATCAATTGAATTATCATGATAATACATATAAAAGACCCTTATGATCTATGATGAACCTCAAATGAACCTTAAGAACCTTCCATTATGTTCTTTGAAAGCTTGAAAGTGATTATACATTATGTTTTCAGGCAGAACCAATGTGCTTATAGGCATCTATCAAATTGCCTACTTAGTTCACCTTCAACATGGCATATTTGAAATGTTGGTGACACATGAATTTGATCAAAGACCATCTAATCATGTTTTAAAATCATAATAACATTTGAATCAAGCTAGAAAAGAGGTACAAAGTCACATAAGGATTGAGAAGGTAAAGTTTTAGCATGACAATACCATGGATTGTTTGAGCAACCCTCACAAACTCACAATATGAATGACAACCATGGTACCAATGATGAATCAAGATTCAAAGTATTAGGTTGACCCATTTCTAGGTCTAGGACTATAAAGTGGTCAACAATAACTTTTTGGGCTCTAGGGTGAATTTGATGTGAAAGGCTTAGAAATATTTAGGTGTGCAAATAATTAGAAATGGTAAATTTGACCCATAAATACTTTATAAAATTCTGAATTAAATTCTATAATAATAATTTTGGTGATCTCATGTCATGTGAATTAATATTTGATTTAATGGGATGAGTCTAGGTTAGCTATTTTCTAATTTAACATTACTTTACAATTTTGAAAATGAGCCTCCATTTAGATTTAGTTGATGGTAATGGGACTCTTGAAGTAGTCACATTGCAATCAACCCTTTGGTAGAATTTAATACATGTGAGGATTTTGGAGAACAGAAACCCATGTATCACTTGTTGGGGGATCAAACCAACAATAGATTACACTTGTGAAAGCAATAAACGCGGAAATAAATCAGATAGATAAGTAACTGAAATGATAAATAGCACAGAACAAGATATACAAGAAAACACCCTGAAAACTTGTATTGAAACTCTTTACAATAGGAATACAATTTGAAGAAACTTCGTTCTTCCACACCTCTCTCAGATGCACACAAGATCTCTCACTAGATCTCTATTCCTCAAGAGCTCTCTCTCAAGTACACTCAAATCCAACAACCTGGATTGATGCAACTCTGTACTGTCCTTCAAACATTCACAATGTTCTACTCTTACAGTTCTACACTCATTCTACAGTTCTAAGCTAAGAAGATCTTCCCTACATATAGAAATAGGAAACTTGAGCATGCTCTTACAACAAACAGTTAAGCCTCTTGAACAAGGGCTCTAAAAATAATATTGCTAATAATAGAGACGCAAGCCTGAGTCCACGACTCAAACTTATCATGCAAACACTCACTGCTATCCACGAAAATAGCTTTTTGGACACATAGGTAACCGACGTCGGTTCCTGCCTGTTCGCCTGTGACCATCACCGGTCGACCTATTGCCGACGTCGGCACCTCTGCAACTGCTACTAATCGATGTCGGTCGCTCCTGACTGACGCTGGCGTCTGTGTAGACCTGAACCTATTTTAGTATGCTCCTTGGTGAAGCTTTTAGCTCCACAACCTAACAATCTCCCACTTGGAGATAAACCAGCTGCACCAACCTGTACAGCAACATCTTCTAGCTCCTCCATCTTCAACTCAATTATGAAGACCAATAGAAGTTGAATGAAGATTCAACTTCTCCTTAGTAACCGGCTTTGTTAGCATATCAGCAGGATTCTTGTCTGTATGGATTTTCTCCAGCTTCAACTCACCATCTTCCAATACCTGCCGTATGAAGTGTTACCTTAGCTGTATGTGCTTGGTTCTAGAATGAAAGGCCAAATTCTTGGCCAAATGGATTGCACTTTGACTGTCACTATACAATCTGCAACTCCCATGCTCCCTTCCAAGCTCTTCCATGAACCGTGTCATCCATATCATCTCCTTGCTAGCTTCTGTAGCTGCAATATACTCTGCTTCTGTAGTTGACAAGGCTACAACCTTTTGCAACTTAGATATCCAACTAACCGCTGTTCCACCTATAGTAAAAACATAACTTGTGGTGCTTCTCCTGCCATCCAAATCCCCTGCCATATCTGAGTCTACATAACCATGTAGAGAAGTACCTGAACCTCCATAGCACAAATGCTTGCTACTGGTTCCTCTCAGATATCTAAGGATCCATTGAGCCGCTTTCCAATGTTCCTTACCTAGATTGGCCATATACTTACTACTCCCACTGCTTGGGCAATATCTTGTCTAGTACACACCATTGCATACATCAAACTCCCTACTGCGGAAGAATATGGAGCCATACTCATGTACTCTACCTCATCATGTGAATTGGGACATTGTTCTTTGCTTAACTTAAAATGTCCAGCCATAGGTGTACTTACCGGTTTTGCATCCTGCATATTAAACCTTTCCAACACCTTATTCACATAATCTTCTTGAGACAATATCAACCTGTGATTTTTCCTGTCTCTCCTAATGCTCATGCCAAGGATCTTCTTCGCTGCTTCCAAATCCTTCATAGCAAATGTTTGAGCTAACTTCTCCTTAAGCTCAGAGATATCCTGCATGTGAGACCCTACAACCAACATGTCATCTACATACAACAATAGAATAATATATCTACCATTATCAAATCTCTTGAAATACACACAATGGTCTGATTGACACCTACTGTAGCCATGCTCAGTCATAAACCTGTCAAATTTCAAGTACCATTGCCTTGGAGCTTGCTTGAGGCCATACAAGCTTTTCTTTAACCTGCACACAAACTTCTCCTTACCCTTGACCTTAAATCCTTCTGGCTGTTCCATATAGATTTCCTCATCCAAATCTCCATGAAGAAACGCTGTCTTAACATCTAGCTGCTCGAGATGCAAATCCTCAAAAGCAACCAAAGACAATACAACCCTTATAGAAGTCATCTTAACAACCGGAGAAAAAATTTCACCAAAGTCAATACCTAGCTTCTGTGTAAATCCTTTTACCACTAATCTGGCCTTATATCGCATCTGTCCATCCTCACTTTCCTTCAACCTGTAGGTCCATCTGTTCTTCAGTGTTCTCTTACCAGCTGGCAATTCAACCAAATCCCATGTTTGGTTCTCTCTTAAGGACTCCATCTCCTCAACCATGCCACGCTCCCACTTACTCCTGGACTCCACCTGTAATGCTTCTTCAAAACTCTCTGGTTCTCCACCATCAGTTAGCAATAAATAATATAAGGAAGGAGAATATCTAATTGGAGGCTTACTTACCCTTTCAAACCTCCTGGTGGGTGTCTTGGACTTGTTTTCAACAATCTATCCACCCAAATTTTCTGACAGTGACCGACCTCGGCCACCTGTAGATCTGTCACTCGCCGTCATCGGTTCTGCCTGACCGACCTCGGTGCCTGGTCTACTGACATTGGTTTTTGTACTGCCAACGCCGGTTCCTAACCTACCGACGTCGGTCTCTGTGTTTTCCTGCAAGTGATTATTTCTTTTTCCCGCGAGCTCATTTTGGACCATAACTTCATCCAATTCACCATTGCTCTGCCCGGTTTGATCCAGCTTCCTTATCTGATCACTGTACATCACTCTTTCATTGAAAACAACATCATGACTCCTGATTGCCTTGTTAGTTCCTAGATTCCAAAATCTGAAACCAAAATCATCTGAGCCATAGCCTATAAACGTGCACCTCATAGACTTAGGATCAAGCTTCTTTCTATTTTCCTTATCTATGTGCACAAAGGCTTCACTACCAAAAACTTTGAGATATGAGAGATCTACCTTTTTACCTGTCCATGCCTCTTCTGGAATTCCACCATCCAGAGCTGTAGAGGGTCCTCTGTTAATCAGGTACACTGCGGTGTCAACTGCTTCTGCCCAATTCTCTAAGGGCAACCCTGCATGCAATCTCATACATCTTGCACGCTCCATGATAGTTCTGTTCATCCTTTCAACAATACCATTCTGCTGAGGTGTCCTTGGAACCATCCTTTGCCTACGAATTCTGTGTGTATAACAATACAATTTGAACTTAAGACTGCAGAACTCACCGCCATTATCAGATCTCAGGCACTTTAACTTTCTGCCTGTTTCATTCTCAACCATAGCCTTCCAAAACTTAAAAGTCTCAAAAACATCAGATTTCTTTTTAATATAATAGATCCATACCTTTCTTGTGGCGTCATCTATGAATGTAACATAGTACCGTGATCCGCCAATAGAGGCTACCTGAGCCGGTCCCCACACGTCTGTGTGAACAAGCTGCAACTTCTGCCTTTTCTTAGTAGACCCAGTCTTGAGAAAACTAACCCTTTTCTATTTTCCAAATACACAATGCTCACAAAATTCTAGATCCATACTTTTCAAATCTGAAAGCATACCTTTAGACTTAAGTATTGACATCCCCTTCTCACTCATGTGGCCAAGCCTTGAGTGCCACAATTTGCAATCCACACCTGAAGTAGATAAAACTGAAGGAGATTTGTTAGTAACACAGTTACACAAATAGAGAGTACCTTCTCTCTTACCTCTGGCCATAACTAGTGCACCCTTGGTCACCTTCCAAGAATTTGCTGTGAGAGTTACTGTACAACCCTCATCACCTAGCTTACCTGCAAAAATCAAATTTCTCTTTAAACTAGGAACATGCATCACTTCTCTCAACACCCATGTGTTGCCATTCTGCATCTTCAGCTGCACTTTACCTTTGCCAGTAATCTTACAAGGCTCATCATCCCCTAAGTACACTATTCCAAAATCTCCATGGATATAGTCACTGAAATACTCTCTGTTAGGGGTAGCATGGAAAGATGCACCAGAATCTAATACCCAAGATTCTATGTTATTATGCAAAGAGAAAATTAAAGCATCCTGTGCAATACTTGCAACCTTGGCTTCTTCCTTTCCTTCGTGCTGGTTGTCCTCCTTAGGCTTTGACCAACAATCTCTGCTTACGTGCCCCATCTTTCCACAATTCCAGCATTGTGACTTCCTGCCATTCCTGGATTTGGATCTTCCTCTCACCCTAGACTTAGATCTTGATCTCCTCTTGCTCTTTTCTTTTTGCCTTCCCCTGCTCTCAAAATTTAAAGCGTTCCCAGATGTCTCTTCTGTGCTTTTCCTGCGTATTTTCTCATTCAAGATAACACTAACAACATCCTCTACTTTCAAAATATTTGATGCAGATGCAGTATTAGAAACTGCCATTACTAAGCCATGCCAACTTTCAGGCAAAGAACATAATATCAAAAGAGCTTTTATTTCATCTTCAAATACAATATTGATAGAACTTAACTGATTAACAATTCCATTGAAATCATTCAGATGAGTAGAAACAGATCCACCTTCATTCATATGCAAATTAAATAACTGCTTCATAAGATATACCTTATTTGAAGCTGAGGGTTTTTCATACATATTTGCTAACGTAGTCATCAACTCTACCGTAGTTTTTGCCTATGAAAAATTAGATATCACAGTGGAGGCCAGACTCAGTCTTATAGACCCAAGAGCCTTTCTGTCAAGAACTTCCCATTCTTCATCCTCCATGTCCTTGGGCTTCTTTGCTATCCCACCTAACGGTAAGTAGAGATCTTTCTGATACAGATAGTCCTCTATCTGCATTCTCCAATGTTGGTAGTTCTTGCCATTAAACTTTTCCATTCTCAGCTTACTTTCTTCTGCCATTGCTTCTCCCACTCAAACAAAAATTCCTGTAGAAACCCCTGTGAGCAACCTGTAATCTGTAACCTGTAACCTGTAACCAAGGCTCTGATACCACTTGTTGGGGGATCAAACCAATGAAATATTACACTTGTGGGGCTGATAGAAGGCACATGGTGCCTCTTTTTTGGTTGTAGGATCTGACAATCTTGACAACTCTGATGTGTAGGACTTCTTGGGACTTTTATAAGTTGAATGATTTGGGATTGATAAAAGGAATGTGGCACCTCCTTATTGGTTATGATATTAGATAAGTTTGAAAACTTTAATGTGAAAGAATTCTTAGGGTTCTGATAACTTTGATGCTACCAGATTGATGAAAGGCATGTGGTGCCTCTTCATTGGTTCCAAGACCTAAAAATGAAGAAACACACTAATTCATTGAAAGGCCTCATAAGAAAATAAAAAATTACTTATCAACCTAAAATAATTATTGGAGAGTCCCAACTTATATTATGTGACTCCAAGAAAAGCATGCAAAAAGAAAAAATCCTATAGAAATATAGTTAGCACAAAAATTATTCTAAGTGTGGAAATATTTTAAGAGTATAATGTGCTAAGATATAATTTTAAATATGTAGAGCTATGAGAGGTTCTTAGACATGATGAGTAGTAAATGGTGTAAACTATAGATACTTTAGTTAGTAAATATAAATTATATAACACATTAGTCATGTATACTTGGAAAGTACCTCTCATGATTTTACCCTTCAATTCCTAAGACCTTCCTACTACTAAAAGGCTCGTATCCATGATATCTTATGCCTATTTCTTATCTCTTAGTCTGACCATATGTTATTCTAATGACCATGAATTATATACTACTCAAAATTTTATAAAACTACTTATCATCTATCTCTAAAAGTTTTAGACTTGTACCTTTTTTCTAACCTCCTGCACACTTGCATCCCAACTAGACGCCTATGTTGATGCTAGTGCCCTATGTTAAACTAAGTGTCAAGTGCCATAGAGTCA
This sequence comes from Torreya grandis, assembly GCA_037957365.1. Lineage (NCBI taxonomy): Eukaryota > Viridiplantae > Streptophyta > Pinopsida > Cupressales > Taxaceae > Torreya > Torreya grandis. The sequence goes on from JARHVA010001800.1 coordinate 2,806,418, forward strand.
TCAAATTTTCAAATAAAACATATCATTATGATCAACCTAAGTGATTTTATGTGAGATATTTCTAAAATGGGTATATATACAAGATCAACCCTCATTCATTCCTCACTAACATAGACCTAATAATTCACAATGCAACTTACCAAAGGTACCCAATCAAGCATTCAAGTGAGAAAATCCTCTCTATTCTCTATTATTTCAATATCAATCATAGGGATAGTCCATCTATAGGTTTGAAGTAATAAATGAGCACTCCACGATCCATATTTTCTAAGTTACAAACTAGGTCACTCTATGTACTTACTTATCATATGTTGCATCTTGATACACATAAAATCTAACACATAGGGTTGAACCACATAATTTCGAGGCCCTATTTAGAGTATTGGATATGTAGGCAATGTCCATTAATATATAGGTCCTTGGGTAATCTTGAAATTGTGTGACCACTAAGACATTCTCCCATAGTCACTCTAAGGGTGAGGAATCTATGGTTTTGATCATTTGATAAAAAGAAATAGTCTATACATGATAGTTAAAGACACCAATAGAAATTTTACAAAAAACCTAGAAAAATGCAATTGAAAGATCCATAAAAGAGTCTATGTTTTGTGAGGGACACTAAAATCCATAGGAGGACACTATCATGATGCAAGTGTTTAGATCTATCGAAAGTGTCTGAGGAAGAAAAATAGTCAAAATATTGAATGAGCATACCATAGATCTGGGTTAAAATATTGAGAGGGATCTAAGAAATACTAAAATTCTAGAATAAAATAACAAACAAGGTATTCTCTCTCTTATCCCTTAGTTATGTAGATGTACAATAATTTTTATATTTATTGCACATGATTAAATAAGTTATGTTATCAATATACTATATTACATTGCCTAGATGTGAATATTGTCATATTGTATTCAAATAATTTTATTATCTTAGCATGTTATTTGATTGAGCCCATTTTTACATAAAACATTAAAGCATACCCATCCTTTATTCTTACTTAAACCAAAACTTTAATTGCATTTAGGGTTTCTCCTTTTATAAAAAATCATTTTTAGATTATTGTTTTTATTTTCTAGATCTGATTTATTATATGGGCATAAATTAAGTAATGTTTGCTTTTATTTTTTCCATAGTCATTATTCTTCTCCTCTTTGTGATTGCATCCAAATTTGTAGTCTTCCTCAACATGTGTAGTTCTACTACAAGCTACAGGAAAACCCATTTTTTGGATCATTGGTTTAATATTCACGATGACCAATGTATTTCATATGAAGATCTTATGGAATTTAAAAAGTGTTAAATATTCCTCCTTTACTTATAACTATACTAATTAAAAAATTAATAATGAAAATGCAAGTCTAAATGAATATGTTGACAATCATAACATGCTTTTATATGGTTATGAGTGTGATTATACTCCTCTTGAATGTACATGTGAGGAGCCTAGTTATGCTATTTATAATAATTAAAGGCCTAAAAATTTAAAAATTATTAATTTTGTTGGTGCATCACATAAAGATGATCTAATAGACATGCAAGAAATTAGCACTTGTGATGTTGAAATTAGCAATTTTTCATGCAAAAATTCTCAAGATGAATAAAAAATGGACTGCTTCTCTTCCCTTTCAAATGATGTAAATAATGAAGAAAGAGAGTATGTGCCTTCATTATAAAGTAATGACAATGTGGAAAATATTGTTCCTTCTTTAAATCACTCAAATGCAATTAGTGAAAGTACTTTTCTCTCTAGATCTCAATGATACAAATGCATGTATTAATTCTCTTCCTATTCTTTTAGATTGGAAAGATAAAAATGATAATACTAGACAAATTAGTGCATATGCATGTTATTATACTCTTCCTCCAATTCAATAAATAAAATAAAACATCTTTGCCAAAGGTTTCATAATGAAAAAAATCCAAAGTCAAGTAATGATAAGGCAAGTCAAGATTCAAATGTTATTTATGCTAATGTCCATTTTTCATATAACAATGATGTACCTAAAGTATAAAGTGATATTTATCTTCTACCCAATTTTATTTTGAGTTAAAAAATGAAAATTAAGCTTGCATATTTTCTTATTATGATAATATTTCAATAAAAATGGAAAACAATCCTCTTTATCCTTTTACATTTTCTACTAAAAATCATGTTCTAATTATAGATTAAAATAATGAAAGTACATCTTCTAGACCTATTACATGTAATAATAATCCAATTACCTAGGCCCTTTCAAATAATGATTTAATTAACCTTCATGATATCCAAAATGATACAATGATATCTCTTGAATGTGGATATACCTCTACCAAATGTTTACAAACCACATGACGATCATACCCTAAAATACAATGACGATGATAAGGATCCTATTATTCCTATGTTCCATATGAATGTAAAATTAAATCCTCTAATAAATTATTCAACCTCTTTAACAATACCTCTTAGTTATATGCTATCTCTAATGGCTACCATGGGAGATCTTCAACAATAAATGACTATTCTTAAGTTGCAACTTTCCTCCCACAAGGCTAATTTTAATGATAATATCTTAGAGGACCAACACCTTACTAGAGATGTTTCTAAGTATCAATATCCTTACACATTTATAATAACTATATTATCTTCCTTTGATAGCAAAATATATCCTACAAATCATTTGAAATAATAAATACAATCCTTTGAACATTAGGCTAAAGATGGATGCTTTTTATTTAATGTTTTCCATAGAAGTTTAGCTAAAGAGGATCTTGATTGGTTCCATACACTCCCAAATGATTCGTTATAAACTTTTAAATTTTTTTAGGATGTATTATTATATAATTTCCATAAGTACATAATACCAAAACTACCATTCGAACATTTGTAGGCCTTAACTCAAAATGAGGATGAATCCATTTAAGACTATGCTATCAAATTTAAGGATATCTTATACTCCTTAAACTATGCCCCTTCAAATTTGGAAGTGAAATTTATATTTAGTAGGGGTTTTATTTATCCACTTAGAGAAAGAACATTGGACAAGCCCTTTTCTTCATTCAAAACTTTATATTGGGATGTGCATAAATATGCATGTGCTTTAATGAATATTAAAACCAAATTACCTATGTCCCCACCTAAAGTCAAACTTGGTATAAATAATGATTTAAAATCAAGAAATTAAACTAAGAAGGGTCATGGACCAATTATAAATTATTATTCAAAACTACCAATGTGTACCAAAAAATAAACAATAAAATTATTTAAGAAAGGAAATGAACATCCTTACAAAATAACTCCTATAGTTAAACCATATGCCTTTACAAAAAGGTAACCATTTTAGTTTGATTGGTATCAAGGTAGACCACATGATATAATAAATACACTATTGGATAAACAAATGACAAAACTTCATCCTAATTATCATTATCCACCACATAGATTTGAAAAGGTAAAAGGACAACACTTTAGCACTAACCATGGTATAAATGAACACTTTAGCACTAACCATGGTATAAATGAGCACCAAGATAATGATTAATTTACTCTTGAACAAAAGGTTATTTAATTGGTAGATCAATAAATTATTACATTTTAAAAAGATACATCTAAACCTCTTTCCCCTAATTCTTCTAAAAAGGTCGAGACATACCATGATACTCCTTTTAAGGAACACATGGTCCATTGAGATTTGAAAAAGAAGGCCACTAGTAGAAGTCCTTCTCCTAGTCTACCCTCTACCTAGACTAATATTTCCCACACCGATCCTATTATTTAACCCTAATTTAGATGTGGATCCTATTTAGTGGTTAGGGTTAAGGATATAGAAATGATAAGGCACAAGGGTGAATATCAGATCTACAATAGGCCAATTAATGTGCTAAACTTAGATATACCATACGTTGAATTTATAAAGCTGAGATAGATTATTAATGGAAAGTAAAACTATTATAGATATAAAAGTGATATAAAAGAAAGTATTTATCTATTTTTATGCTAATATAATTTTGGATCTAGTACATGCGAGAAGTAGGTAGGAAAATAGTTATGGAATAATTGTCAGATTTTGGATCTAGTGCCTCTAGATCTCTGGACACTTATGTTAGCTTGGGACAATTGCATTGATGATAGTGTTTGATCTTGATGATAATGTCCTATATGTAATAATCATTGAAATAGAATAAGACCACCTAGATGCTTCTAGGTTTGGCTTCACCTTAACTTTGATGCATTCAAATCTGGCTCATGGACTCTCATTATTGGTGAAATGGCAAAACCTTAGCTTTTCATCTTTAGTGTGACCTTAGAAAAAATGGGTTAGTGGGCACACAATGTTGAGCTGACCCATAATGACCCCATTATCAAATCATACTTCCTACATAGCCAATACTATAGAAGAGGGCCTTAGACTCATGTAGTTCTCCCCTATGTGTTTGGTTTATGTGTGAATCATGTAATGTGTGTAAATAAAGTACAATGGTGACCTAGATTGTAACCTAAAAAATATGACCTTATGATTACTCCTTTAGTACTTTAGACCTATAGCTGGGTTGTTCCTTTGATTGATATTAAATAGGAAACCTTTTGGTAACTTGAGTGATTTTTGAGTACTCTTTTAGTATGATTCTAGGTGAGGAATGATTGAGGGTTCCTATTATATATATACCAATCTTATCAAGAGATAAATCACATTAAATCACTTAGGTTTACCATTATAATATGTTTCATTTGAAAATTATATGAATTTTATAGAACTAGACACTTGTATTAGGTTAGGACAATAACATCGATTCTACTGTCTAACTTGAATGTTAGTGTCCATGTAGAAAGAGACCAGACATAGGATCAAAATTTTCAAAGGTGTAAGATAAGTATATTTTAATAATTTTGGGCAAGATAGGATGTTTGTATCATCAATATAAGTCTAGTCAAACTTAGAGATAGGCCAGAGAGCACAATATATAATAGATGTAATGCTTGTAAAAGTAAGGCATGTGTGGAACTAAGAGGAAAAAATAAAGGCATGAGTTTTTCAAGTGTACAAGACTAAAGTGATACATAATCATAAATTATCATCTACATTTGCCCCCCCTTTAATCTAGTAATAGAATTGTTAGTTAAAGGAAAGGAATAAGTACCTAGGTGTGTATACACACCTTGTCATTGCTTGAGTTTAATTTAAGTGCTTTTCTAGAGTTAAGTTTAAGTGATTTATTGATGATTGACCTAAAATCCATGTCATGTTATAGTTTAAAATTAGTGCATATAATTCAGGTCAAAACTACTTAGAGTACACCTATGTATTGATGTAATCACCTTTCCTATTGTCAAGTTGTTTTTAAAAAGATGTATCATTTTAAGGTTTTGAAACTAAGATTAGGATACATATAGATAATTATTTAAGTGCATATATCTAAAGATATAGATAGATAGATATATAAATTGGTGTATATATATATACACACACACACACACACACCTATATATATATATACACTTGTATATATATATACACCTATATATATATACACCTATATATATACACAGCTATATATATATATATATATATATATATATATATATATATATATATATATATATATATATATATATATATATATATATATATATATATATATATATACATATACAAACACACTTATATAAATATATAAATATATATATATATATATATATATATATATATATATATATATATATATATATAGAGAGAGAGAGAGAGAGAGAGAGAGAGAGAGAGAGAGAGAGAGGTTGGATGGCACATACCCCCAAATTTGGAGTAAAAGTGAGTTTCCACCTTGTAATTGAGATTAGCTCAACTGTGCAACCCAATGATACTTATAACCTGGTGATTTTGGATGATCAATTCAAAACTAAAAACTTTGTAAGATTGATTGATTTAATCACCCCAACCATATCAAAAGGTGAACCAACTATTGTAGTAGATTAGCTTACTAAAGTTCATAAAAGTCTGTTGGGTATCGATATGTATAATAGTTTTGGAATATAAATTTGATTTGGATTTTTTAATATGAGGAACATGTTGCATAGCATATGTACCTTATATTTGTCTCATGATAAAACTATGTAACAATGGTACCATGTATAAAATTTTGCCATAAATGTGTATCAAAATCATATAAAAGTGTGCTTTGGCCAATTTGAAAAATTATGTAAATGTGGAGGACATGATTATAAAGCATGCCCCCACTATATATTGATAAATATGAAAATTATATAAGTATCAATGTAGAGGACATGTTTCCAAAACATGCCCCCACTATAAATTAGAGATGCTAAAAATTGAGTAGTTGTGGTGAACATGCTTCTAAAGCACGCCCCCACTTAATATGTGAACTATAAGTACCATATTGAATGAATGTGGAGAAAATGATTCCAAAGAATGCCCCCACTAAATATGAAAATTGTGAATGTGTGGAATCCATGCCATCATGACATGCCCCAACTAAATTTACAAACTAGTGTAAGTACCATATAATGTGTGAGTGTGAATAAAATGCTTCCAAAGCATTCACACACTGAATCTCCAAGCTAATATAAGTGCCATTTATTATGTGAGTCTAAAGAACATGCTTCCAAATCATGCCCCACTAAATATTCAAGCTAGTGTAAGTACTATATAATATGTGAGTGTGGAGAACATGCTTCTAAAGCATGCCCCCAATGTAATTTGGAAACTATGAAAAATATGGAAGCCATGTCACCATGACATGCCCCCACGAATATGCCCCCATTTTGAGGTGAGGGAAAGATAGTACTTGGTAGTTAATTCACCTTAAAAGGGTAAGATAACTATAAATTTATGAATGTAACCATGTAGCATATAGAAATAAATATATCTATGGTAGATGTAATATTGAAGCACATAGAACCAATGTGTAAACACCCTAATTTGGTCAATAAACCATAAGTACTATGTATTTTATTGCTATTTCATACAAGGGTATTAGTGATGATTATATTCCTTATTAGCATGTTATTTTTGAGTCTTTTGATCTTTTTTGTGTCTTATTTTTCCTATTTTTGATACACCCAGTAGTCACAAATCACCTTTTTCCCAGTCCCAGGGGCCCCAATCCTATCATCCCTTATTGTTTCTCTGTTCTGAGCCTTAGGACATTAGTTCCAATTTTAGGAAAGTATTACCACATGGTTCTACTATCCACTTATGGATTTAGTGTCTAACAAGCCCTTTCACCCATATTTGAGTCCTAACGCCTCAATGACCCCTCTCTTATGTTTTTAATATCTTTTTCATGACTTATTAGCTAGTGAACAACATATTATATTCTAAAAAAAAATGTTCCTATATAAATACCCTTCAAAGGAATTTTACATTTATCAATTACTATTTTGGCACTTATTTACATAAAATCAACCAATAATACAACTCAATTATTATACATACTACTCAGATTTCACACCTAAACATTTGCATGCTTAATCAAAGAAGGGCCTAGGAAAAATTCATTCTAGCTTATAGTGCAAGTTGATGGTGCACATTACCTAACATATAAATACATGCGATCTAAGACCCTTAACATTAGGGTTAATGTAGGAAGTGGCCAAGAGAATAGGGGTTAGACTATGCACAATCATAACATACCATAACCTAGTTTTTCCTTTCCTTTTTCATTTTATTAATTCATTATTTCATGTGTGAAGGTATTCATTAGGGGTTTGGAGAATAATAATCTAAAAAAGTGATACATACGAGCTCCCACGTGACATAAAATCACCTATAATATCCCTAAAAAATCCCATAGATTCTTTTAAAGTTATAAACAGTCACTATAGAGAGGACACTAACACCAATATTAGACACTAATGCCACATGGTGATACTATACTAAAGGGGATACTACTTTCTAGAGCTAGATCTTAAAAGACAGTCAAAAGATGAAAGACTCATCTATGTCTGCCCAACCATCTCTAGTATCTTGATCCATGAAAAACTCTATGTAAATATAGATAAGTTACTTTTATCCTTATGCTTACTATTTTTGGAAAGTTACATAGAATCAATAAATTCCAATTTTATTCCATATTAACAATAAACCCAAGCCTTTAATCTAGTTTATGATTTACATTATAAAATCCTAAAAGGTTAACATTTGGTGAATACATCTTACTTTGAATATTTATTCAAAACCATATTTTCCTTAGGGTTTACCATCTCTAAATTTGATACATTAAATTAGGGTTAAAATAATCTAATTTTGTAATTTTTTGACCTAACCTAGTTAATTTAATTAATCATATTCCAGGGTTTTATTTATTTAATTTAATTTAAAATTTGCAACACAACCCTAAACTAAAACCCTATATCCACATAATAGGTGCATATACACACAATAACATTAGTAATTAGGGTTTAAATAATAATCCTATTTTATATTACAAACTTGGTTCAAAAAATTCACACATTACACACATACTTATGTTATATTATATACCTCTCATGTGTTTATTATTCTTTATTTACACTATCTTCTTTGGAAAGTTTAAAATGGTATATAAAAGGCCTTCTACCCCTCATCCACTTGATGCAATCTTGAATTTATATCATGATTATAACAATGAATAGACTAATTTTCAATATTGTACATTAGAGCATGACAATGAATTCATTTATAATGATGATGATTAATATTATAATGATGGATATGAGGATTATTATGAGAATGACAATACAAATGAACATGAGGATACATTATATACATCATATTCAATTTCCTCTTACTCTTCTCTTACTCCTAAAAATCAAATTAACAACATAATGCAAAAGAACCCCTTGTTGATAGTGTTCTATTCCAATGTCATCCTAGATTTTCAACTACTTTTGCTACTTCATTGTTCAAAATAAATTAATATAAGTACACTACATGAAAAATAATTTTGCATGATTCAAGTAAAGTAGATAAGAACAATGCATATTATTTACCCTTCTCAATTACATTTTAAAAAGAAAATACAAATGAGGTTACACCTTTCAAAAATGCACAAAATAAGGTACATGAAATTATTTATCACCTTCATTCACATTTCAAGTTCAATGCAATGATTCTTTACCACAAATAGATAATGCACATGTTCTTAAATATTCTCCTATATGTCATAATGGGAAAAAAGAAAACATGGATATTAATTTTCCTTATCTTGATTCCAAAATAGAAAGTGATAATCTGCTTGAATTCCAAAAATAACTAGTGAAAAAATGCATTGCATTACACCTACACATGATACATTTCATAGTAGTAAAAAGTTAAAATATTATCCTTCTCTTTCTCTTAATGAGCATGTGGATAATAAGTCTTCTAATCTTATTCAAATGAATTAAATTTTGATTTTGATAAACCATGGGATAATGATGATTGTTGTGATTATGATGAAGATGACATAGAATCTACAACTTCTACTTCTTGTATTACCTCACATATTTATCTTGTTCAACCAAACAATAGATCACATGTAAACACACACACACACACACACACACACACACACACACACACACACACACACACACACACACACACACACACACACACAAAAACACACACACACACACACACACACACACACACACACACACACACACACACACGTGCACGCACAGACACACACACACACACACGTGCACGCACAGACACACACACACACACATGCATGCACGCATGCATGCATGCACACACGCACGCACGCATGCATGCACAAATGCACACATGGACGCGCGCGCACACACACACACACACACACACACATGCACACATGCACACACGCACTCACACACACACACACACACACACATGCATGCATGCACATAGGTATGCATGCATGCACACACACACACACACACACACACACACACTTATTATTATGTGTATAGCTTACATTCATTAGAGATTAAAGAACCTTATATCTAGCTAGTATTTGATACTCCTTCAAAACCTAAAAGTATAAAATATACCAACAAATCCCCTTAAAACCCCTTACTACATTAGAACCTATTTTTCAAACAAACCCAAAAGAGGGTGATAACTCATTTACCTCTAACTAGGTCCAATCTATACACATCCAATGGTTATTGAGAGAACACCAACCCTTTCTAAACAAAATTCCCAATATAATATACCAATGGATAACATTCCCAATATAATTAAAGCAGTAAACGTACCCCTTGATAATGATAATATACCTTCACAAGTGTTAATTTATTTAATGAATGTTGTGGGTACTTTTCAAAAATAAGTACATCTCAATTTGGAGAATGAGGCATATAAATATTAGGTTGATGCCAATGTTATACATAATAACCCTATGCTACTCAAAATATTAACTATGAGGTTGCCACACAACTTTCAAATATTGATGCTACATATCTTTGATGGATAATTAGATCCATATTTACACCTTCAATCTTATGAGAAATCCATGGTTCATATTACAAACAAGTTAATTCTACTACAAGTGTTTCCAAAATCACTAAAGGACAAATCACTATATTGGTTCCACCATACACTCCCTAGTGGTTTTTTACATACATATGAGGAGCTAGAGATAGTCTTCCTTAGGCATTATATATAGAATAAGGGACCTCTAGTCACACATGAGAGGTTACCTTCACTACACTAGGGTGAGATAGAGCCTACATTAGAATACATTTTATGGTTCAAATCTTGTTTGCATCAATTAATTTATCAACCAATAGATTTATAAGTACAATACATCTTTGCTATAAGTTTAATATCTCCTCTCAAGGAGAGATTTCTATATCATACATCTAAATCATTCAAACATCTATGTAATGCAACTATAACATTATAGTCACAACTAGGATTAGCAATTACACAGTCAAAGGTAGATTTGGCTATAGACACCTCATAACCTTAGTCATCAAATTTTGATTGAGAGCTTACTCCACCTCAAATTTAGAAACTAGTGGAACATAAACAACCAATAAAAATATTTAGTAAGGGAAAAGAACCACTTTACACAACATAATATATAATGGGTAAAACATAGGATTTATATAAAGGGGCTAATAATTTTCAGATAAGGCTAGGCCTCATGACATATTGCTTACACTAAAAAATAAGGGGATGATCACACTTCATTCAATAAATCATCCACCACACCATTTTCATCAAGTACCACACAAACATTATTATCATTTTCATCAAATAAATGGACATTCAAATGACCATTGCTATGCACTTTGAGCTTAAATTGACCAATATGTTAGCAGAGGCATCATAGAGTTTACATAGTGGGAATCAAGCCCTCATTTTACACACTCTCCTATATCACATTCCTCTATGATAGATTTAACGTAGGATATTTCTTATAAATAATCATTGGTTACTCATGGTACAAGCCCTATGACTTTTAGGATAACTATTTATTAATAGTCCTATACATCACTGCCTTAATGGTGATGGTAACCATTTCATAGAGTTCAATACTCACCTCCAATGTGTACATTTATTAAGATATTTAAGGACAACTACAAACCCAAAGGCATAGTTTTAGTACAATCACCACATAAAATATTTGGAAATAATTACAAAGCTTACAATGAACCTCCAATACACACATTGATCAAAATATTTGGGAATAATTATCAACACAAGGGCATATTTTTAATTTGAAAATTGATAAAGATATATGGTAGTTAGTATAGGGATTAAAATCCCACTCTAGTATACACACTGATAAAAATATTTTCAAAAAATATACAACTCAGAGTGCAAACTCAAATCATAAACTAATCAAGATTTTTTCATCAAAGTCTACACATTCAAAAATTAGTAGTGTATCATAGACAACTCCAATTTCATAGCCTTTGTCTACAAAAACATAGCATAAGTAGTATGGTCATTGGTTCTCTATGCCATCTGGGTTCAGATAGGGCATCTCAAAATCACATGTTTTAGATGTAGACATCTTATGAAATATAACCCAAAAACCATATACCAATAAAATACAAAAATTAATATCCTACACCTATGCCTAAAATATTCATAACACATATACAAATCAATTAACTTTAATCCAACTGAACCAAAATTACAAATATTAACATCTCAAAAAATCAAACAAATTTAAATGCATAATAATATATACAATATAGATAGATCCACTTTATAATACATAATTACAAATTAAACAAAAACCATATATATAACTCAAAACATAATTTCAAATATATATATGGTCTATCAGTCAATGATACAAGTATGACTATTGGGACTAGCTCACTCACTCTCACTATCAGACACATCAAAACTAGAAATAGAGGCTCCACTATCTCTACATGACCTCAATATTTCTCTATGGCTACTCTCTCTCTCTCTCTCTTGGTACATGCCAAGCTTATCCCTACACTCTGCATACTCTTACTAAAGTCATATACTATATGACTACTAGCCCCACCTAGAGCATCAAGAGAGGGCATGGTACATGTCAATAACTTTTCATGTAACTCATCTCTATCTACTACTAATAGCCTAAAGTTTATAGTCACTATCATATCAAGATCAAACAAATGGGCATGCACCTCAAAAACATTGGTGGCCCTCTCCACCAATCCATCATCCATGACATCATCTGGGATATGCCATGTCAACTCATGTAGCATTGACTTAATGGTGACTTATCAATACTCATCATCCCCTACACCTATAAGTATCAATATAATTCATAGGAATCATATCCTATAAACCCATAATAAAATTTACATAAAATGTTTAAACATACTATCTAACTTACCATTAATATCCCTCAAGGGCTCTACATCATATATCTCTTTGATGATCATCTCACCTATTGAAAATAGATGTGCCCATCTATGATCATTTCACTATACCATGTAGGCTTTGGTCACTCAAATGTCATTTACATCTGATACCTTAATCTTAGGATCATTCTCCTTCACTGACATAAGAGATATCTTAGCAATTGATGGCCTTGGCCTACTACATGGCCTCATAAGAGCCTGGGAAATCCTCAACCACACAATAGGTGCTATGGGCACATCTTGTAGAATATCAAACTATAAGGTAACCCTATCATACTAAAAATTCTCATATAAATTATCCCAATGATCATGTATCCAAAAACTAAACTAAATCTACCATAACTTTGTGCTATCCTTAGGACACCCTTGATAGCCCCTGTATGGTCTCCATATAATATCCTCTACTCTCAAGCTATTTATTAACTAAATAAAAGATGTATTACTCCTCGATCATTCCCTATCCTAGTCCATCTCTCTACAAATACCTACATATGGGCTCATCCATCTCATAGATGTGCCACTAACCTACTCACGACTATGTGCTCATATGCCTAGTATTGTAATCGTATTAATACATCAATATCCCCACCATTCATATCCTATGTAAAGTGGTATAAGTCCATGTATAAATGAGCTAGCATGGTATGAATCCAAGAGTACATGGTGCTATGATGCTTAATGTCATACACTATCTCATGTATCCTGTAAGAGATAGAGACACCACTCTTATCCAAATCAATAGATGATGAAAATAACACAACTATACATTTTTCCAATCGTGAAACATTAGCCATAACAATTAGGGTCAACAATATGTCACTATATCTACCTATGTAATGAGTCTAAGCTACCATGGTAGAGAAGTACCTAGATGCCCATTGTATAGTTCTAGGACGGGTGGACTCTTGTAATACATCCCATTTCCTAGATATCAACAACTATAGGATCTGATATACATCCTACAATGTCGTAGTCATCTCACTTGTAGGTAATTAGAATGTACACGTGTCTAAATTATACCTCTTACATAATGTAGTGATCATATGCTTATCTTAGGGAATAGGCTCTAGGAAATCAACATAGCATAGACCTACTCTCTCAATCACCTCTATCTCTACATTAAACAAAGGCAAACCCTATATAATATCCATTATATTACCTATATGAAATTATCTCATACAAGCATCAACCTAAAAAATCATAATAAAACCTAACATCAATAAAAGAACACCAAAACCAACAAATAACAACATGAATAAAAAATTAGATAACAATGCTAAAAACCATATTTGGGGCCTACTGAACACTAGCACTACCTAGAGGATAGTAGTGCCACACTCTAGACAATAGTACCCAAAATGTGACACTAGTGCTAACTTCACTAAAATAACCCCAAAATAGTCCTTTTCCAAAAAAATTAGTAAAATAAATAAAAAAATGATAAAAAATAGGAAAATTTTGTGTCTCATAGTAGGCAAACCTCCTCTTTGCCCTGAATCCATGCCTCAACCTCCTCATAGCATGATAAAGTAACTTCTCATCTCCTCACCATATTTCTTTTTCTTAGACTCAAATTTATTTCCACTCAAATGATGCAAATGAGTTGCCAATGATTCAAAATGACCTATAATAGTCATAACTTACCTAATTCCACATTATTAAGGTTACCCTTGTGTGTCAAATTTTCTAATTAGTACAACTCTCTTATTATTTCCATATCTCAAGAATCATAGCTTTGATTCATGAACTATTTTTTGCACATGGGGCTTGCTAGTGATACACTATGTTTCATATTGGTAAAACCAATCCCCTTGTCCTTTTCAAACCTAAAAGACAAAAAAAACAATCATATTATATTAAAAATACCATATACAAAGTATCTATCTAGATACACACTAAATGATTAAATCTGACACAATCAATACATTACTCAAACCTAATACAACATCACAATTACCAAGTAACAACAACATAATTCATCCTTACCACTTTTAGTTACATATCCTCATCATAGTCTTAGCTCTCTCACCAAAAGGGGGGAATATGCATAGATTACTTCAGACATATAGAGTTATATTTAGATTTTTAGACACACAGGTCTACACAATTTTACAGAGGTATTCAGATGCACAAATTATTTAGATATATAGACACATAGGTTTACATAGGTATTAAAATGTATACCTTATTTATATATATAGACACATGGGTCTACATAAGTTTACATATGTATTTAGATGCATAACTTATTCAGATATACAAACATATAGGTATACACAAGTTTACATAGGCATTTAGAATCATAGATTTTTAGATATATAGACACATATGTGTACATAGGGTTACACATGCATTCAAAGTCATAGATTTTTAGATATACAAACACACATGTCTACACAAGGTTACATAAGAATTTTGAGTCACATATTTTTAGATATACACACACAAATCTACATAGGTTTTACACAAGTATTTAGAGTTAGATATTTAGATATATAGATACACAAGTCTACACAGGTTTACACAAGAATTCAGAGTTATATATTTTTAGATATATAGATGCATACGTCTACACATATTTTCATAGGTTATCAGATATATAGATCTAAATATCTACATAGGTTTTATGTAGGTTTACACAGGTATTGAGATGTACACTCTACATAGATATACAACTCTGACATAGATATACCAGTTCATTTAGATATTCAAATAAAAAACTACATCACTCAGATATCAAGATTAGGGGGCATGATGTATAACACACATTTTTGGTCCCCATTTTCATATTTATTAGGTTACACTAGTATCATCACCAACATCATCACTAGGTTTTTACTAGTTTGGGTCATAGGACCATATATACTGGTGATCTATAGTATTAAACTAGACCCAATTTACATTACTTAGATTTTGAGTGGGGGAAAGTGAGATTTAATACTCCATGCATCCATTTTAGATTACTCAGATTTAGAGTGGGGATAAGAGAGCCTTTTTTATCCACACCCTCAGGTTACTTTACTTAGATTCAGAGTGGGGAAAAACAAGCATTATTTCTACACACATTCAATTTACATTACTCAAATTTAGAGTGGGGTAAAGCGAGCCTTGTTTCTCTATGCATTTAATTTACATAGTTTAATTATAGGGGGAATTTACATCATATGTTTCCTCTCACATTCACTCCATTTCTCATCCCCTTTTCTGGCCAAGAAGTGGGTAAAATCTAGATTACATTCACATAGGTAAGTATAGGTACACATTTTTATTTTATTTTACTCTAGTACTTTCATTTAATTGCATTACTATAATAAAAGAAGGAAAAATGTAAACACCTTAATTTGGTCAAGTAACCAAAAGTACTATGTATTTTGTTGATATTTCACATAAGGGTCTTATTGATGGTTATAGTCCTTGTTCACATGGTCTTCTTGTGTCTTTTGATCTTTATTGTGTCTTATTTTCCTTATTTTTTAAATCTTAATAGTCATAAATCACATTTTCCCCAGTCCCAGGGCCCCCTAACCTATCATCCCTAACTTTTTATCCATTCCGAGCCTTAGGACATTAATGCCACTTTTAGGATAGTAACACCACATGGATCTATTATCCACTTATAGATTCAATTTTTTATTGACCCATTCACCTATGTTTGAGTCCTAACCCCTATGTGACCTTCTCTTATATTTTTTATATCTTTTTCACAATGTGTGGCTAGTGAATAAGGTATTATATTCTAAAAAAATATCCTCATATATAAATATCCTCACAAGGAATTTTACATCTATCACTTACTATTTTAACACTTAATTAAATAAAATCAACCAATAGTAGAACTCAAATACTCTACACACTACTCAAACTTCACACCTAGACATTTACATGCTTGGTCAAAGAAGAGCCTACACAAAATTGATTCTAGCATACCATGCAAGTTGATGATGCACATTCCATAAGGTAGATCTACATGTGATTTGAGACCCATAAAATTGGGGTTAATGTAGGTAGCAACTAGGATAATAGGGATTCTAATCCATGTGATTTTGACATCTCACAACCCATTTTTTCCTTTCCTTTTATATTTGATTAATTCATTATTTCATGTGTTCATGTATTCATTAGGGTTTTGGATAATAATCAACCAAAATAGTGATACTGATGAGGTCCCATGAGACATAAAATCACCTACTAAATCCCTAAAAACTCTCATAACTTCCCTACAAGTTACATATAATCACTATAGAAAGGACACTAGTGTTAAGATTAGACACTAGTGCCACATGGTGATACTATCCTAAATTAGGTGCTACTATCTAGAGATAGATATTTAAAGATAGTCAAAAGATGAAAGTCTCCTTTGTGTCTACTCAACCATCTCTAGTATCCTGATCCATGAAAAAATCTATGTACATCTAGATAAGTTCCTTTTCTCCTTATGCTTACTATTTTGGGAAATTTACATAGAATCAATAAATTCCAAATTTATTCAAGATTAATAATAGACCCAACCCTTTAATCTAGTTTAGGATTTACATTATAAAACCCTAAAAGGTTAAAACATAATGTTCTCTTATGTAGGCCTAAGATACATGATAAAGATCATGGCAATGTTTATATAATAATAATATAATCTCAATAAGAAAACAAGCACACACACAAGAGTACTCAAAATTAAGTCAAAAGCCAATGGTCAAAGGATAATGTAAACAAGGGGCATGTTCAAGTGCTATGAAATCAAATGGACATGACTTAGTTAACATAAAATCAGGGAATGAGATATTGAAATGTCTATAAAATGCAATGATATATTTAAAGGTAAAAAAAATTAATCATAGGCACAAGGGCTGAATACAATGGATCATATTCAACTGTTCAAAAAATCAATACAATATCAAGGCAAAACATTCAAGGTAGTGTGTTAAAAAAACATAAGCAACCAACATAAACATGTCATAGTGGCCCATGGATTGAATGTGTTAGCAAAAAATGTCAAGTATATAGCATATCAAGTACCTTATATAATCTATAATCATGGATAATAGGCATGTGTAATTACATATGTAAGCTCAAACATGATATTGTAGAGTGATCATTAAATCATATACCCTATGTATATCAAGATTGTAAAAGATGGATGCCCCTAATTCCCTGATGATGTGAGTAATGGGAAGGTTAAACACCCATAAGTGTATCATTTATCTATGTATGCCTATTTATGTGCATTTAGGAGTAAAATGATATGCTACTACTCAACATAAAACTAACACATAGATGACAAAGGGCCAATAGAACATGTAGGTGTTGAAAGCATTTTCTAGAAGAGATAATATCACCATATTAACAATAAGAGTTATTAAGACAAGAGCACTGCAAGCCACATGAGCCATTGAGAAGGTAAGGATACTCGAAAGGACCACTATTTCAGTGGTAATTATACTTATCAAGGTTGTTGGGAATGAAGGACCATTATTTATTTAAGATTTTTCAAGGGTTGAACTAACCTATAAGGTTGGGAAGAGAGTCATGGAGGGTGTATACCATATAAGTGAGATGGATGATGACCATAATTTAGGTCTAGGATGGGCTTGGGGAACTCAGGCATTAAGGATACTAAGCAAGGTTACCATTAAAGGAACAAAAAGGAATTTGGCACTTGGGATCACTAGGTCATGGAGATGTATGGATGTATTAGGCCTTGATAGGATAAGGAAACCTAGGGGAGCACTAAGGGTTATATGAGAGTGATAGTGATTGGGATGGTTGGTCCTAGAATAGGGAAAGTTTTATCTCTAGGAAAGCTAAACTCAAGACTGCTATCAAAATATAGGGTGTAGGTAACCTAAGGTTGGTTTACCTAAGGTGGTGGTACATGCACAATAGATATTGAGGTTGGTGGAGTAGAATCTACTATAAACCCCTATATAATTTTCCTGGAGAGCCCCTTCACAACCACCATGACCTTGATAGTTAGATACATGGGTCCTTGTTGTGGAAGGGCATATCTCCTTCAAGATTTAATTTATTAGATTATTGAGAATTCAATTAGTGATAAGCATTAATATTTAAAACCAAATATGTGTCATCATCCATGTTGTGGTGGAGCTCATCATTAGGGTGCATCTTGTGGTGATATATGAAATTAAGGTTTGACTAGTTTCATACCACATGAGCTTGACATTTGCATATAGGATCCCACTACCAATTATCCACCATGTTCAATTTGTATGGGTCCTTATGTTGTGCCATGTATTTTAGAACTAAAATATTCCTATACTCAAGGTTCCCTATGATTATGGGGAATAATAGATATAGCTTTTGATTTCTACCCAAATAGTGCCCAATCACACCATGGTATAGTTTGTAGGTCTGGGATGATGTTAGTAAGAGAGGGGTACCAAAATTCCTACTTCTCTTATTATGGTGAAGATTTGGTAGTAAAAATAAACACTAATGTGCTGTAACATATCTTGTATCTCATATGAGATCCTTGGCATGGGTCTCTTGATGATTGCTTGATAGATGACTAGGTAGAAGTAGTTTTAGATGTCTCAAATGTTATTCCAAAAGTGGTGGATATCAATATTTTAAAATATCACATGCACCATATATAATAATGGTACCTATTGAGGGAATGTTTAACACCAAAAATCTAAGGTGTTGTATATGGTATTGACTATATATGACATCATGTAAAAATTTCTACGTATGTGATCTCAATTTACCTACATAGTGAGGTTGACCATGATAAGGCTACTTGAATTTGGGAACTCTTTACCCTTAAATATAACAATAATAAGGGGATCCCAATACATGTTGATGTGTATAATATCACTTTCCCTATATAGGTGATTGAGGAAGACCATACTTATGTGCACACCCTCTTAGAAATTTTTGACTGTATATGAGTCAGGGTTCTCCTTATTGACCCAATGGTTTAGATCCTCTACCTAGTCCTTAAGGAAATTATAAATGTTATAGGTCTTTACCCAAGTGTCCATGAATTCCTTGTCATACCTCATAGTGTAATCTAAAATCTTATAATACTACTTGATTTTAGGTCTAGAGATATCTACAATTTTGAAGCCAACATTGGGTGACTTCATGTCATCTTGATTGCACATAGAAGAGAGAAACACGTTGTAAAACAAGTTAGCACATGGGATAGATCTAATTTTCCCATAATTACATGGATCCTATATGACATAATGGTGATGATATTAGATTCTAAAAATCCTTGATTGCCTTTAACACTTTATTGTAGTGTTTGAATTAGGGTATGCCTTGCAAGAAAGTTATCTTTATACTCTAGCTCTAGTTTAGGGTTCAATGAAGAGGTTCCATTATTGAATTACATGAGTCTAATATAGATAACTCCTTTATCATAGGGTAAATTTCTAGGCTCTAGGGTGAATTTGATGTGAAAGGTTCATAAAGATTTAGGTACATAGAAAATTGGTAAAGGTAAAGCTGATATGTAGAGACCTTATAGATCTCCAAATTAAATTCTACAATAATGGTTTTGGTGAGCTCATATCATGTTATTTTATCTCTAAGTTGATGGAATGAGTCCAGGTTAGTTGTTTCATAATTGGCATTAATTTAAGATTTTAAAAATGAACCCCTATTTATATTTAATTGATGGTGATGGGACTCCTTAATTTGTCAGATCATGATCAACCCTTTGGTTGAATTTAATACATGTAATGAGTGTGGGGAGTACACACCCATACAGACCTTGTTGAAATGTGAATGGATATGGGGATATCTACATGTTGATATATGGTTGGTGGGTTAACAAGTACCACATCACCTAGATACAGTGAGGATCCCTACATCTTGATAGCTCATGCACTTGATTGGCCACTTTGAAATCTTTTTTACATGTATCATCTCTTCATTAGATAGAGAGTCTTAGCTTGTACTTTTGTCTAACCTTAGTAAAACATTTCAAGACCTTTTGACACTTGGGTGTAAATAAGACATGTGGTGATTCATCATTTATTTTTGGATCTAAAATTATAATTTTTTTGATGCATGGGAATTATTAGGGATCTGACAGCTCTAATTTCATAGGACTAACATAAAGCATTTGGTACCTCCTCATTAGTTTTGAGATCTAATTTTTTTTAAAAACTTTGATGCATGAGAGTTCTTAGGGATATGATAGATTTGATACCATAGAACTAAAAGAAGGCATGTGGTACCTCCTCAATGGTTTTGGGATTTGACAAGTCTGAAAAATCTAATGCATAATAATTCTTAGGGATCTAACATCTCTAACAATGTGGGATTGATAGAGGGCACATGGCACCTCATCATTACTTTCAAGATTTGACAAATATTACAACTCTAATGTGTAGGAATTTTTAGGTTTCTTATAAATATGACACTATAGGACATAAAAAAAGTATGTGACACCTCTTCATTAGTTCTGGGATCTAATAAGTTTGACAACTCTAACACATGGGACTTTTTAGGGATGTAATAGATCTCACACTGTGGGACTGATAGAAGGCACATGGCACCTCCTCATTTGTTCTAGGACCTAAATAATACAAAATTACAATAAGTCATTAAAATTACCCATAAGCAAATAAAAACTTACCTATCAAACCAAAATATTTTTGAAAGAATCCTAGCTCAAAATCTAGGATTGTGACTTTGGGAAAAGCCTACATAAAGAAAAAATCTTGAAGAAATATAGTTAGCATGGAAACATATTCTTAGTGTGGAAATATTTCGAGGGTGAAAAATGCTAAATTATAAATTTAAATACTTAGAGATATGAAGGGTTATAAGACACAATGAGTAGTAAATGGTAGAACTTCAAGAGACCCTTTTGATTAAGATTTGAGTAGACATCAGGCTTTTGTGAAAATAATGATCAATTTGATCTGATTAAAGATATGAAAATTTTAAAATTTTACCAAAATAGAGGTCCCCTTTTATTATATGAAAAGGGATGTGTTGGTCACAAAATTTTGATTGGTAGGTAATGCATTTTAATTTTATATGAAATAAATACAATTACATTTATTATTGTTAGACAATGGCTAGGGAAGTCATTTATGTTTTAGAACATTATGAAAATTATTTAATTATTGTTAAAAGTTGATAGTGGTTTAAATAAGTATATGTGATAAGACATTTTATGAATGGTTTTGTATAAATTCTATGAACCCAATTTAAATTAGAATATGTCAAATCCTTATTAACATAAAGCATAAATTGTTCACACTAAATCTTATAAATATTATTGAAATGATAATAAAAGGTTATATGGTTTACATAAGACCCTTGTGTCTTAGAATAGTAATAGCCTAAATTGTACATTACTAAGTTATGATGCCCAAGTTGGTGGTCTTAATTTGTCTAGACTACATCAAATAGTTGTAAGTATTTCATGAATAATAAGACATGCTTGGAATCTTGTTGCTGAAGCAATAAGTGAAGTTGTTATCAATAATTATTGGACTTTGTTATGGTCTTGATATGTAAAAATTATTTTAACAACACAATATTGAGTATATATTTATGAAATAATATTAAGTATGTA
Organism: Torreya grandis; assembly: GCA_037957365.1. Taxonomy (NCBI): domain Eukaryota; kingdom Viridiplantae; phylum Streptophyta; class Pinopsida; order Cupressales; family Taxaceae; genus Torreya; species Torreya grandis. The sequence continues at coordinate 2,828,798 of JARHVA010001800.1, forward strand.
TTTATGCAAGAATTATAGTGTTCATGAAATGAGATCTCATATGGTTTGATTTTATAACTTGTTGTGTATAAATTATTACTTGCACATGTTAGTCATATATATAGTAGATCTTATTTTCTCTGATATGAATTTCCATTCTAATAAATGACTCTGATCTATAAGATTAAACCTTATATACACACCATAGAATATATATATCGGTACAATATGACTCCATTCCTATTTATCTATTAAGAATATTATAATGTTAAAAGTGAACTCCTACCATAATGATGTTCTTGATAACACATCATATGATAATGTATTTAACTTATGCAGTTGCAATATAGAGGATTGAGTACTTCTTTTGATCAACTCTGATAGTGAAAAAGTTAATTCTTTAGTGATTGGATAATAATTATACACGTTATAAAAAATAAATTTAAGATTGATATTGAACCATTATTAGAATATCTAGAGAGTTTGATAATAAATTATCATTACTCAATTGATTTAATGTATACATGTTTGTGTATTATTAATAAGCCCCATACATAGTTTGTATAATCCTTTGAATTATGTTGTTCATCTAGCCTATGGGGTGTTTATACCACTTTTTTTAACCATAAAATGTAGATATATGGGGAATCTAGGGTTAAAAGGGTAAAGATAACCTTGGGCATAAGGATGTTAGATTATCTCTAAAATAGGACAATTATTTATGAAACTCAGATAAAATAGATACTAAATTTATTATGCTGAGATGCTAAAGATATAAAGTAAAACTATGATAGATATTGAAATGATAAAGAAAAAAAGATACTTAGTTAATTATAATGATAACATAGATATGGATCTGGAATAGGCATAAAGTAGATTAGATTTCGATTTTGGAACAATCACCAAATTTTGGAAATTTAACCTTGGTAGTCATAGACACTTACATCAACCTAAGATGGTTACATCGATGCTATTGTCAAACTTAGATGTAGGTGTCTAGTATATAATACTTACTAAAATTATATGTGACCACCTTAATTATTCTAGGTTTTATGTCACCTTCACTCTAGTGTATTTAGATTTGGGTCATGGAATGCCACTCCTTATCAAACAATAAAACCCTAATATTTATCTTATTAGTGGTTATGATAAAAATGGGTTAGTGGGCACACAGTGTTGAGATGCCCCAAATACCCCTTTATCAATGGGCATTTTTATGTGGCCAATACTTTGAAGGGCCTCAGATTTATGTGATCATCCCATATGTGTTGGATTGTGTGTGAATCATGAAATGTGTGATAATAAATTATAATAATGACCTAAATTGTAACATGGAAAATATGGCTCACAGAGTGCTCCTTTAGTACTTCAGATCTATAGATGTGTTGTCCTTATGACTGATATGTAAATAGAAGAAAATAGGGAAGCTTTGCTCACTTGAGTTCTTAATTGAGTGATTTTTGGTCTTTATTAGGTGAGGAATGAATGAAGGTTTATATTATATTTATACCAAATCCATTTTTAAAATATATTACATTAAAGTACTTAAGATGACCTTTAAGATATGTTTCATTTGAAATTTTGATGTCTTTAGGGCAATGGACACTTGCATTAGGATAGGACACTTGTGTTTGAATGGAATGTAAGTGTTTGAGCAGTTGGAAAATAGATGTAGGTCTAAAACTTTTAGATATGGAAGATAAACATGTTTATAACATTATATGTAATATAAAAGGCCTAGGTCATTAGAATGATATTGGTTAGACTAAGAGATAAGCAATTGGCATAGAGAAATATCATATGTGAACCTTTTGATAGTGGGAAATGTCTATAAGTTGAAGGCACATTCATGCTATGTATTTTCCAAGTGTATAAGATTGAGGTGATATATAATTTATAAATAGTGTTTACATTTCCCCCCCTTTAATCTAGAAATGAAATTGCTAGCTTAAAGAAAAACAAATGCATACCTGGGTGTGTATAACACACATTACCTTTGATTGATCCTAACTTGAGTGATTTTTTGGTGATTGGAGTGTGACCAAGAGCATGCTATAGAATACAATTAGTTTATATAATCTGAAATTGAAAGTATTAAAATGATTGAAATTTAAAAATATTAAGGTTTAGGTGTACACCTATGCATCAATGTAACCATCTTACCTTTTAGCAATTCAATTTGAAAGATGTATCATTATGAATCACTAAAACTAATATTAGGACAAAATACAAAACATAGAAAGTGCATATATCTAAATATATAGATAGATATTAGAGGATACATGCCCCAAACCTTGGAGAGAAGATGAGTTACCACCCAAAAATTGAGATTAGCTTAACCATAAAACCCAATCATACTTATAACCTGGTGCATGTGAGAGAACCAAGATAACTCACACTATAAAATTGGTGAGTATGGATGATGTAATCAAGTCCCACCCATAAACTTGGCAAGGTTTAGTGATTGAATCACCTCAACCATACCAAAAAAGTGAACCAAACATTGTAGTAGATTGGTTTAATATAGTCTAAAATAGTCCATCCTGTTAGGTGGTGATAGTCCTTAAAAGTGTTTAAAATATAAAACTAATTTTATTTTGAAGTATTAAGTGCACATTACATAACCCATGCACCTTAGATATGTCTCATGCTAAAACTATGTACAACAATGGTACCAATGTATAGAATTATACCATAAATGTGTATCTAAATCAATATAATTATGAAATTTGGCCATTTTAAAATTGTGTAAGTGTGGAGAACATGTTTCCAAAACATTCATCCACTATAATATGAAACCAAAAACTGATATAAGTGCCAATGTGGGGGACATATTTTTAAAACATGCTCCCACTATAATCTGGGCATGCTAAATACTAAATCAGTGTGGAGAACATGTTTTCAGAAAATTTCCCCTTTGAATCTAAAATTATGAAAAATGTAGAGAACATGTTTCAAAAACGTGCCCCATTATAATCTAAATTTTTGAAGAAATGTGTATGTCATGCCTCTATGGCATGGACCCACTGATAGACGCTCATTTTGAGGTGAGGGGAGGTAGTAACTAGAAGTTACCTTACCTAAAAAGGATAATATAACCATGCACAATATGAATTTACCATGTAATATATATGGGGAACATGTCTATGTAGATATATCATTGAAGCACAAAGAATGTGATCACACCAAGTCCTAAATTGCATGATGTAGATCATGGAAATATCTAGATAGTAAAAGTACAAGATCAACAAGTACTCAAGCACACATGAGATCACTCAAAAAAAAATAAAAATACAAGGCTCTAAGGAGCCCTGAAACAAGGGACATGCTCAAATGATGCACAATCTAAGGGACATGACTGAGTCAAATGCCCATAAATAAAATAAACTATTTCTAAATTATATAGAATCTTAGTCTTGTACACTTGGAAAATACATATCATGGATGTACCTTCAAATTTTAGACCTTTCTCACTACTAGAAGGCTTGCATCTACTATCTCTTTGTGCTTAATTTCTTATCTCTTAGTTTGATTAATGTTATTCTAATGACCCATGCCTTCTATCTTACCCAATTTTTTTATAAACCTACTTATCTTCTATCTCTACAAGTTCTAAACCTACACATGTTTTCCAAATTCATGGACATTTATGTCCTAGTCAAACACCTATTATTAGAATAGGCCACTAAATGATCATTTAGTAGAGTGAGCACACAAGTATCCTATAAATCAATGACCCTACTTGTATTTAAAAATGGACAAGAAGATGTGCAACAATTATTTCATGTATTAGACTACCTTGCTTACCAATATCTACTCTACATAGCTTTGCACAACTCTATTTTTCTCAATTACAATAGCTTGGTGAAGAGCAATATAAAGGATTAATGGGAGTTAACTCACTATATAACTCATAGATGACTGAGTATAACTCACTATAGAACTCATAGTGGCACTGAGTTCAACTACAAGTAGAACTCTAGGTGGAACTCACCCTCTCACCCACTTAACCTATTATCACACCTAAGTAAGCTAAATCTATAAGTGTATAAATTATCCATTTAATAAGTAAATATAATAATTAATAGCCTACACCAACACCCCCTCTTAAGTGTAGCTTAGGTAGGTGGAAAAAAAAAGATGGGTCCTAGTAATAAGACCTGATGAGGTACCCACATACAATGCAACTCTCAATAAGTAGAATAAAAGGAGAAACCCTAGTGGGAAAAAACTCCCCCCCGTAAAAGAGAGATAAATAAAAAAGGTAAGGACCAGAAATCCCACTCTAACACTTCCCTTAAGCATAGCTTAGGTGGGCTATAAAATTGGGTCCTGATAATGAGGCTTGATGAGGTACCCAAGTACATAGTGATGATCCCAATATCCTACAAAATATGAAGGATCTATGTCTCCAAAAAGAAGAGATAAAATGTTGCATGGCAAATGTTGTAGTAGGTCCCTCTACAATAAATGTTCTCTTCCTTTTGGAAGAAAGAAAACATGAGCTATCAAACCATTGAATTTCTATTCAAGTGGAATGCATGTAGGAATCATGATGTTGATCTCTTTAAAATGTTGATCTCTTTAAAATGATAAAATGTCTCTATGATAATTCTTGAATATGCCAAAGTCTAATCAGGTATCATAGGACTAGCTGTAGAAGATGGCAATGAAGAAGAATACAATGAAGGAGAGAGAACAACTAGAGAATAATATAGACATGGAACATTCACTAAAAGAATGTCCATGTGAAGAGTGGAGCATGACTCACCAATTGAAGAAATAATGTCCATAGGAAGAGATGAGTCATCGATGCTCATAATAAATGTACTCGTACATAAATCAATAAAGTCCTTAGAAATGTAAGTCTATGAAGGCTTTGAAAGAGCAACAATATGCATAGGAACAAAAATAGAATCTATAATAGGATGACTAAGGTCTAGTATAATCTCATAATAGTGGGGGATCGACACAAGGAAGAGAAATATACACCATAGATGTATCATCATAAGAAATAAAAGTACAAGGTCAGAGTATAATAGTCTAAGAGGAGACAATAGGAATCAAAGGAGGAAGTGTTACATAAGTCTCAATAGGATCACTAAAAATACTCTGTAGTATGATCCAAAAAATGCATGGACACTCTATATATTCAACATGGAAATGAAGATCCATCAAAATATGAAGTAATAGAGTTAAAAAAACCTTGTCACAAGTATTAGCCCACTTATTGAACTGAACATGATCTATGGGTGCAAGAATCTATCCATATAGAAATGGAATATGATTCTTACATGTGAGTAAGTGTTCCATATAATCACACCATAAAGCATGATTTTCCTTCCCAAGAAGGATCAATGGAGATGAAATGACTCTCCTCATCTGGAATCTCTCAAATGGGGTCAACATGACCAAAAGAAGACACTAGGAAAGTACACAAATGCACAAAATACTCTATAATGAACCCCTAAAACATGCTAAAAAAAGAGACATTGAGCATAGACAAGAATGTATTCAAGTGAGAAATTAGTGATGGATTAAGGGAAAATATTGGTGCATGATCTAGAGATGGACTTTATACTAGTATGAAAATGAGTCCATTTAGATGAGAGTAATCAGTGCATGAAGTATGTTGTAGAAAGTAATAAATCCCAAAATCCCTTATATATGGCACTTTATAACTTGAGTGCATTTTACAAATATAAATAATACCAATGGAAAGAGGACAAAAAAATATGCACTTTTTAAAAAGTGGCACTCAATTTTGAGTTATCAATCAAAAGTCATAGTAAAATACTTTTTATGTCATTAATGGCCTATTTAATTAAATTGCACTTAAAGTTTAAATGTTCTATCCAAACAAAAGCAATGATATCCTTCCAATAACTCATTATAATTGACAGAAAATGATGGACTCCTCAAGCAATCTAAAGTGAAAAAAATGCCCCTTCTTCTTGCCTCTATGTGTACTTAAGTGAAAAACAACTCACTTAAGGCAAAATAAAACAACCACTTAAAAAATAATAATTAAAAAATTGCTAATTTTAAAATGATTTTAGGGAAGATTTAGCAAAAATGATTAGGGAAAAATTAGGTTCTTAGATTTTTGTAAAAATAAGTTTTACAATGCCACCATTATGAAAGGTAAAGAATATACCATTACTACCATTAAGAGGAAATTAGGTATGTGCTACCATTTGCTTGTATAGGTCTGTGAATGGTTGATTTGAGGTGCCATTCAAAGGAGGGAGGATGCATTGAATGAGAGAATCAATGCATTGTTAAAATTTATATTTACAAAGTAATATCACAAAGGACCCCATTCTAATTAGATCTCCTCCTTGATGAAAGGTTGATGCTGGTAAGTTTGGCTATGCTAGAAGCAAATAAAATGGTGAGAGATACCAATTGGTGCATGGTGAGGAACCAATTGGAGTCTACTTGAACTGATGGTAGACTAGAGGCATTAAATACATAATTGACAAGATCATGCAAGCTATGGAGATTAGGAGCCATGTTGAATAATCAAAGAGGTGGATGATGGTGTATGGGAGGATGAATTTAGTGGATATTAATGGAAAACAACTCAATCATTGACTAAATTTCAATGACAATATCCACTTTTTTTAGTAGTGAAGAGGTAGCAGTGAAGAGGCAACTGTAAAAGGATGTAAGAGGGTGTATTATTTCAATGGTAGATATGAGAAGATGCCTTCTATGAGGATGCTATGTCTTCCAAAGTCTGAGCCTAAAGCCTCTCCCTCTCCATGCTCTCCATCAAAGACCTAAATCCTCTTCGTGTTCTCCGTATGAGGCATGATGTGTCTTCCAAAGTCTCAGCCCAAAGGCTCTCCATGTGTCAAAAGATATTTAGAGAATTTAGAAAATAACAAATATTTTCTCCTCCAATCTATATATATATATATATATATATATATATATATATATATATATATATATATAATTTCTAGATCTAGAGGATCTATAAAATAACAAAGATTTTCTCCTCTAATGTCTAGATCTACAAAATCTTTAGATCTAAAATAAACCCTTCAAACCACCAATGAAAAAATAGGAAAATACCAATCTAAATAATATATAAATTCTTCTTAATTTATTTAAGAGAATAAAAAAATAAAAATCAAATAGACAAACTAATAAATTGATGCTCATTACTAGAACCATAAGCTCTAATACCATGTCAGAATAGGCCACTAGGTGATTTTTTAGTAGAGTGAGTGCACAAATATCCTATAAATCAATGACCCTACTTGTATTCAAAAATGGACAAGAAGATGTGCAACAATTAATTCATGTATTATACTACATTGCTTACTAATATTTGCTCTACACAAATTTACATAGCTCTTCTTTGCTCAATTACATTAGCTTGGTGAAGAGGAATATGGAGTAAGGGGAGTTAACTCATTAGAGAACTCATATTTAGACTGAGTGCAACTCACTATGGAATTAATAGGAAAACTCACAGTGGCACTCAGTTAAACTCCAAGTGGAACTCTAGGTGGAAATCACCCTCTCACCCACTTAACCTCTTATCACACCTAAGTAAGATAAAGTTATAAGTGTAAGAATTATCCATTTAATAAGTAAATAGAATAATTAATATCCTACACCAATACCTATATTTATGCAAGTGTCTTACTATAATGAAAGTGTCTATTGCCCTACAATCATGAAATTTGTAAATAAAATGTATTCCTATCATTGGATTAAGTGATTTTTATGTGAGATAATATCCAAAGGGATTGGTATAAATACAATATCAATCCTCATTCATTCCTCATCAAAGAAGTACTCAATCAAGCATTCAAATGAGAAGAGCTTCCCTATTTTCTCCTATTTCCATATTAGTCAAAGGGAGAACAAATCTACAAGTTTGAAGTACTAAAGGATCATTTCATGAGCTATATTTACCAAGTTATAAGATAGGTCACTATTGTACTTGAATATCACACATCATGATTCACACAAAAGCCAACACGTAGGGGAGAACTACATAAGTCTAAGTCCCTCTTAAGAGTATTGGATATGGAGGTGTACACACTATTTATAAATTATATAGCACCTCAGTATTTTACACTTGGAAAACATAGACCTTGGTTCTTCTTCTTAGTTCTAGACCTTTCCTACTTTTGCAAGTCTTGTATCTATTCTCTTATGCCCCTTAGCCTATCTCTTAGTTTGACCTATCTTATGTTGATGAACTAAGCATTCTATCTTTCCTATAGTGCTTAAAACCTACTTATCTTATGCCTCTATAGGTTTTGATCATGTACCTATTTTCCCACTCCCTAGACACTTGGTCTTGAATAGACACCTATATCGACAAAGGTGTCCTGCTTTGATAGAAGTGTCTAGTGCCCTAAAAGTCATCTAATTTTCAAATGAAATTTATCCTAAAGTTCAACCTAAGTGATATTATGCAAGTTATCCAAAGGGATTGGTATAAATAAAAGATCAACCCTCTTTCATTCCTCACATAGAAACTTCTTACCTGCTCATTAGGAAACTTACCAAAAACATTTAATTAAGAATTCAAGTGAGCATATATTTTCTCTTATTTCCATATCAGTCATAGGGATAACATATATATAGGTCTGAAGTAATGAAGAAACAATCCAAGAGATATAGTTTACAAGTTATAAGCTAGGTCACTATTGTACTTTCTTATCACATATTACATGAAATGCACACAAGCCAACACATAGGGGAAAACTACATAAGTCTAAGGCCCTCTTCAAAATATTAGCTATTTAGGCAATGCTCATTGATAGAGGGGTATTTGGAGCATCTCAACACCATATTCCTATTAACTCATTTTCCCCTACAACCACTATGAAGATGAGGAACTAGGTTTTTGATCATTTGATAAGGAATGGCAATCCATGACCCAGATTTGAATACACAAGAGTGAAGGTGAAAAAACCCCTAAAAAAATTTAAGCTATGGATTTAATATACTAAATATAATAAATTTAACCCAAAATCTACAAAAAACATCAATATGAGAGAATATAGAATCAATCATAATTATTATAAGGTTATTACCATCACCTTTCTTATCTTTGCCTTCCCTCCAAGATCTTCAAATGGATTCTCCAAGGATTTATTAGATTTCTTGACAATGGTGGATTCAAGATCTCAAGTGAGCATGAAAGGATTAATGGCTTCTTAAATTCAAGGATAATATGGATATAAGAATGTGTGGAGGCCATAAGAGGGATTGAATATGTTTTGATTCCAATTCCATTTTTTTAGTCTAACAGCTTAACGCTTAGTTATTTATAGGGTTATGGGGAGGATAAAATGAATTTTAAATTCATAAGAATTCTAGTTTTATAGATATCTAGAGAATTAGAGAAGGCTCTATATTTTAGAGGATTTTATATTTAGGTGTGTAGGAGAAGCTATGGATAGGTTGGGTGGGAGGTAGGTATAATATTTGAATTGGTAAGTGGGGCAAGTGATTATTAAATGAGGTGCAATTAGTGATTTAATGGGATATTAGTGGGATAATCAAGGGATTGATATACCATGGGGTGTGTAAGAAGTTTAGCATGATGTAGGAAATATATAATGTGAAACATGATTTGTTTATTTAATTAGGACCATGGTTACAAAATTAATTGTGATAAATAGTAGGATTAGTGGAATAGTTAAAGCAAGAAGATTTAGATGTATACATTTTCAAAATTGCTTCTACAACTATCAAAATTACAATTAAGATTCAAAATCTCCACTATATACAAGTGATATTGCACAATATAGTTAAAAAGGTCATATTTGGGGGTAATGACTTTGTTTGAGTAAAGTTTTCTCCTTCATACAACTAGATTACTATTATATAAAAATAATTAATAGAGATCAAAATCACCACTTTTTGGTTAATAAGCTGATGTCTAAATAAAAATCATGATTAACATAAGCAAAATTGTTGATGGGAATATATATTTTAGGTAAGGATAAGTGATTTTTATTAGTATAAAAAACCTACTTATTTGAGAGTGACAAATTTTTTATTTTACCCCTATAAGATAACAAGGTTAGCCCATAAATATAAAAACCAGAAAGAGATAAAAGATGTTTGATGTTAACCTTAATGTAATAATCAAGTCAAAAACACAACTAGAGTATTCAGAATCATAGATGATATTCAAAATTACAACTATTGAGAAGTGATTTTGAAAGAGGTCACAAAAGAGGTTAATGACTAATGGTCAAGTTCATGCAGTTAGTCAAAATTGTAATTGTTACCTTCAAAATCGCTAATGCAAACTGCTATTTATAGTGCAAAATTGCAATTCTCTTGGAACATGAAAATTTTAAGATTTTGGAGCTTAATATCTTCCTAACCTATCTTAAAATCTAATTTTAATATGGCGTACACACACAAGGGTTAGTTTTAATGACTCCCACCATGGTAACCAATGTATGCTTGTAAAATTTGAGTTATGGATTCAATACATAAAATATAATAACTTTAACCCAAAATATACAAAAACATTAATGGGAGAGAATATACAAGCAATAAAAATTAATATAAGGTTATTACCATCACATTTCTTCTCTTTGTCTTCCCTCTAATATATTCAAATGGATTTTCCAATGATTTATTAGATTGCTTGACAATGGTGGCTTCAAGATCTCAAGTGAGTATGAAAGTATTAATGGATTATTAAATGAAAGGATAATATGGATGCAAGAGTGTGTGAAATATATAAGAGGGCTTGTATATGCTTTGATTCCAATTCTAATTTTTTTAATCCAACCAATCTTTATGCTTGGTTATTTATAGGGTGGTGGGGAGGATAAAACGAATTTTAAATTCATAAGAATCTCTAGTTTTAGATAAATATATAGAATTAGAGAATGCTCTAGATTTTAGAGGATTATAGATTTGATTAAGGGTTAATAGGGATCAATTTAGGGGTTTTAGGGGGATTTAAACATTTAGATATATAAGAGAAGCTATGGATAGGTTGGATAGGGGGTCGGTAATTTTTTTTTGAATTTAAATTGGTAAGTGGGGTAAGTGTTATTAAATGAGGTGGGATTAGTGTTTTAATGGGATTTTAGAGGGATAATCAAGGGATTAATATAACATGGGGTGTGTAGGAATGTTAACATGATGTAAAAATTATAGTGTGAAATAGGATTTATTTATTTAATTAGGACCATGGTTATGGAAGTAATTGTGATAAATAATAGGATTAGTGGAATAGTTAAAGTGAGTATATTTAGATGTATACTTTTTCAAAATTGCTTCTGAAACTATCAAAACCATAACTGAGATTTTAAATTGCTACTATATATAATCGATATTGCATAGTATAGTAAAAAATGTTATATTTGGGGGTAATGACTTTGTCTAAGCAGAGTTTTTTCCTTCATGTAACCATATTACAATTAGACAAAAATAATTAATAGAGATCAAAATCACCACTTTTTGGTTAGTAAGCTGATTTCTAAATCAAAATCATGATTAGTAGAAGCAAAATCACTGATGAAAATCAATATCACAAGTAAGGATAAGTGATTTTGATTAGTATAAAAAATATACTTATTTGAAAGTGACAAAATTTTTATTTTACCCATGTAAGTTAATAAGGTTAGCCCAGAAGTACAAAAATGAGAAAGAGAAAAAATGTTTGATGTTAACCTTAATGTAACACTCAAGTAAAAATATCAACTAGAGTAGGTAAAAATGTAGATGATATTCAAATTCATAAATATTGAGAAGCAATTTTGAAAGAGGTCAGAAAAGAGGTTAACAACTAATGGTCAAGTTCATGTAGTTAGTCAAAATCATGAATGTTACCTTAAAAATTATTGATGCAAAATTGTTATTTACAATGCAAAATCATAATTCTCCTAGAACATGAAAATTTTATGATTTTGGAACCCAATCTATTTCTAACCTATCCTACAAGCTAATTATAACATAACTTACACACATAAGGATTAGTTTAAATGACTCCCACTATGGTCTCCAATGTATGTTTGCAAAATTTGAGCTATGGATTCCATATACTAAATATAGTAACTTTAACCCAAAATCTACCAAAAACCTTAGTGGGAGAGAATATAGAAGCAATCAAAGTTACTATAAGGTTCGTACCATCACATTGATTCTCTTTGTCTTCCCTCCAATATCTTCAAATGGATTCTCCAAGGATTTAGTAGATTGCTTATTATATTACTTGACAATGGTGGCTTCAAGATCTCAAGTGAGCATGAAAGGATTAATGGATTCTTAAATACAAGGATAATATGGATGCAAGAGTGTGTGAAGGCTATAAGAAGGCTTGTATATGTTTTGATTATAATTATATTTTTTTAGTCCAACCAAGCTCCATGATTGGTTATTTATAGGGTGGTGGAGAGGATAAAATGAATTTTAAATTCATAAGAACTCTCTAGTTTTAGAGAATTCTAGAGAATTAACGAAGGCTCTAGATTTTAGAGGCTTCTAAATTTTATTAGGGATTAATAGGGATTAGTAAAGGGGTTTTAGGGAGGTTTAAGAATCTTGGTATGTAGAAGAAGCTATGGATAGATTGGCTAGGGGCTGGGTAAAATATTTTGAATTTTAAATTGGCAAGTGGGGCACATGGTTATTAAATGAGGTGAGATTAATGATTTAATGGTATGTTAGTGGGATAATCAAGGGATTAATATATCATGGGGTGTGTAGGAATGTTAGCATGATTTAGGAAATATATAGTTTAAAAAAAATATTTATTTATTTAATTAGGACCATGGTTATGAAATTAATTGTGATAAATAACAGGATTAGTGAAATAGTTAAATTGAGAAGATTTAGATGGATACATGAAATACCAATTGTTTCAACTCAAATACTTGTTTTAATGCCTATTAATACTCAAACCATGTTCTCTTCCCCTTTGGTGACTTTCTATCTTGCTAATCTAAACCCTAATGGGTCTACAATTCAAACACTCCTTCAAGTTATAAAGACCTTAGAGGACATAAAAAGGAAATAACCACCATGGTTAATATTATTTTTCAACTACCTATTTGTCTTGTCTTATCTAATACAGTAAGGAGATAATTTACATGCTTACTAGAGTCTCTTCCTTCATTACTCCCATGGATAGTAGAGTGTCATATTATATCTCTCCCTCATCTTATAGAGATTGATATGAGTCAAACTCTACCCAAAGTATATGATGTGAATGATTATTGTGATTATCACCAAGGACTAGGGCATTTTACAAATAGATGTTTAACTTTCAAGAATAAGCTCCAAGACCTTATCAATGACCAAAATATTACAGTTGATGATCCTATAATAAAATTTAGGTTCACAACCTAGTAATTACCAAAAATAAAAAATATTTAACAATCCTTTATAAGACTATCTAAGAAAGCACCGTAATTGCAAATGGCATATAATTCACATCCTCCTCCATCACATTATGGGTGCACATTAGATGGGATTATTGGTAATTATACATGATGTATACCTCATATGGTTTATAGACATTCTATTACCTTTGATGATAGTGAGATTATAGATGATGATTCAAATATTCATTTTTAATTTATTTGAGCATACCTTGATAAAAAACCTATACACAGTATTATGATTGATAATGGTGTAAGCTATAAATTTTTTACCATGACATTACTTATGCACTTGGGTTATACTCATCATGATTTACACCCTTGTACTAAATCAATTAGAATATTTGATGGGACCTCATACCAGGTTCTTGGTGAGATTGACATTCCTTTATAGGTGGGTCCCACACATATGGTTACCAATTTTCTAGTTATACCTTTCATAGGTGTATTGGGATGACCTTAGATACATAATATTTGAGAGATATATTATATATTACATGGGTGTGTTAAATATATTCATGTTAATTAGGTAATTAAAGATGCCAAAAGTCCATATGAGCATCCTCTTGAATAAGAGAAATTTATACATAGGTATTTAATTATCAAATACACTAAGATTAATCCACCACACAAGGGTAATTAATAAACAAAGCCATTTAATAGGAGGTAAGCACTTAAGATACCATTAAATCATAGACATATAGTGGATTCCATGAAATAATCATCTTATATGCACCATAATCAGATATCTAGAGAACCTACACATATTTATATCACTATTATTTCCAAAAAACATTAGAACACTCAATGATGGGTTCCAAAAAACCCTATCGTATTAATCCTACTATTGCATCATGACCACATATTCCCATTATACATATGTAAAACATCCTAACCATAATGAAAAATATTGTACCTATACATGTTCCTTAGAAACATCACTAGTTTATTACACTAGGTTCATAGTGGGGATATATCTATGAACATCATTTAGATGTGATCATAAGGTGTTTAACCCTAATTTGGATGTAGATCCTACTTGGGTATATAGGGTTAAGAATATATAAATGATAGGGTACAAGGGTGAATATAAAATATACAATGGGCTAATTAAGTGTTAAACTCAAATGTCCCATATGCTGAATTTATTAAACTAAGATAAGCTATAAATGGAAAATGCAACTATGCTATATATATAAATGACATAAAATAAGGTACTTAACTAGATTTGATGCCAATGTAGATATGGATATAGAACATGATGAAATAGGTAGGTAGATAGTTTTATAATAGTTGTTAAATTATAAATTTAGTGCCTTAATATCTTTGGACAATTATGCCAGCCTAGGATGGTTACATCGATGTTATTGTCTAGGTTTGATACTAGTGTCCTATACAAAATGTTAGCTAAAATAGGATGTAACCACGTAAATGATTTTATATTTAGATTCACATTAACTCTAGTGTATTTAGATCTAGGTAATGGATAGTCACTCTTGGTGAAATGGCAAAGTCCTAGCTTTTCATCTTCAATATGAACTTGGGAAAAATGGGTTAGTGGGCACATAGTGTCGAGTTGACCTATAATGACCTTGCTATCAAAGGGTGCTACCTACATAGACAATAATCCATAAGATGGTCTCAAACTAATGTAGTTCTCCCCTAGTGTTAGCTTATGTGTGAATCATGTAATGTGTGTAAAACAAGTACAATGGTGACCTAGTTTGTAACTTAGAAAATAAGACCTTATGACTACTCCTTTAGTACTTCAGACTTATAGTTGGGACATTCCTTTGAATTATATCAAAATAGGGTAGAATAAGAAATATTTTAATAATTTGAGTACTTCTTGAATGCTCTTTTTGATTCAATTTTTAGGTGAGGAATGAATGAGCATTGCTATTATATTTATACCAATCCTATCAAGAGATAATTCACATTAAAGAATTCAGGATGACATTGTAATACATTTAATTTTAAAATTAGATGAATTTAGGTCAGTATACACTTGCATTGAGATAAGAACAATAACATAGATGCTATTTTATATCTTGGACATTGGTGTCTTAGAAGTAGGAGAGTAGGTACATGCTCAAAACCTAAAATGGTGTAAGATAAGTACATTTTAAGCATTCTATGAAAGATAAGATGTCTGTTTCATCAATATAAAATTGGTCAGACTAAGAAATAGGCTAAGGGGCATAATATAAAGTATATGTGAGGCTTACAATAGTAATACATATGTAGAACTAAGAAGAATAACCAAGGCCTAAGTTTTCTAAGTGTAAAAGATTGAGGTGCTGCGTAATCAAACAAAATCATCTACATTCACCCCCCCGCCCCCCCCCCAAATATAATATAGTAATAAAATTACTAGTTTAAAGGAAAGGAGTAAGTACATGGGTGTGTATGCACACCTTATATTTGATTGAGTTGAATTTGAGTGATTTTCTAGTGATTGACTTGTAACCAAGAGCATGTTATAGTGTAAAATCAATGCATATAATCTAGGTTAAAAATACTTATAATAGATTGAAATGGAAAGATAAAGGTTTAGGATTACACTTGTATGTCAATGTAACTTCCTTACCTATTATCAAATTATTTTACGAAATATGTATCATTGTAAGGATATAAAGTTGAGATTAGAATATATATATATATATATATATATATATATATATATAATGTATCATTGTAAGGATATAAAGTTGAGATTAGAATATATATATATATATATATATATATATATATATATATATATATATATATATATATATATTCTAATCTCAACTTTATATCCTTACAATGATACATATTTCGTAAAATAATTTGATAATAGGTAAGGAAGTTACATTGACATACAAGTGTAATCCTAAACCTTTATCTTTCCATTTCAATCTATTATAAGTATTTTTAACCTAGATTATATGCATTGATTTTACACTATAACATGCTCTTGGTTACAAGTCAATATATATATATATATATTCAAATTATATATATTGAAGGAGATAGAGAAAGAGACCTTGTAAGGGACATGCCCCCAACCTTGGAGAAAAAGTGAGTTACCACTTGGTAGTTGATATTAGGTTAACCATGAAACCCAATGACATTTATAAGCCAATGAGGTTGGATGATCAATTCCAACTTGAAAACTTGTCAAGATTAAGTGATTTAATCACCTCAACCATACCAAAAAGGTGAACCAAATATTATAGTAGATTGGTTTGATAAACTTTGTAAAGTTTATAGGGTATTAATATGTACAATGATTTTAAAATCTGAAATTGATTTGAATTTTTAAATATTAGTTACATGTTTCATAGCATATGCACCTTATATATGTCTCATGATGAAGCTACATATAATAATGGTACCATGTATAGAATTCTACCATAAATGTATATTTAAATCATATATTTGTGTGTTTTATCCAATTTATATAATTGTTCAATTGTGGAAAACATTCCTACAAATCATGCCCCCACTATATATGGAGAAATTAGAAACTGATATAAGAACCATTGTCGAAGACATATTTCCCAACATTCCTCCACTATAAATTAGAGATGCTAAATATTGAATAGGTGTGGAGAACATATTTCCAAAGCATGTCCCCATTGAATATGTAAATTGATATAATTACCATACTAAATTAATGTGGATAACATGATTACAAATCATGCCCCCAATTTCATCTATAAATTATGAATATTGGGAATACATTTCCATATTACATTCCCCCATTGGATTTGAAAACTAGTATAAGTACCAAATACTAAAGGAATATGGAAAATATGCTTCTAAAGCATGCCTACACTATAATTTGGAAACTGTGAATGTGCATGGAAGCCATGTCCATATGATACATTCCCACTAAAGGAGAAATGGTAAAATTATTGAATACTAAATGAACATGGAGAATATACTTCTAAAGCATGCCCCCATAGTAATATGGAAACTATGAATGTGTGGAATCCATGTCAATATGACATACCCCCACTGAATCTGATAACTATGAAAAGTGTGAAGAACATGATTACAAAGAATTCACCCACTAATATCCCCCCACATTTTG
This sequence comes from Torreya grandis, assembly GCA_037957365.1. Taxonomy (NCBI): domain Eukaryota; kingdom Viridiplantae; phylum Streptophyta; class Pinopsida; order Cupressales; family Taxaceae; genus Torreya; species Torreya grandis. Next base: position 2,846,246 of record JARHVA010001800.1, read on the forward strand.
GGTGAGGTAAAAATATTACCTAGGATCTACCTCACCTCAAAAGGTTAAGACAAATGTAAAATCTATGAATGTAACCATGTATTATATAAAAGGAAACATATCTAGGTAAGTGTATCATTAAATTTCATAGAACTAATGTGATCACATGTAGGCCTAAGATGCATGATAAATATCATGGAAACACACACACACACACACACACACACACACACACAATAACATTATAAGATCAACAAACAAATAAACACACACACACAAGAACACTCAAGAGCAAGTCAAAAAATAATGGTCTAAGGAGACCAAAAACAAGGGTCATGTTCAAATGTCAAAAATTGAATGGACATGACTTATTCAAATGTATAAAAATAAAGGAATGAGATATTCAAATGTCCATACAATAATAAATGACATATTCAAATGTTTGAGAAGGAAAACATAGGCATAGGGGCTGCATACAATGGAACATATTTAAATGCTCGAATAAGCAAGACAATAATAAGGCATAATAATCAAGGAAGTGTTTAAAGTAAAGCATAATTAACCAACATAAACATTTCATAGTGGCCCATGGATCAAATGTGTTAGAAAAATACATCAAGTGCATATCATATCAAGTACCATATGTAAGATATAAGCATGAATGAGTTATGTATAAGTGCATATGTAAGCACAGACATGATACTATAAAATGATCATTGAATCATATAACATGTGTGTATCAAGATCAAATAAAAGGATGCCCCCAATGTCCATATGACATGATTTGAGTGAAAATTAAAAATCCTAAATAGGAGTGTATAATGTATTTGTGTATGCATGTATATGTGTATACTGGAGTAAATGATAAGCTAGCCCTTAACATGGAAATAACACATAGATGCCAAGGAGCCAATAGAAAATGTAGGTGATAATTTTTTTTTGTATTTTTAGATGTTTTAATTTTTTTGGTATTTTTTTAAGAGACAAAAACATCTTATAATATCATCCAAAGGATGATTATATGTATCTCCCCACTTAGAACCTGATGCAAGAAACTGGTGGTCCTACCAAGGAACATGTATAGGTGACATATATATCACTATAATATATGTGATGATTGGTGTATGGATAATAGGACTCTAAGGTCATGAAGTACCAATAGAAATAATAAGGGTTCTTGGAACCCATATTTATGTATTCTATATTTTATTCATAATAAAAATAGGAGGAACATGTTTAGGTGCTATGGATATCTGAATAAGGTGCATAGAAGATGAGGATTCTATGGAATCCACTATCTATCTCCAATGTAAGGGTATCTCAAGTATTAGTTGAATAATAAATGGGATTTCTTTTTCATTACCCTTTTGTGGTGGATTAGCCTTAATAGGCTTGATAATTAATTGTTTGGGTATGAATTTATGTTGTTTAAGATGATGCTCATATAGAACACCATAAACTATAATTACCCAATTAGCATGAACATACTTAACACACCCATGCATTGTAGAAGGTACTACTCCAAGAGTATGTATCTAAGGTCATACCAACAACATGTCAAACACACCCATACAAGTTATAATTGATAAAGTAGTAACCACATGTGTAGGATTGACCTATAAAGGTAGATCAATCTCATCAATTACCTTTTGGGAAGTCCCATCAAATTCTCTAATTGATATATTAGAGGGGTGTAAATCATGATGTGTATAGCCTAAATGCATAAGTAACATCATGTTTAAAACATTTTTGATTGCATCATTATCAATCATAACATTATGTATGGGGTATTTATCAAGGTATGATTGAATGGATAGAGAATGGAGATTAGAGTCATCATCCTCAATTTCACTATCATAAAATGAAATGACAAGTTTATAAATTTAGGGAGGTATATGTCATGTGTAAGTAATAATATACCCATATAGTGGGTGTCTATAATATGATGGATGAGGATGTGCATAATATTCCATTTGGAATTATGGTTCCTTCTTAGAATGGTCTTGCAAAGGATTTTTAAAAATATTTTATTTATGGTGATCACTAGGTTGTGAACATAATTCCTTTGGAGGATCATCAAATGTAATTCATTAGAAATCTATGAGGTCTTAGATCTTATGATTTAAGGTAAAACATCTATTTTTACAATGCCTAGGGCCTTAGTGATAGTCACAATAAGCATTTGCATCATATACTTTGGGTAGATGTCTATTTATATCAACCTATATAAGAGGAGGGAGAGATATAATATGAGTCTCTAAAAACCATGAGAGTAATGAAATAGGAGGCTCAGGTAAACATGCAAACTATCTCCTTGGTGAATTTGTTATGACAAGATAATTAGGGTTTTGTGTAACTATATTAACTTGGTTTGATTGTAAAATTTGTACTAGATGTAGATGTATGTAGTGTGTTTACTACATACTTGAGCTTATTGAATGATATATGCTTCATTTCATGATCCCATACAACATAGAATAAGTCATCAAAAGATTGAAATTTATTGAAATAAATGGACTCATGTATAGGAATAATCAAACTTTGATTGAATATGTATTATAACTCTTTGTTTGCCATAGGATTGGTCATTTTGGCTAGCATTGTCTTATATCTCAAGACATATTCATTGATAGGTTCTTTGGATACTTGTTTGATCTTTGTAATTTGAGCATAGGAAACATTTTTAGTAATGTTAATATAAAAGTGTGAAAAAATTTTATTTATAAGAGGTTTGAATGCTTTCACAGATTTGAGAGGTAAGTCATAAAACCAACTCAAAGCATAGTCCTTGAGGCTCATTAGAAATAATTTGATCAAAAGTTTATCATTGGAAGCATAATCAAGGCATGACATATAGAAGGTTTGAATACATTGTTGAAGATCACCCTTGCCATCATAAAATGTGAACTTAGGTTCAACAAATCCAGTTGGCAAAAGGTGTAAATATATTTCAAGTGAAAGAGGGTTATGTAACACATCTTGTGAATCTATGGCATGAGGGGATTTTGAAGCCTTTTATTTAATGTCTGTAGCCTTATCCTCCAAGGTCTTTATGACTTGAATGAGTTTTTGAATTGTAGATCTATTGAGATTTAGATTATCTAATTGAGTAGTCACCAAAGGGGATGAAAACATGTTTTGATTATTAATAGTCATTGAAATCAATATTTGTGTTGAAATAAGGGGTAAGTCCATAATAGATGTATCAATAGTAGTTTTAGGGAATAAAGATTTAAACACATAATCCATGCCCCTATTAGATGTAGGTGGATTGATAAGTGTGGGTTGAGTTATAGTTCCTTATAAGGATTCACCATTACTAGGTGAAATAACCTTGCTTTTATCTTGTTTACTTATTTCATATCGTGTAACATACAAAAATGCATCTATTAATCCTTTGTTATTAATGAGATGAGTAATAAATGATTCTTACTCTTCCATTTGGAATCAAGGTTTTACACCAAAATTTTTCATTAGTTTACAAATGAAAATTTTAAAATTTGAAATAAAGTACAACAAATAAAAAAGAAAAAACTAGAAAAGCATGGGTTTGATGTTCAAAGTTTGGGCTCACCAAATACTTAACCCTAATTTGGATGTGGATCATATTTGGGTAGATAGGACTAAGAATATATAAATTATAGGGAACAAGGATGAATATTAGATCTACAATAGGCTTATTAAAATCCAAACTCAAATGCACCATATACTGAATTTATTAAATTGAGATAAACCATGAATAGAAAGAATAATTATGATAGATATAGAAATGACATACAATAAAGTACTTATTTAGATCTGATGCTAATGCAAATATAGATCTAGAACATGTTGAAAGTAGATAGGTATACAATTATGAAACGGTTTTCAAATTCTAGATCTAGTGCCTTTGGCTCTTTGGATAGTTATGCCAACTTGGGATGATTACATCGACACTACTATCTAGGTTTGACACTAGTGTCTTGTACATAATATCAGTTAAAATAGGATGTCACCACCTAGATGCTTATGTGTTTGCCTTCACCTTCACTTTGGTGCATTCAGATCTAGGTCATGGGCTATCACTCCTAGTGAAATGGTAAAACCTCAAATTTCCATCTTCAATGTGACCTTGGAGAAAAATGGGTTAGTGGGAACATGGTTTTGAGCTATCCCAAAATGACCCTACTGTAAAAGGGTGATACCTATATAGATAATAACCTAGAAGAGGGCCTCCAAATCATATAGTTCTCCCCTACATGTTGGCTTATGTGTGAATCATGAAATGTGTGTAAAACATGTACAATAATGACCTAGCTTATAACTTAGAAAATTAGACCTTATGACTATTAATTTAGTACTCAAACCTATAACTAGGTTGTTCCTTTGACTTATATAAGAATAAGGTTGAATAAAAAAGCTTTTGATAATTTGAGTGCTTCTTAAATGTTCTTTTTGGCTTAATATCTAGGTGAGAAATGAATGAGGGTTGATATTATATTTATACAATTATATCAGGATATAACTCTCATTAAAACACTTAGGTTGACCACTATAATATGTTTCATTTGAAAATTAGATGAATTTATGGCATTAGGCACTTATGTCAGGGTAGGAAAATAATTTTGATGCTATTGTCTATCCTAGACATTAGTTTTCAGGGAGCAGGAGAGTAGGTACAGGCTCAAAACTTTTAGAGTTATAATATAAGTATGTTTTAAGCATTCTAAGCAAGAGAAAATGTTTATGTAATCAATATAAGACTAGTCAAACTAAGAGATAGTCAAAGGGGCACAAGAGAGAGTATATGTGAGGCTTGTGGAAGAAAGGCATGTGTAGAACTAAGATAAACAACCAAGGTTTGTGTTTTACAAGTGTATAAGACTAAGATACTACATAATCACAAAATATCATCTACATAGGGTAGTCTCTTCACATTATCTAAAAATACCAAAAAAATTCAAAAATCAAAAAATAATTTCATCATATACATATTCTATTCTCTTTAGCATCCATGTGTTAGTTTCATGTTCATGGATAACATATCATTTAAGTATACATACATGTGTTTCCTACTATTGGAATGTGATACAAGCATACACAGATACATGATTTATGCACTTTTAAACATTGGGCTTTCCCTCTACTCACATCTCTAGGATGTGTTGACCATTTTTGCCCAACAGGCCAAAATCGGTCCCCTTCTTCCCTTACAATTTGAAGTTAGTCAATTTTAGGTTGCACAAGTTCAATGCCATGGTTATTCAGCTTGGTTCAACACATTGGTTCAACGCCTAGTTCAATAGACCACTTGGTTCATTGGCCTTCATTTAATCAGCCTAGTTTGATCAGTCGGCTCATTGGCAAGTTTATCGGTGTGCAAGGTTGAACCATTGAACCAATTCGGTTCAATGGGTTGGTTTAATGAGGCACCCCAAAAGTCAAAGGGCATGGAACACTTCAAAGGGACCACAAAAGGGATGTTTTAACTTTCAAAATTTTGATTAAGGCATATTCCTAAATTCCTTTAGACTTTTTATCTGAAGGAATTCCTTCAGACAAAAAGTCTGAAGGAATTTGGGCCACAGTTCAAAGCAAAAGGGAATAGCAGACTATCTATAGACAAAAGTCCATGGGAAAATGTCTGTGAACAAAAGTCTGTGGGAAAATGTCTGTAGACAAAAGTCTATGGAAACTCAGGAATTAATTCGAAAGAACATAGCGACCCGCTGAAGGACCCCAAAGGGTAGGTGCCCTTGCGGGGGACACTCGACCAAATAAAGGGGCACTAATCAAAGGTCGAAGGGTCACCTTCCCTTTAGGAAGGTGCTAGGAAGGGACTTTAAGAAAAAAAGACCCATAGAGAGGGTTGAGGAGGATAAAGCCTGTAGAGAAGCCAGTGAAGGACTTGATGACATTTCGTCGAGGATGGTGACGTCCCAAAAGATGTCAACCTTAAGAAAGCAAATTAGCCATTGGTTTTCAAAGTGATGACAGGTGCATGAACATCAAAATTAACACAATGAAATAGTTGTTTGCTTTCAAACTAAAAGGACTCCAACCATGAAGGGAGGCCCAAAAATGTAGCGATCCACCAGAAGATCACCCTCGAGGGCCAAGGAGCCAGAAGAGACAAGATAGGGAAAAGACAAAGTGCCAAGCATGGAGCAAGTAGATAGTCTAAGTGGTGAAGGGAAGCACTAATTTGAGAAGCTACTCTAGCAAGTGAAATAGTGGCTGCAAATTGACCATTAGAAGACGCGAATGGCCAATCGTGTGACCCCTTTTTCTTCATTTCATATTTATGAGTACACAAGCTACGTAGGTGCCTTCAAGAAGTAGCCTTAGTTAATGAGGAAATAGTGCAGCCATGTCAAAAAGTGCCTGAAGTCAAAGCTAGGGTTGACTTAGCATTTATTTTTTAGGCAACCTGCTCTTCCCAATGAGGGGATGCAAATGGGCCACTTGTAAAAGGGGGCACCAAAAAGGCCTCCTTTCTTCTTCTATATATTGATGACTTATCATTTGAGAAAGGATCTTCCATATTTGTAAGGTGTAGCCCCAGCAAAATTTCACTTGAATCGATAAACACATTTTTTACCTCTCTCTTGGATAGATATTTTTGTGTATGTCTTTAGTGTTAGTTTATGTTTAGTCATTGTTTCTTGATGCTTTCAGAGGTCCAACACCAACATATCTATTGTCTACAAGGTGCCATTTCTATAGCTAACAAGGAGAGATATATTTGGAAGTGTAGAAATAGAAGAAATTACTTATAGTGTGCATTTCATAACACCTTGGTAAATCTCTGTTTTTTGTATTTTCTATGAAAGCCTGCCTGCCAAGTTTCTTGCAGCCTAGTTCTTCTACCAAGTTTGAAGTGTATGTATGTGTTTGTCTAGTTTTTAGTGTGAGGGTGAGAAGGTCAACTTATTTTGGTGCATCACCTCTTTAGATTAGTTTATTTTCCTGCAATCTTTCTCCCTTTTCATCCCCCCATTATATATCTGTATATACATATATGTTAACACTTACTGCAATGAATATGATGCATCAAAGGGAGCTAGCCCTTATCTAAAGACTCTCCCCTCCAGCTTCCTTAGTCCCATAGGTGAGAGGGGAGTTTCCATAGTTGCGTGAAGAAGGCAGGAGCTCGGCCTCCTGCCAAGGGTGCAATCTTTTGTGTCAACAGTTTTGGCATGCTTGGTAGGACCAACTAGGACAAGTTGTGTCCACAAAGTTGAAGAATTTTTGGTGTGTTCTTCAACCAACTAGCCTTTAGAGGCTTTTACATCAGACACCAATGGTGAATCTAAGATAAATCAACTGGTTAAGTAGTTATGGTACCATACCATTAAGAAATAATATTCTGGTATGTATACCCCCATCGTTTAGAGCCATGGACCCTATTTTCCTTGGCTAGCATGGATATGATCCTTACCAACCTCATGTTGACCCTTATTAGGTTCAATATGGCCAGTCTCAACCCTACCATAAGCTATATCAGCCTTATGCCTAGTCCTCTTAATGTGTCACTTCTCCCACTCAACCCAGTCTCTTTGCCAATCAACCCATTTCTACCTTCAAGCGAGCACTGCTGGGATACAAAAAGTATGTAATAGATCTTGACACCAGAAGGGGATGTGGCCAAGAAATTACTGATCATATCATCCATTAAGTGAGGAATGCACTGGATCAGGTTAAGAAGGAATGGACTCCCATTGAAAGAGCCAATTGGCACAGGCCTACAAGTGAGATGCTAGATGTGGGTGGTTTGATTGCATCTTTGGAAGAGAAGCTGAGTATTCATGAGAGATAGTCTTACCAAGTCTACCAACTTGCATAATCACTGCCCTAAGCATCATATCAATCATATACATCCCTTGCTTATGAGCCAAGTTATTCTTGTCAAAGTCCTTTCCCGAATCATGTTGGGGAGAGTTCTGAAATAACAAATCTTATGTTTAAGGCTAATCTTGATAGACAGATCGAATTGGCAAACCTTCAGATGTAGTAGTCCATCTTGGCAACAAGGGAAGTGGAATCTCAATCTTCACTACCCTCTCACATTGTGGTCCCATCACCCCCAAAGGAGATGCCTAGTTTGAATTGCTTGAGCTGGAATAAAGTGGTTGAGTCATGGAATAACAAGGAAGAGAAAAACATTGTCGAAGAGTGCGAAGTACAAAATGAGGTTAGTCCTTTTCAAGTCCCTCCCACCCTTCCTCAAGAAGCTCCTTGAATTTCATAGAAATCTTCATCATTCCCCATCTTTATGATGACTCCCACAAGCTCCAAGAGGTACAAAATGAGGATGATCTGGCCAGGTGGATTAAGGAATTTGAAAAGAAGATGAGACTACTTGGAGAAAGAGAGATGGAGCTTTCAGGCCCTACAGAGGAGCCAATGCCAAAAAATACCCCTTCCACTAATTCATAAGCTAATTTCAATATTGATGAAGTGTTGGTGAAGTGGAAGGATGAAGACTAGGAAATTTTAGCCCAAGGTCTGCCCCCTCCTATTCTAAAGAAATCCCCCTCTTGTGTGCCAAATCTTTTCTATCATATGGCACTTGCCCATTTGGACTCATCTAATGTATCAATCAATCCTACCCTCAATCCCATGCACCTAGATTTTTCGAATGCCTCTTTTAAGATAGCTCTTCCTGTACATGAGCAGACCCTCCCAAATCTTCCCCAACCTCCTCAAGTCTTTCAACATGATCTCCAAATTCTAAACTAGAAGAAGGAACATAATGAACCAGCTCAGGACCTTAAAGAGGATAAAGTTGCTACCTATTCACAGGAGCAAGATTCTAATCCCAAGATCATGAGTTGGAAGCAAATAGTGGAATCTTGGGGTAGAAAGGAAGAGGAAGAGAAAGGTTTTGCTCAAAACCTTGAAGAAGATGGGGCTGCTTCTGCTCTTGATGATGATTGTGACTTCCAAGAAAGGATTTTCCAGGAAGATATGGATAGGTAGATTACATAAATGGAGTCTAGAGTAGGTTTCCTTAGTGAACGTGTGATGGACATTTCAGACCAAATAGCAGATTCCATGTCTAAATACACTCCATCCACACACCACCAAGAGAGCTATCAGGCCTTGCTTGATATAGATTATGCTCAGTTTATGACTGACCAGGGAGACTTTAGGAGTATGGATGAGGAAGAGATCACCTTAAGTGATATGGAGGAGCATGGGAAATCTCTTTTTCATGTTTTGAATGATGCTTTTGAAGTCATTGAGGTAGGCTGCATTGTTCTTCAAGGATGCTATGAGCTAGATAAGAGTGGAGAAGGCAGCATTGGGACTCGAATAAGCATGCAAAAGGGCTACAAGCTTTCAGATTTACCCCTTCAAGAGGTTAATAAATCTGAAGATGCCTTCTTTGAAATCATCAAGGAGGATGGTCATACCATGGAACCTGAGCATGAGATAGAAGAGAGCAAGCCAGTCAAGGGTGCGTACCAAGAGGCTTATGGTGATGAGCCAACATTAATTGATTTCTTGATGAGATACACCAGCCTGAAGAACCAATAGGAGGCAAACTTCTAAGAATAAAAAGAGTACGCATACATTGGAAGCATGTTTGAATCTCCACTCGAGTACAAGCCAAATCAGGTGACAGATAAGAGGAGCAAGTCACCAGCTCTCTTTTTCATTCAGCTACTTGCCTGGCACCATAAGTCTTCTTGCTAAGAAGGGGATGTTATAAATTTTCCCTTTAATCTAGGAGGGAATAAAAAATACCTGGTTAGCTATATATAGTAGGTTATTTTTAGTTGTCTTTCCCTATTTTCCCTAAGTGCTATTTACACAAGTAGTTTTCTTAGTCTTGTGTGTGTTTTTGTTTCCTTGGAGGTAAATCTACATGATTGGTCCTAAATTTATCAGAGCTATTGCTAGTTTTTTAAGTTACCATCTGACTCCATGCCCAATGGACTCCAAGGCAACTAGTCTTTAAGCATAGTAGGCATGCTTCCCCTAGGAGTCACCAATTTGTTGACCATTTTTTCCCAACAGGCCAAAATTGGTCCCCTTCTTCCCTTGTTATTTGAAGCCAGTCAATTTTAGGTTACACAAGTTCAATGCCATGGTTCTTCAGCTTGGTTCAACACATTGGTTTAGTGCCTAGTTCAATAGACCACTTGGTTCATTGGCCTTGGTTTAATTGGACTAGTTCGATCAGTCGGCTCATTAACAAGTTCATCGGCACACAACGTTGAACTATTGAACCAATACGGTTCAATGGGTTGGTTTAACGAGGCACCCCCAACATCAAAGGGCATGGAACACTTCAAAGGGACCACAAAAGGGATGTTTTAACTTTTAGAATTTTGATTAAGGCAAAGTACCAAATTCCTTCAGACTTTTTGTCTGAAGGAATTCCTTTGGACAAAAAATCTGAAGGAATTCAGGCCACAGTTCAAAGCAAAAGAGTGGAGCAGACTGTCTGCGGATAAAAGTCCATAGGAAAATGTTTGTGGAAAAAAGTCCACGGCAAAATGTCTATAGACAAAAGTCCACGGGAAAATGTTTGTGGACAAAAGTCTATGGAAACTTGGGAATTAATTTGGAAGAACACAACGACCCGCCAAAGGACCCTGAAGGGCAAGTGCCCTTGCAGGGAACTCTCGGCCAAATAAAGGGGCACTAAGTAAAGGCCGAAGGGTCACCTTCCCTTTAGGAAGGTGCTAGGAAGGGACTTAAAGCAAAAAAGACCCACAAAGAGGGCCAAGGAGGACAAAGCCCATAGAGAAGCCAACGAAGGACCTGATGACATTTTGTCGAGGATGGTGACATCCTGAAAGCCATCAACCTTAAGATATCAAATTAGCCATTAGTTTTCAAAGTGATGATAGCTGCATGAACATCAAAATTAACATAATGAAATAGCCATTTGATTTCAAACTAAAAGGACTCCAACCATGAAGGGAGGCCCAGAAATGCAGTGACTCACTAGAAGATCACCCTTGAGGGCCAAGGAGCTAGAATAGACAAGATATGGAAAAGACAAAGTGCTAAGCATGGAGTAAGAAGATAGTCTAAGTGGTGAAGGGAAGTGCCAATTCAAGAAGTTACTCCAGTAGGTGAAATAGTGGCTACAAATTGACCATTAGAAGACGCAAACGGCCAACCATGCGACCCCTTTTTCTTCATTTCATATTTATGAGTAGACAAGCTATGTAGGTGCCTTCAAGAAGTAGCTTTAGTTAATGAGGAAATAATGTGGCTATGTCAAAAAGTACCTGAAGTCAAAGCCAGGGTCGACTCAACATTTATTTTTTAGGCAGCCTGCTCTTCCCAATGAGGGGACGCAAATGGGCCACTTGTAAAAGGGGGTGCCAAAAAGGCCTCCTTTCTTCTTCTATATATTGAGGACTTGTCATTTGAGAAAGGATCTTCCACATTTGTAAGGTGTAGCCCTGGAAAAATTTCACCTAAATCAATAAATGCATTTTTTACCTCTCTCTTGGATAGATATTTTTGTGTATGTCTTGAATGTTAGTTTGTGTTTAGTCATTGTTTCTTGATGCTTTCACATGTCCAACACCAACATATCTATTGTCTACAAGGTGCCATTTTTTTAGCTAATAAGGAGAGATGTATCTGGAAGTGCAAAAATAGAAGAAATTACTTACAGTGTGCATTTCACAGCACCTTGGTGAATCTCTATTTTCTATAATCTCTATGAAAGCCTCCCTACTAAGTTTCTTGCAGCCTAGTTCTTCTACCAAGTTTGAAGTGTATGTATGTGTTTGTCTATTTTTTAGTGTGTGGGTGAGAAGGTCGACTTATTTTAGTGCATCACCTCTTTAGAGTAGTTTGTTTTCCTACAATCTTTCTCCCTTTTCATCCCCTCCCATTATATATCTGTATATACATATATGTTAACACTTTTTGGAATGAATATGATGCATCAAAGGAAGCTAGCCCTTATCTATAGACTCTCCCCTCTAGCTTTGCTAGTCCAACAGGTGAGAGGGGAGTTTCCATAGTTGCATGAAGAAGGCAGGAGCTTGACCTCCTACCAAGGGTGCAATCTTCTAAGTCAACAAGATGTTTGGGGTATCCACCTCTATAATCATGATACTTATATGTTATATCATTCTATGGTCATTTTATATTATCATGTTTGATCTCATATATGTAATTACACATGACCTTATCCATGCTTATATCTTTCACAATGTAATTGATATATTATGTACTTGATAGTTTTTGCTAACACATTGGATCCATATGATACTATGATATGTTTATGTTAGTTTCTTGTGATTTCAATTATGCACTTCCTTGAGTGTCCTACCTTTTTATTGTCTCATCTATTGAGAATTTGAATATGCTCCATTGTTTGTGACCCCCCTACCTTTATTTTCCTATTTGAAAATTTAATTGATTTTTGTATGTTAACATTTAAATATGACCTTTATTGATTTTGGAAATTTGAATAAGTCATATCCATTCAGTTGTGTAGCACTTGAACATGTCATTTGTTTTAGGTCTCCTTGGACCATTACCTTTTGACTTATTTTTGAGTGCTTTTGTGTGTGTATGCTTGATTTGATTTTTGAGCTTATACATTTACTATATAGATATTTCAATATCATGAATCTTAGGCCTTGATGTGATCACTTTCTATGTGATCCAATAATACATTTATCTAGACATGTTATCCTATATACTACATGGTTCATACATAGTTATATGCTTATCTTATTCTTATGAGTTGAGGTAAATACTAGTTTCTATTCTCCCCTTACCTCAAAGTGGGGGAATATCATTGGGGGTATGTCATAAAGGCATAGATTCCACACATTAAAAGTTTTAAATTCATTTGGGGTATGTCATAGAGTCATGACTTCCACACATTCATAGTTTTAGATTCAATGGGTGCATGTCATAGAGACATGACTTCCACAAATTCATAGTTTTAGATATACAGTGGGGGAATGTTTTGAAAACATGTTCTCCACATTGGAACTTATATTAGTTTTTATATTTATCCATGTATATTGGGGGCATGTTATGGTAACATGTAACCCACACTTATTCAAATCTCTCAATTATCCAAAACACACAATTATATGATTCATATACACATTTATGGCAAATATTTATACATTGATACCATTGTTATACACAATTTTAACATGAGATATATCTAAGGTGTATATTCTATGTAATTTACACCTAATATTAAAAAATACAAATTAGTTTCAGATTCCAAACACATTCAGGGGCTGTCACCACCCACCAAGTTGGAATTTTATGGACTATATTGAGCCAATCTATTGTAATAGTTGGTTCATTTTTTAGTATGGTTAAGATGATTAAATCACTCAATGTTTCCAAGTTTTTAGGTTGGAATTGATTGTATCATCCAACCTCACTAGTTTGATAGTGTGAGGTGATTTGGTTCATTCATATTCACTAGATTATAAGTATGACTGGGTTGCATGGTTGAGTTAGTCTCAACTGCCAGGTGGTAATCCATTTTTATCTTCAAATTTGGGGGCACGACACATCCTATCTCTCTCTCTCTCTCTCTATATATATATATATCTCCTTATATATATGCACTTTTCATATTTATATTTTTCTTAATCTCAATTTTAATAATTCATAATGATACATCTTTCAAATCAAATTTATAATAGGAAAGATGGTTATATCGATACATAAGTGTACACCTAAACATTGTTATCTTTAAATTTAAATAATTTAATTAATTTAAATTTTAGATTATATGCACTGAATATATACATGCTCTTGGTTGTAATTTAGTCGTTAGTAAATCACTCAAGTTAGACTCAAGAAAAGACAAGACATGTCATACACACCTAGGTACACATTCCTTTCTTTTAAAATAATAATTTCATTAATATATCAAAGATGTGTAATGTAGAAAATATTTATAAATTATATAGCACCTTAATATTGTACACTTGGATAAATTAGACCTTGGATATTCCTTTTAGTTCTAGACCTTTCCTGCTTATACAAGTCTTGTATCTACTCTCTCTTGTGCCTTTTGGCCTATTTTTTATTCTAACTAGTCTTATGTTGATGACTATGCCTTATATCTTGACCATAATGATTATTATCTTATGCCTTACAGATTATGATCTTGTACCTATTTTCTTGCTCCCTGTATACTTACATCCCAAATAAACACATGCATCAATCTAGGTGACCTGCTCTAAAATAAGTGTCTAGTACCCTAAAAGTCATATAATTTGAAAATGAAACATATCCTAATGGTTATCATAAGTTATATTATGTGAGTTATTATCCAAATGGATTGGTATAAATATAAGATTATCTCTAATTCATTCCTCACCTAGAAACTTCTTAAATACTCACCAAACAACTTACCAAAAGTATTCAATCAAACATTCAAGTGAGAAAAGATTTCCTATTTTCTCTTATTTTGATATAAACATAGGAAAAACATATATACAAGTCTAAATTACTAAAGGAATAGTCTAAGATATTTGTTTTCCAAGTTACAAGCTAGGTCACTATTGTACTTGCTTATCACACATTACATGATTCACACATAAGCCAACACATAAGGGATAACTACATAAGTTTGAGGACCTCTTCAAAGTATTATATATGTAAGGAGTGATCATTGATAGAGGGGTATTTTGGGAAGCTTGACATTATATGCCCACTAACCCATTTTTACCCATAAACACTATGAGAATAAAGAACTAGGGTTTTGATCATTTGACAAGGAGTGACAGTCCATGACCTATATATGAATGCACTAGAGAGAAGGCAACAAAAAACTTAGAAGAATCTATGTGGTCACATTTTGTTATAGAGTATATTCCATACATGACACCTATGTCTAACCTAGACACTAATATCTATGTAACTATCTTAGGATGATGCAAGTGTCTATAGTTATAGAGGCACTTAATCTAGAATTTGGTGACTATTCCAAAATACTCTTCTAGTCTGCTTCTTGTCTATTCTAGTTCTAGATTTGTATTATCATTAAAACTAGATAAGTATATTATATATTTGTCATTTCCATACCTAGCATAATTTTAATTTCCATTTTTAACATATCTTAGCAAAATAAATTTGGTATATGTTTTATCTAAGTTTTGTAATTAATTGATATGTTATAGATCTGTTTATCACCCTCGTGCTTACTCATTTATATGTTCTTAACCCTATCTATCCTAAATAGGATTTACATCTAAATTTAGGGTTAAATAATAGGTATTACTCACTAATAGATGGATCTTTGTGGTAGCTTGACATTATGCACCCACTAACCATTTTTACACAACTATGTGAAGATGAAGAACTAGGGTTTTCATATTTGATAATGAGTGATAGTCCATGACCCAAATTTGAATGCACTAGATTGAAAGCAAAAAAGAACCTAGAAGTATCTAGTTATATCTAATTTTAAAAAATATTCCATTCTAGACACCTACGTCCAATCTAGATAGAAGCATTGATGTAACCATTCAAGGTCAATGAAAGTCTCAAAAGCTACAAAGGTCAAATTTATAGATACAAGTGACTATTCTAGAATCTAGATCCAATCCATTTTATACCTATTCTAGATATAGATCTATATGAATATTAGAATTAACTAAGTATCTTATTTAATTTATCATTGAATTATGTAACATAGCTATACTTTATATCTTTAGCATCTTAACATTATAAATTTAGTGTATGTTCTATTTGATTTTACAAACAATTAGTCTACTTTAGAGATAATCTACCATCCTTGTGACCTCAAATATCTCTACCCATTTAACCCTAGATTCCACATATCTACATTTTAGGGTTAAAATTTTGGTGAACCTATCCTTTCATTCGTAAAAACCTATATATTGATCTAGGATTTCTTTATTCTCTATTTCCAATTTTTGATTTATAATTTAAAAAGATTTAACAATTTAAAAATCAGATCTCCTTTTCTATCCATATGTTTAATATGGATGCATTTGTAGCTCATTTTATGTTACAATTTATAGTTATAACAATAATATACTATTTAACTATGTTAATCCAAGGTGCCATGAAAATAAATAAGTAGATCTATTGATATAATGAGAGGGTTTTAAATTAAAAAATACTAAATCTCTTTTCATAATTCCTTTTACAATACTATGGAACTGGTATCTAGATGCCAACGTGCATGATCAGAACCATTTGTTCCACCTAAATCATATTCAAGGGATAACTAACATTCCACACCCATTATTTTCCCATAGCTTATATTGATTCTATGATCAAGGTTGCCACTACTAGAAAAGTTAAAGGTATTCAACCTAATTAGCCATCTATCAATATAAAACACGTGCCTCTATTTCACTAAAATTTTGATTATTCATTTAGTAAGAAAGTTGTAAAACTTGAAATAAAGGTGAGGTTAGTAGAGCCTAATATGTTGTGTAGTGTTGAACCAAACAATTATGGATACTCCTCTTTATTTAGGGAATAATGACCTATAGATGAGAAAGTACTAAAAAAATGGTTGATTAGTTAGATAGTAAGGTGGATTGCCTAATGTGAGCTAGATCCAAGAAGCACAAGCTTATTTGGAGGCTATCATACTAAAATTTTAAATAATTAAGTTCTAAAAGTAAAAGATAAATTGCTTGCATAAATAGTAGAAGATGCTGAAATGAAATACAAAAAATGATTGAGAAGAAATAAGTGATTTTGAATAATTATATCAATAAACAATTATATATCAATGCTAAATAGATAAATCATGGTGTAGAATGTTTAGTGATCCTATATGATATGATAAAAACTCAAAAAATGGAATTTGTTTAGGGTCTGATAGGTTAAATAAGTTTGTTATTGAAAATGATATATAAAGACCATTGGTGGTTAGGATCAAACCATCGATGGTTGGGAAACCATTGGTAGTTAGCAAACCATCAGTGGCTATGATGAAATGTCAATGGTTAGGAAACCATCAATGGTTACTTTAGGATCTAGTTTAGGAAAATAAGTTTGGTTAGGAAGGTTGCAGGAGGGTTTTGGAAGGTAAATTTGGATTGGATACTAGTTATGAGGTAGAGGGAAAGTGACACAAGGAATCATATGTAGAAATGAAATGTTGAATCCTGATAAAAACCAAATATTTAGATTTATTGTTGCTGGTTTGAAGAATGTTGAGGTTAGTTGTAAGCTTGTTTTAGATTATAAAACAATTTTGGTAGAGTGACAATACTTTAGCTATTTATTGATGATTTACATCAATTTTGATCTCTATTCTAATCATTGTAATTAATAAGGATTCCTACACAATAAGACCTCTTTTACATAAGAAATTCTTTGATGATCCTTTCACCTCCTCTTCTTCTCTTAATATAGAAGGAAGGGAGTGGTGAAACAATAATTTAAACAAGGTGTCTAATAAGTTGTCTAAATTTAAGCCTAATATGTGTTGATTATACAAAATGGCATATCAAATAGCTATTTATAGAAAATCAAGATAGAGTTTTAGTTAAAGTTAACCTTTGAGGTAGTTAAGGGAAAACCATCAATGATCAAGGTTAACCATCATGGTTAAGGGTTGACCATTGATGGTTAGGGTCATAGACATAAATGGCTAAAGTTATCCATTTATACTAATGATCGTTTAGGTAAGTGGTTAGGAAATAGTCCCAAGGGGGGTCTAGGGGTGGTCTAAGGGTTAGTGCAACATCTAGAATTATAGTGTGTAGCTTTCTAGTATCTACATTTGCCCCTTTTTATTATGTAATTTGTATCTTCAAGCTACAAAATAAAAAATGGAAGGGTAGTATAAGGTCAGATGCCCCAAGTATGAGAGGAGGTGTTCCCCCTCAAATTGAGAATTGATGAGGTAAAATGGAATCTGATGTAAGTTTGATAAGCAATTAAGTGGGTGAAATTTTTTGTGAGAGGTTGGGAAATTAAGTGCAAGCATGTGCATAAAATGTGACTAAATGTGATATCATAGATTATGCATAGACTAGGATGCCATAGTCAAGGTAGTTTGTAAAAAAAGGTAGGTACTAGAAGGATAAGTGATAAGTGGACCAAGTAACCAAATTTAGACATGGTGGTTATGGTTACACTCATAAATACAATTCATCCAAGCAAGATTAATGTGTTCTTAGGTATCCAAGCTAGGAAGTGATCCTGAGAAGACACAAAAGGGTCACATGTATCAGGACCGTAAATGGTCATGTTCTGAGGTACCTAAATGTGGTGCATAAAAGTAATATAAGTTCAAGTTATTCATATTGGAGAGGTATTCATTACCATCAAAATGATCAAGGTATGGTCATTAAAAAATGTGCAAAATTTGAACCAAAATAACTAAATCTAGGTGGTGTGGTTAGTTGGTGGGTTAGTAGAGAAGGTGATCTTGAATAGGTGTGGTTAAAGATAACATATATAAATGACTCATTGATTTATGATGTGATAAATGGTGATGATGTGATAGATAGGATTAGATATGATATGATGATGTGATGATGGTATGCTAATTATGATTATGGTTATGCTGATTATGATTATGGTTATGATGTTATGATATGATAATGTTTGAGATGGTTAATTCATTCAAATGTTTTGTTTTGATTAAAAAAACTCAAATAAATAAGACAAGATGTCAAACACATAATTGGAACACATAAAAGGTATGTAAATGTTGTTAATGGATTGTATTAAATGAAGGTGAATAAATGTTAGAACACACATAGAGTAAGTTTGATAACAAGACTAAATGTGAGAAAATATGGGAAAGATTAGATGAGAAAAAGTCAAGCATTTGAATGAATTCATCAACAAATAGGTATGAGAGAATAAGAAAAAGGAATGATGCTTCTTTTTTGGAAATAACTAAAACAAATGGAAGTTAGATTAACTTATGAACATAAACCCTTTGAATGCTTTGCATTAGCATTCACTAGTTGGTTAAAAATTTTCTTGATCACATAATGTCAAGTAAGCTTGGAAATCCCTTGTTGATAAAGGGTATAAAGGGGAGATGGATGAAAATGGAACCTTATTGTGAGACTAGCAGGACTCTTCTATAGGTTAACAAAGAGCTAGTATAAACAAGTCCTTGTCATATAAGGTGTAGACTACTTGATGTGGGAAGTCTACCTATGAAACCTAATTATAGCCTCCAAAATTATGTTTGCCTTTTTATAATTTTGATAATGGGTCATTTGATTGGGAAGATGATCGATGAAAAAAACATCCCATTAATTGCTATGCTTTGACAAATGCTTTACTCAACCATCCTTGAAGGGAGTGGTCTAAGTTTATGAGATTTGTTTATGTTTTTTTGATAGCTATCCTTCAAGGGAATAATCTACCTTACATTGAGTAATTTTGATTGATTTGTGTAGTTATCCTTCAAAGGAGTAGTCTATGAATGCTTGGGATGATCCATATAATATATGATATTTTTTGCTTTTTTGTGATTTTTTGATTCTTTTTGTTTTTGCTACTGACATGGATTTACTTATATAGGATTGAAAAAGTCCACCTTTATAAAGGTAGAAATAGAACACAAGAAGGTTGATGATGGGAAAAAGAGGTTTAAGTGACAATGACCATGGGAATCCATACTACAAAGGGACAAAAAGTAACATAAGAATCATGCCATGGGTAGAGGCATGGTACCCATGTGTAAGATTAGGCAAAGGTTATGATGGATAATCACATGATCCTGCTTGAATCGGTTATGATTAAATTAAAGAGTTGAATATTGGTGAATATAAAGGATGAGATTAAGTTTAGATAAAAGGTGAGTTTGATATTGTTTAACAAAAGAAAGGACATAGATGCAAAGTATTGAGGGGTTCAATTTTTGGTCTCCCCTCAATAGAGGATAACTAGTAAATTCTTGATCCATACTTATGCGTTATGATATAAGGTCCAATAAAATTAAAAACAAACTTGCCCCACTTAATTTTATCTATATTAGTGACATGTTGATTTTACTTTAAGATGAGATCTTCAATACTAAATTTTTACACTTTGAGGTGTTTGTTATAAGTGCACTTCATTATCTATTGATAGACATGAAGATGCCTAAGAATGGATAAATGATAGTCATCAATTAGCTCAAGTTAGGCTAAAATTTCTTGGTGATAATCACCCTAAAAAATGAGATCTTATAGGGATATTAAAAGAGATGGAATTTGGACTTTGAGAGGCAAGACAAATTATACTCCAAACACAAGAGAAAAAGGGGTAGAACTCGTAAGGGTTTAAATTATAGTATAATATGCCCATAAGGTGAAGGGGATGTGTAAATGCTAATCCTAGTTAGATGAATTAACCATTTTAGTTAGCATATTATTGAGGGTTTTATTAGAAGATTTGGCCTATCCATTTTCTTGTAGATGATAAGGCGATGAGAAACATAACTTGATATTGAATGTGTCACAAAGACCTTGGAATTATTTGTTTTTAAAAGACTTACCATTATCAGTGATTATTTTATGTAAAACACTAAAATAATAGATAATGTGATGGTTGATAAAATCAACAATATTTTTGGCCTTGGTTGAGATAAAAGGAATAACCTCTACCCACTTGGTAAAATATTTTATTATAATGATGATAGAGTGATGTCATTGTGAATAATGGGGGTTAATTTCACCATTAAGATCCAGACCCCATTATGAGAAGGGTCAAAAATATTTGGATACTTAGAGGCTATGGCTAGGTGCATGATGTAAATTGTCATGTTATTGACATTTAACACATTTCTTCACATAATCATAAAAATCCTAGTTAAGGGTGGAACAATGGTAGCCAAGGTGAAATACATGTTTAGTGATATCAAGGCCATTAAAGTGTCCCCTGTAAAACCCATCTTGCATTTCCCTGATAGCATGAGAGGCCTTGTGACTACATAGGCAACAAAAAATTAGGCCCTCAAAGCCATGATTGTAAAGGATTCCCCCTAATATGGTGTAATGAGAAGTACCCTAAATGAATGCTCTTTGATCATTCCTAAAAATATTGAAAGGGATGATAGAAAGGTTGAGATAGTCAAATATCTACTTATACCAAAGGTCGGGTTGGGTCTCCTCCACATTAAAGATGGTTGGAGACTCTAATTTGATATAATAAGGTTAGATAAGATGATGGATAATGATAGATAACTTAGATTTAGAAGGTGCAAATGGGATCTGGGAAGCAAAAGAAGCCATCATTTATAGGTCATGCCTTTTGGTCTAAAGAATATTGGTGTAACCTATCAATGCACTATGACCTACATCTTTCATAAATTTATTCACAAAATCATATAAGACTATGTTGATGACCTTCTCAAAAAATCTAAATGTCATAAAGATCATTTGGCCATTATTAAGATTATCTTCAAATTTTTCATCCATTACCATGTTTGTATTTACCCCAAGAAGTGTATTTTTGGGGTTTTGTCAGGAAAACTCCTTTGATTTACCATCTCCCTTAGAGGAATCAAAGTCGATCCTACCAAAATCAAAGTAATCCTTGACATGCCTCCTCCCCTTATCCTTTATTTGGGCTTGTGATTATATGACCACATGGATGGCATGGATTTAGGGACAAGTTGGGCTAAAAGATTGCTTTGATTCCTCATCACTCTTAGATGAGAGTATGGGAGCAGGTAGGTTTAGGGTGGTGCCTTTAGTTCTTGAAGTGGATATGGGGTTATGGTTAGATCTTATGATAATAAGTCATCATTAGCATATATTTGATGGACAAGGACTTGGAGAGCTTTATATTTATCTATATCATGTCTTGATGTTTTATGGTATGAGAAAATTAGATTGTCATCAAACTAGGATGGCTTAAGACTATGGGGGTCAAATGGTTTGATGGGAGCCAAAGTCAAGAAAGAAGCTTGAAATAATCTCTATAGTATGGTTGAGTAAGACATGGGTAAAGGTGGCAAGGATGTTGGAGTTTTAGTTTTGATTATTGGGGTGGAAGCCTTCTTAGGAGTAGGTGTAGTAGTGGGAGTTTTGGGTGGTGGAGTATTCTTTATGGTTGATGATTTGGAGGCTAAATTTTTATAAGTATTAGGATTAATAGTGGGTGATTTAAAAATATAAGGTTTATAATTATATTGTTTAGTATTGGAGGGTTTGAAGGTCAAGGTCATGAAGATAATTAGAAGGGGCATATATAGAAGAAGAGGTTAGGTTTGGGTTGTCTTTGGGAGATATGTTTTATAAATGAAAGGATGAGGTCCTAGGATATAAGAAGGATGTGGTCCAAAAATGGAAGGCAAGGTAGAAATAAGTGGTAAGGTTCTAGATTTTGGGATCTTAGGTAGCTCCTCCTTCTTGGGTAGCTTGAATTAGGGTTTATTTGGTGGGTTAGGTGGTGATAAATCCAATTTTAGCAGAGGGTTATTAAATCTCTAACTAGGGAGCATGCCTATGGTTTTGATGAGTTTGGTTGGGATGGTATAAGGTGCTGGGGCTACTTTGAGTAGAGTCAATTTGGTGGGTTTAGCTATGGCTTGAGGGTTAGAGGATTTTGATGGTTTTGGTGAGATGATGGTGGGATCAATAGTGGAAGTGGAATATTGGGTTGATAATGGAATGATTGAGGGCTCTTACTTGGTTGGTCAAGGAAGCTTGAGATAGTGCCAAAATGTGGCATTATCTATATTGGGTTAGGATAGGTACTCCAAATTTTGAACCAGACTAGAAAAAGGCTTATAGATGGGTTTGGTCCCTTTGATATTTGTCACAAAGGACAATTATATGGGTGGAGAGAGAGGAGTGGTTACCTCATCCTTTTCCTCAATCAAAGGCTCCAAGGTTTGGGAAGGTGAGTTTTCTATAAGGGTAGGTAGAGTAACCTCTTACTTGGGAATGCATTCTAAAGGAAGAGTGGATTAATATATGATGGAAGAGAAGGATATGGTGGTAATGGATACTTCTTTTGGTATGTATTCCAAATGAGAGGTTGGTAGCTCCACTACCTCAATAAGTGGAGAAAGGGGAATGGTGGTTTCCTTTATTTTAGTTTCCAAAGGAATAAGAGGAGACTCCACTACCTCAATAAGTAAAGGGGAAGGAAAGGTGATTTGGGAAATGGTTTATTCAATAATGAGTTCAATAAGAACCACATTAATGGTATGGACCTCATGGTTTTGAGATGATTTTGCTTTATTTTTTTCATTATTCATGGAAGGCGCATGGTTTGGGAATGACTATCTAAAGATGTTAAGTGATTGATTTGGGGGTGCATTGGGGTCATCCAACACAAGTTCCCAATTATCATTCAAACTTTGGACAATTTTTTTGAAAGTATTACATCTACTAACATCATGCCCAATGACATTATGGAAGGCACATAATTTGTTCTCCTTATACTAGCCTAGTATAGGGTGAGACAAATCAAATTGAGTTTGATCAGTTGGAGTTGTATGATATTGGCTTTTAATAACTTTTCCAAGACTAAAGAATATGACTCCCCTAGTGAAGTAAATTGTTTTTTTGTTACAATTTTGGTTTCTAGTGTTTTTATTTGAGGAATTAGAAGAGTTGGGCTGGTTGACAATCAGTGGAAGAGTGGTTTTAAGGACAACCACATTCATGATTCCCTTATTTTTTGTGTTAGTGTTAGTTTAATTATTAGGTTTGGAGGAGGAATCCTCATTTGATTTGAAGGTGGAATTATTATTTCTTAATTTTAACTTCCCCTCATCAATGGCTTGGTTATCTAACTTTCATACCATGGTGAAAGCTTCATCAAAGGTCTTGAAACTCTGAATGCGTAAAGTGGAGGAAATGTGTTTGGCATAAGCCCAAATAAAAAGATTAGTCAGCTTGAGTTTGGTCAAAGAGAAAGAGAGTTGTTCTATCAAGATTATCTAATGGGCTACAAAGTTGACAATAGACTCATCATCAAATTTATAGATGGACAAAAGATCGATGATGGAAATTTTTTTAAAGATGTTTATGGAAAAGTGGTCTAAGAAGGTTTGAGATAGTTGGGAAAAAGAAAAGAGAGTGCTTGGTAATGACACTATACCAATCTAGAACTAGACCTGATAGAGACATGGGAAAGGTAAAAATAAGGAGAGTACCATTATAGGAAATCAAATAGCAAGAGTGTTTAAATACCCTCAAATGTTGTTGAGGTTCTTCCTTGTTTTGAAATTTAAAATTTTTTGGGAGCTCCCATTGAGGAGGATAAGGTTCAATAGGGACATATGGGTGAATTTTTTCATTATAGATTTGGTCATATGATAAGAGGTTATGGGTACTAGAAATGGATGACTCTAAAGTGGTCATTTTTTCCATTAACATCTTGACAAGATATATTGTGCTTGTGAACCCATATGGTTGTAGGATAGATTATGTTGGATTTGGGTAGGTGAAACATAAGGGTATCTAGCATAATGTTGAGAGGTTATGACATATTGATGTGTGGACATGAGTGGTTAGGAGGACAACATGAATGGGTCGGTAGACATATGAGGCTGGGTAGAGGATGGAGCCATATACCCTTGTGGGTTAGGGATGTAATTAGGATTTGGTGTAATAAGAACTTGTTGAAGAATTGACATGGGTTAGCTTGGAGTTATGGTTAGGTTGATAGGTTGAGGATGGGTAGTAATATTGGTACTAATGGGTAGAAGGTATGAGAACCACCATGCTTTGGAATAGAGTGGAGGTAGGTGGGTTGGAAATGAGAGGAAGGGTAGTAGCACTACTAGAGGGTACTCCCATGGTAAGCAAAATACTAGTGCCCAAAGGTTAGGTTACTCTTATACTAGAAGGGTTGTTAGTTGGGGTGGATAGTGTTTGGATGTTGGTTGGTTGGGTGGGTTGGTTTTGGATGGTGGTATAGGATTATTGGTAGAAGAAGATGATTGGGTGACTAAGGGTTGGGTGGAAATGGTGGTAATAGATGTGTTGCCCATAAGGTGGGATGGCATACCATAAGGTGGGTTAATAGGTGGAACCAAAGTAGGGGTATGGTGGGATATGATGTTAAGGTAATTATGGAGGGCTATGGGGTTGTTATCTATAAAGGTGGAGAAATCCATATCACCTTGGGTAATCATTTGAGGGATATTAGGACTTCCATAAGGATGGGGAGAAATCTCTACATCTGATACATACTCCAAAGATGAAGGGGAAGAAGAAGAAGGATGATTAGGATGTTGATCTTGATTTGCTTGGTTTCTTAGTTATTGCCTAGTTAAAATCAGGTAAATAAGGGAAAAAGGAAGATATAGAAAATCTCACAACTCAAAAGAGAATCAATAAAAAATAAAAATATCTCAAGGAAAGCAATGCATACACTAATGTGCATTAAAATCCTAGGATACTTTATTATCTCTCTTTAAGATTATGCCTCAATTTTAAAGAAGTTATGAAGACCAACTTGGGCTTGTAGAATGGTTAATAGAAGAAGATATCTAAGGATGGTTTCAAGTAGTTAAAGTATATCAAGATATATACTACAACTTGGTACATAGATTGATATTGGGGCCTACCCTCTCACTTAACACATCATAGTGATAAGGGTGTCAGGTGCTTATCTAAAATATACCAAGTTTCTATAGATTATACTCAGCCAACGTACTAAGTTGGTTCTCTCTTTGGTGATAATATACAAATAGAATAGCCAAGAAAAGGTGTTCGCTAGGTGTTGAAATCCTAGTCAGGCCTTATTTCAATGTTTTGATGTTTAACTAAATGTGTGGTTTGGTCTTGTGTGTGTGGAGATAAGTGAGACTACGATTGATTTACATGATTTAATTTAAGTTATGTGAGATAATAAGTACAAGAAAATAATGTATATAGTTAATTTTAAGCCCAAAATAAATTTTGATTTCATTAAAATGAGCATAAACCAAGAAGAAAAAGTACCTAGAAGTAACTAGGTCCCATCGAGCATGCCATAATGTTTCACTAAAATTTTGATTATTACTTTAGAAAGAAAGTTGAAAAAATTGAAATAAGGGTGAGGTTAGTAGAACCTGATATGTTGTGCATGCATTGATCTAGATGACTGTAGATACTCTTATTTATCTAGGAAGGAATGACCTACATTTGAGAAAGCACTAAATAAGTGGTTGATTATTTAGGTAGTAGGGTGGATTCCCTACCATGAGCTAGATCTAAGAAGCACAAGCTTCCTTAGAGGCTGTCAATCCACACTTTTAAATAATTAAGTTCTGAAAGCAAGAGATAATTTGATTGCATAAATAATATAAGATGTTAAAATGAAATACAAGAAATGATTAAGAAGAAACAAGTGTTTTTGACCAATTATAACAATAAACAATTAGATACAAATGCTAAATAAATCAAACATGGTTCATAAAGTTGAGTGATCCTCTGTGATAAGACAAAAACTCAAAAAATGGAATTTGGTTAGGGTCTAATAGGTCAAATAAGTTTGCTATTAAAAATGACAGATAGAGACTATTGGTGGTTGGGATCAAACCATCGATAGTTGGAAAACCATTGATGGTTAGCAAACCATCGTTGGTAAAAGTAAAACCATCAATGGTTAGGAAACCATTGGTAGTTATTGTAGGATCTAGTTTAGGAAAATAAGTTTGGTTGGGAAGGTTGTAGGAGGGTTTTGAAAGTTAAATTTGGATTGGATACTAGTTACGAGGAAGAGGGAAAGTGACACAAGAAATGATATACAAAAACTAAATGTTGATTCTTGATAAAGATTAGATACTTAGCTTTGTTATTGCTAGTCTGAAGAATGTTGAGGTTTACTAAAATTTTATTGTAGATTCTAAAGTAATTTTGACAAAGTGATAGTACCTTGGCTATTGATTGATGAGTTTTATCACTTTTGATCTTTGTCTTAATCATTAAAAGTAAGAAAGATTACTACAAAAGAAAACTTGATCTCTTACACAAGTTCTCTAATAATCCTTTTACCTCCTCTTCTTCTCTTAATATAGAGGGAAGGGAGTAGTGAAACAATAAGTTCAACAAGGTGTCTAACAAGTTATCTAAATTTAAGCCTAACATGAATTGATTATGAAAAATAGTGGATCAAATAGCTATTAATAAAAAATCAAGCTAGAGTTTCAGTTAAAGTTAACCCTTAAGGTAGTAAAGGGCAAACCATTAGAGTTTGAGGTTCGTAGTCAGTAATTAAGGATTGACCATTGGTAGTTAGGGTCATAGTCATAAATGACTATAGTTATCCATTTCCACTAATGATTGGTGGGGTAATTGGTTACGAACTGGTACCAAGGAGGTCTAGGGGTGGTATAAGGGTTAGTGAAACATTTGGAACTATAGTGTGTAGTTTTCCAGTGTCTACAGCCTCCTAAGCCAAATATTGTGATCAAATCTAAAGGATATGACCTTGTTGACCAATTGAGAAAAACACATGATAAGATTTCCATCCTTAAACTTCTAAAGTAATTTACTATCTATAAGGATATCCTATATGAATCATTTCATGAAACCTAATTTTTGAGTGATATTGAGCCAACTTACTTTGTGGATATAATGTAAGATACCAAAAACAACACAAAATTAATCACATTTGACCCAATAGAGTTACCATTTAATTATGTTATTGACGAATATTTACCTTTGTTCATACAATTAACTATGCATAATGAGGTTATCAAAAAGGTTTTCATTGATAATGGATCAGGATTAAACATTTGTATCATGAATTTCCTAACCACCATTGGTATTAACACCAACCTTCTATAAAAATCAATGATACATATCAAGGGATTTGATAATTCACATAACCCTCCAATTGGCCAAATAGCTTTAGATGTAACATAGGGGCCAAAAATAGTTCCAACCACCTTTTAGGTAATGTCTTAATCATTACATTATAATTTACTATTGGGATGACCTTGGATACATACACTTTGATTAGTACTTTATATAATGCATGGGTGTGTTAAATACATTCATGTCAATCAGATAATTAAAGTTTGCATTATTCCATATGAACATCTTCTTGAGCAATATAAATTTATATCAAGGCAATTAATTATCAAACATCCTATAGTTAATGCTCTATAAAAGGATAATCAACATGTAATTACATTTACCAGGTGATTGGTAATTGAGATACCATTGTATTAGATATCCACATTGTGTTCCATAGAATCCTTACTAAACACCATATTTAGATATCTAAAGCACCTACACATATTCTTATTACTATTGTTCCAAAGAAGCTGTAGACTATTCAATGACATTTTCCATGAACCCCTATTCCTACTATTTATGCTTCATGACCATAAAGTACCATTTTACATACACAGAGCATCACATATACTATAGTGATAGATATTTCACATATACATGTTCCTTGATAGTACCATCAGTTTATTACACTTGGTTCATAGTGGAGAATTATTTGTGAGGATATTTTGGTTATGATAATAGGATAATCATTTCCTTTCACATATTTCAAAAATACCAAAAAAATAAAAAACTTCAAAAAACTCCAAAATCTTCTTAGCATTTACAAATATTATTAGCTCCTTGGAATATGTTTTGTCAGTTCCATGTTGGTAGAAGGAATATCAATATTTTATATATACACATGTTTCATGTATATTTTGAGTGTGATACAGGCATATACATATACATAATTTATTCACTTTTAGATGTTGGGCCTTCCCTCTACTCATGCCATGTGGACATTAGGGGAATCTAATTCTTTGATCATGATACATCTAGGTTATATCATTCTATGGTCACTTTACATTATCATGTTTGAACTCATATATGTACTTACACATGCCTCTATCCATGCTTATATATTTTGTAGTGTACTTGATATATTATGTACTTAACATTTTTTCCTAACATATATATCCTTAGAATAGTATGTTATGTTTATGATAGTTGCTTATACTTTCATTTATGCACTTCCTTGAGTGTTTTGATTTTCTATTGTCTTGCTTGTTTGATAATTTGAATATGCTCTATTATTTGTGTCCCTCGTGCCTTTATTTTCCTCTTTGACATTTGGATATGTCATTGTTAGTTGTGGGTTGACATTTGAATATGTCATTATTATTTTGTGTACATTTCATTTGATTGGGTCATGTTCATTTGATTGTGCATCATTTGAACATGCCCCTTGTTTATGGTCTCTTTGGACCATTATATTTTTATTTGATTTTGAGTTCTCTTTTCTATGTGATTTATTGGTTGTTGATCTTGTATTGTTACTATCTAGATGTTTTCATGATTTAAATCATGCATATTAATACTTCATGTGATCACATTCTTTATGCTTCAATGATACATCTACCTAGACATGTTCCTTATATATGTTACATGGTACATTCCAAATTTACATGGTTATCTTATCTTTTTGGGTTAAGGCAACTACCAGTTGCTACTTTACCTCACCTCAGAAGTGGGGCATATTAGTGGGGGAATGCCATAAAGGCATGAATTCCAAATTACTTCACAACTTTAGATTATAGTGGGGGCATGTTTTAGAAACATGTTCACCACATTTATCACAATTTCAGATTTATTGGAGGCATTTTTTGGAAACTTGTTCTCCACACTTATTTAGTATTCAACATACCTAGATTATAATAGGGGAATGTTTTGGAAACATGTCCTCCACATTGGTGCTTACACTAGTTATCAAATTTAGATTATAATGGAAGCATGTTTTGGAAAGATGTACTCCACACTTACACTATTTTTAGTTTCATATTATAGTGTGGGCATGTTTTGTAAACATTTTCTTCACACTTACACAATTTCAAATTGGTAAAATTACATAATTATATAATTTAGATATACATTTATGGAATAATTTATGCATTGGTGTCATTTTTATACATAGTTTTAGTATGAGACATATATAAAGTGCATATGCTATGAAATTTGTACCTAATATTACAAAATAAAACTGGGTTCAGATTTCAAACACTTTCAAGGACTATCACCACACACCATGTTGGACTGTTATAGTTTGTATTGAGATAATCTACTATAGTAATTGGTTCACTTTTTGGTATGGTTTAAGTTATTAAATAATTCAACCATGTTAATTTTATAGGTTGGAATTGATTACATCATCTAACCTCACCAATTTGATAGAGTGAGTTGACTTGGTTCACTCATACTCACTAGGTTATAATTATGATTGGGTTGCACGGTTGAGCTAATATAAATTGTTGGGTGGGAATTCATATTTTCTCTAAGGTTTGGGGCATGTGTCCTCCAATATCTCTCTATATATTTAAATATATGCAATTTATATATTTTATATTTTATCTTAATCTTAGTTTTAGTGATTCATAATTATACATTTTTAATCAAATTGCCAAAAGGTAAGATAGTTGCATTAATACACATGTGTATTCCTAAACCTTTATCGCTTTCAATTTTAAAATATATACACTAATTATATACTATAACATGCTCTTGGTTTCAGGTTAGTCATGAAAAAAAAACTAAACTTGGACTCAAGCAAAGGCAAGGTATGTTATATAGCCCCAGGCACACATTTCTTCTCCTTTAAACCAACAATTTCATTACTAGATTAAAGGGAGGACAAATGTAGACACTATTTATAAAATATATATCAACTTAGTCTTGTACACTTAGAAAATACATATCATATATGTACCTTTATCTTTGAGACCTTTCCCACTACTAAAAGGCTCATATTTTCTATCTCTATTTGCCTAATTACTTATATCTTAGTTCAACCAATTTTTTTTGATGATCCAGGCCTTATATCTTTCCTAGAATGCTGAAAAATTGATTATATTCTATCTTTTAAATTTATAGACCTACACTTATTTTCTAATTACCTAGACACTTGCATCCTATTTAGACACCTACATCAATGTAAGTGTCCAGTGACCTAAAGTCATCCAATTTGAAAATGAAACATATTCCTATGGTCATCTAAGTGTTTTAATGTGAGATATGGATTGGTATAAATACAAGATCAATCCTCATTCATTTCTCACCTAAAAAAGACCAAAAACACTCAATCAAGCACTCAATTGAGTAAAACTTTCCTATTTTCTCCTATGTCCATATAAATCATAGGGAAAACATATCTATAGGTATTAAGTACTAAAGGAGCATTCCATGATCCATATTTTACAAGTTATAAGCTAGGTCACTATTATACTTATTTATCACACATTTTATGATTATCACACATTACACAATTCACACACAAGCCAACACATAGGGAGAAACTACAAAAGTCTAAGTCCCCATTTAGAGTATTGCTTATATAAGTAGAACTCATTAAAAAAGGGGTCTTTGGGGTAGCTTGAAACCATGTTATCTCTAACCCATTTTTTGTATAGCCACTATGAAGATGAAGAATTAGGTTTATATTATTTGACAAGGAGTGATAAATCATGACCTAGATCTGAATGCATCAGAGTGAAGGTGACACAAAACCTAGAAGCATATAGGTGGTCTCAAATAGTTTCAATAGGTATTATGTATTGGACACTTACATTTTATCTAGATAGAAATGTCAACACAACCATCCAAGGTCAATATAAGTGTCCATGGTTACAAAGATCAAATTTATAAAATCAAGCAACTATTTTAAAATCCAGATCCATTCTAATTTTTTATTATTTCAAATCTAGATCTATATTATCATCAAACTCAGCTAAGTAACTTGTTTTAATTATCATTGAAATATATAGCATAAATTCACCTTTTATATTTAGCACATCAGCATAATAAATTTAGTATAAGTTCTACCTAAGTTTCACAAATAATTAGCCCTATTTAGAGATATTCTACCATCCTTTTACCCTAGATTCCCCATACCTAAATTATAGAGTTAAACACACTCATTAATAAAAAATATAGGGTTATTTTTATATTTTTTTAAGGTTTAAATGAAATTACCAAAATATTTGGTCATATAAACATCTCAAGCCTAAGCCTATTATCATCTAGTACTTATTTATCTATAAATGGAAACCACTTTGCACATTAAGAGAAACTATCCTAAAGTTTCCATATCTTTAACCCCTCAAAGGAGGAAATCCTGAGCTAAGTATAAATACCCCTACAAGATCAAATCATAGGTTGTTAAGTGTTGAAATGCATACACAAGATTACACTATATGCTAGTATTACACACACTCAACTAGGTGGGAGAACTATGCTCAATTTGATTGATCTTTTTGGAGTATTGGATATATAGGAAACACTTAGCCACAATAGGTGGTTAAGGTCAAATCAACACTTCCATTTCTCTCATTTTAATTATTTTACATTGGTATTATAGTGCACAACTAGGGTTTGAATCAAGGAGAAGGATAACAAAGACATTCAATCATGATCAAATATATTTACATACATAATAACCCTTATCAAACATAGGCGTATCAATTAAAATAGTTACATAATCAATATAGACATGCATGATAGTTTCATATCCTAACAAATAATGTCATAATATGCAAGTTCCCAAAAAGTACATAATTATGTTTAACCCTTTTTAAATTGGAGATAAGAGGGTTAAAAGTGTATAATATCCTAATAAATTGGATGAATAAAACTATTATAAAGTAGACCAATTAAATTGATTCAAATGATACAACATGCTGAATCCAAAAAATTACCAAATAATGAAAGGACAATGCTAAGTACCACTATTATTTGGATGTGTAGACGTATATGATATATTTAGGTATAGAAATAGGAAACATGATACTCAGGGTCCCATCATTAGATTATAGTAATATTATTTATATATGACTGGACATTTCCATCGATGTGTGGACACTTATTTTGACACTTCTATATGTAGCTTGATTATTTTGTCTTGTAGGAATATTTATTGTATTGAGAAGTAACCACTTAGACTTGTTATAGTTTTTTGTCACCTTTTTTTTGATGTTTCCATATCACATGCATATGATCTATATGATTGTGTATAGATCAAACCCTAGCTCTTCATTTTATTTTTTTTCACCTTGTAAAAAATGGGTTATTGGGCTCATAAATTTGAGTTAATCTCAATGACTCATTTTTTAATGAGTGGTACCTACATAGACAATACTCTAAGGATGGCCTTAGATAGATTTAGTTCTCACATAAGAGTTGGATTGTGTGTGCATAAAGGTGCAATATGATATATACAAGGGCATGTAATGATCTAGCTTATAACTTGAAAAAAGTTACTCATGGGTTATTCTTTGAATGCTTCAAACCTATAATATGACTACTCCTATGATTTCTATAGAAATAGAGAATAATAAGGCAATAAAAATTAGTTATGAAATTTATTGAATGAACTTGAATAGGTGTTTGTTTGGTATTTTCTAGATGAATAATGAGTAGGCTTTGATTTGTATTTATACCACACATTTTGAAAAATTCTAACTAAAGGGTTAGATAAGACAAATAAGCTAACCTATATGTTTTAAAATATTTTTAATTTAGATGAATTTTGAAGTATGAATATTAGATAAGGATATTGGACACTAAAATTGATGCTAGTGTCCCTATAAATGATGTAATTTCTAGCATGGTAAAAAACTATTAAAGGTATTAACTAATAATGAAGTATATAAATCATTTTTTTAAATATTTCTTTAGTGTATAATAGTCTGGGTCATCAAAATGATAGAGTTGGTCTATAAAATAACTAGTTAGATACAACAAGATGGTAAATGCCATAATTTAAACAATATTAAGGTCTAGAACTAAAGGGTAGATCCTTGATTGGTATTTTTTAGGTGTACAAGATCGAGATGCTATATATAATTAGATGTTATTATGTACAACTTGTTTCAGCCCATGTAGATACTCTATTTATAAATCTAAGCATTCACAAGTCATTCTTTATCTTTGTTGAAAATTGTACCATGTCATAGACCTACATAACCCTAAAATTAGCTAAGTAATCAATTCCTTTAGTAATTTATATAAATAAAAGGTTACTATATTTTATATACACATACTATTTTCAAACTTGTATTGATTAATAAAGCTTTGTATCTTGTAAGAAATTGTCGAGTCTCATTGTCTCTGAGTGCATGTCTTAAGGGGTGTAATAGGAAAGGGGTGGGTAGATCATCGATGATTCATAAGATTATTGTTCCTATTTTCACTTTCCATCTACACACTAGCTCCCTAAAACCATGAACCCTAGGCTTGTTCTTCTCTTTTCTATCCATTCCAGTCATTATCATGTTTTATTCATTTATTTATTACCTTATTACCCTTTTTACCTATTTATTACACTAGGTCAACCTATTTAACCTAGTGTATTCTAGGGACACTTTAACTATTTTGACTTGTTTGTATCTTGACCAACCTGTTACAGACTTTAAGAATTAGCCCAAAAGTGTACTAGGTCAACTCGGTTGACCTAGTATAGCTAACATGTCTAAATGGTTTTTAGGAAAGATACTACTATATACACAAGGTCATTTACCACCATTTCATAAGATTTGAAATAGAGTGAAGAATTAAGTGAAGAAGTGCTAACAAACATCTGCTTATTTCCCATTCTACTTAATGAATAAAGCTTTAGGGTTCAATAATTTCTTTTGGAATTCTGATCTTATCTTATGGAGAAGTATTTTAGATGCTTAGGTAGGTCATGTAGCTCAGATATGATTTATCTTGGTTATACTTACAAGTCATAATTATCTCTTACAAAGTACCTTGGCCAAGGGAGAGGTTGAGACTTGATAGGTTCATCTTCAAAGGTAAGTGTTCCTAACTTTATTTCTCCTTTGTAAAAGTAGATAGATAATAAAGTATATATTCTTCTCTTCCATGTATTAGAATTTTGTATACATTGATGTGAGTATATGTATCCTATGCATGTTTATTTTAGTTATTTTTCATTTGTTTTTTTGTAACCCCCACTTTGTGCCACAAGCTTTGGTGCACACTATATTAGTTTACTTTTCTTATTATTAGAATAGTTTAATTTCTTATTTATTACATAAATGAACATCAAATCATAAGACTATTTTAGGGTTTTTGTGAAATTATGTTAGACTGTAGGCTTTGTAACCCTTCCTATCATGATGTGTTGTGACAAGTGATATAAGTGATCCCCTAATTGAGTCTAGTGGATCCCCATATTAGTCATGCTCCTGCTTAACAAGTGTATACCCAATCAAAAGTATATGTGTGCTCTATCTTATCCAATCTAGGATTAATTAATTATAAATCATGCAATTACAATTACATACATTCTGGTGAACTTGATGTGAATCAAATTCTTATTGGATCTCTTCACTTTTATTTCATTTATTTTTGTCATCATTTTTATCATATATTTTGGTCTACTGGATCGATTCTATCGATCTAGATATTTATTTTTGTGCATAAGTTTTTAGGTTTCCAAACTACTAGGTTGACCAAGTCAACCTAGTGCATTTTTAAACTTCTAGTTCAACCTGCTAGGTCGACCAGGTCAACCTAGTGTATTTTTAGCACTTTTTCAGTAGGTTCTTGTATAACTTGATCAACTAGCTTGACCTAGTTTGCAAGTTTTTCCAATATTATCCAAGGTTCTAGATCAATAATATTATTCATTTTCATCTCTTATCCACTTAGGTCAATTTTTATTTCTCTGTATCTTTCTCTTCTGTACTTTGTTTTCATAGTTTATAGTCTTTAAAACTACTCCAACACAATCAACTAGGTCAACCTAGTCAGCCTAGTTATATGTTATTTCATAAATTGATATCAAATTTATTATCTTCCATACATCATCATGAATCCAATGCATTTTATGGTTTATAAAATGGATAAATATAACTAAAGATATAGGCAAAATAAGAAATCAACCCCTGTCTATTGTACTAGGTTGACTCAGTCGACATAGTGTCTTTTTTCAATCTCGATCCACTATACTAGGTCGACCTAGTACTATTTTCAACATCTTTTAACTTTTATTCTAGTCTTTATACACTATACTAGATTAACCTGGTTAACCTTATACTATTTTATAGTCCCTATTTTTGCACTAGGTTGATCAAGTCACCTAGTACTTTTTTCTATCTCTTTTTATTCTCCTTATGTGGTTATATAGTCTTGTTTCATCATGATGACATATTTGCATCCTTCCCTTAGTAAATAACATTACATTATTAAGGACTTGGATATTAACCTCACTTATTTCATTACCTCCAATGAAACTATACAATTTCTTCCTTCTCCTTCTCCTAAGCCTAAACCACTCACTACACAATGCAATGTAATTGAGATCCTTCATCATAATACTCATCCCAATACCAATGTTTATATTCCTTCATCACATAATAACAATAAAATTTATAATATTAATGTCTCCCTAATATTCAAAAATAGTGATGATAATACTATTTACACTCCTCACAAGAATGATGGCCTTATCAAGCTTCCTTCTTCTTCCACCACACTTAAGACAACTAACACCAATATTAATAATCCTCCACCTAAAAAGAACATTCCTCCCATAAATGGTCAAAATCCTCTTCCTATCAACACCAATACCCCACCTTTAAATCCATATATTGATATAACTCAACTTTTTTCCCAAGTCATTCAACAAATAAATATCATGCAAACAACCAATTAATCTCAAATTATGAGCATGAAACAACACTTATACAACATGATTAGTCAATTATATCAAGTCATCATGTCTCAACCAAATCCAAATTTTTTCCCTCCTCCTCTTAGAGATGCTAATGGGAATATCATCCCTCAACCTCCAATGAATAACCAAATGCTTCAACATATTCAAAATGAACCTTTAGCCCCATTCATTTCATCTATAGATATTAAAAACATTTCTCCAACTATCACATATAATGTGAATAAGGATCCTACTATCTTTCTTAAATATTTTGGTAATATCTATAAGGAATGGATCAAAACTAACACCTTTACTACCACCAATCTCTTAGCCAAAATCTATGTTGGTGATGCACTTGAATGGTACAAACAACTTTCTAGACATTCCATCTCACAATTAGAGGATTTATTCAATTCTCTAGTGAAGGAATTACAACATGATGACATTTCTAAAAATTACCTTAGCTATTTAATCAATGCCAAGAAACTTCCTAATGAATCAGCTCATACTTTCATTAGATGATGGAAGTCTCTTGCCCATAAAGTGGATCATAACATGAATGATGACACTATTCTAAAAATATTTTTTAGTACTATTAAACCTCCACTTTAATAAAAAGTTCAAATATTTTCACCTAAAACTTTAGAAGAAGCCTTAAACACAAAAAAAAGGCAAGACTTTTTTATGACTCAATTTGAAACACCTCAAATAACTACTAAATCATCTTTCCAATCTTCTTCTCATACCATTTATTCATCCAAGTCTCCCCAACCTCAACATGGAGCATCCAATTCAACCTATTTTAACCCAACCCACCCTCCCTTGATTCTAGAACAACTTATGATAAAATTTCCACCCTCTAAACCTATGAACTTTTATCGTTCCAAACCTCCTCCAGAATGATACAATCCAGATAAGTTTTGTTGGTGGCATGCTAATATAGGTCACTCTCATGAATCTTGTCATGATATTCACAAATTTATTATTTATTCCTTGTTTAGTCCATATTTAAGTCTTGATACTCTCATAAAACAATGTTATTAGGACTATCTTCAAGCTTCTCAAAATCAATCTTAAGAACTAGAATCAAATCAACATCAACTACCTCATGAAAAAACCTCATCCACTAATTTTGTTCAAACCATAATTGATCTTTCTTACTATACCAATAAGGAAAGGATATCTAATATGAAAAACTTTAAACATATTATGGCATCCATTGAACCTTAACCTATTAGGCCACATGAACCAAAAGAATACCTATTTTAAATGCCTACTCCAAAGCATATCATACATGGTCCTCATTTATCTCTTCATACCTATCCTAAACATCATATGTCACATTAAACATCCTTAAAATATAAAAAACCAACACATTTACCTAAATTCAAATGCACTTATCAACCCAAGGCAAATCATTCTAATGGTTCAAGATCACCTCATTATAACTCACATATTGGGGCATCTTGCGATGCCCATCCACATGTCCCTTTAGACTTTGGGGTATCTTGTGATTCTCACCCCTACATCCACTTACCCATTGGGACATCTTGTGATGCCCACTCTTATTCTATAATTCATAATAACAAACACATCCAACTTCAAGAAACATTTAGAGACTTATAGGCTTATATTTCACATGCTCATCTTTGATAAAAATGTTAACATAGATTTTACTTGATCTTTTTGTCTCATGTTTCTTTGTTTTTATGTACTTTTCTCTTAATTTCACTTTCCTAAGCATCATTTTTTTCCTTTACATTCTTTAGTTTTATTACACATCACATTTGTCATTTGTTTTCATTTTTGTTCTTATATATCTCTTTTATTCTTTATATTTTTTATGTCATTCTTTGCCTTATTAGATTGCGATCATTTTTTCCCTTTCATTATCATTCACCTCTTGATGTACCATAGTCTTGTTTTTTTTGACATTTTTCTTTTGGCACCTTCATGGGTTTCTCTTTTAGGAGTTTCTTTATAATACTATGGATAGGACCCAACCCTCCTCATAAAATTACCATTCTTTTCATGTTATTTGTATTCTTTGTTATTAGATATTAGCTTTTGCTTATTTTTCTAGATAAAATTTGTGTAAACAATCTATGTTAGCATGTTTTCCTCCATTTCCCTCATTTTTATGATAAGGAATCACACTTTTCTATCATTTTATTCCTTATTTTTTCCCTTTATCACACTTATTTCAATTTGAAGTAATTAAAAATTTCCATGTGTCATTCCTCTTTATTTCCCCTTTCTCTCATCTCCATATTAGATAAACAAGGTCAAATTCAAGATAACACTTTTATTTTACTTGGATTTATGACACTCTTAGACCCCATGCTCTGTGAAGTTTCTCTCTCTTAACAACCTTGTCCAAATTTTCAAATGAAAGTCATCTTTATCACCCATGTTTGGTCTTCCAAATCCGTATGGAGGAGAAATATAAAAATCCATCAAGAAAGTTAAAAGCCAAATTATTTGAAATAAAAGACAATGATATCTAAAAGTCAACATACAAATCTCAAAAGTCAAATCACATGAAAATATGTGATTACAAGCACATATCCTATCTCCACTCAAAGCTCAAACTCTATAGTCAACTTCACATAGAGCTGAAGTCCTTTAGGGTGTGGTAGGACAATATATTAGAATAGGGGAATTCAAAAAAACCTATGGTGCTACCTACTTTCTCACACAAGTACCCAATCTTCACAGTAGATTGACAACTCTATAAGGGGTCCTGAAGAGTAGGGAACACATTGTGGGGAGGTAGGTCCATTTTAATTTTCATGTATATATCCTTCATGTGATGATCTATATACTCCATTTGTTTACCTAAGACTTGTGTTGCTAATAGAAGTTGTTCAGAGTCTTTAAGGTCAAAATTCCTCTTATTTTGACAAATAATATTTGAGTGTCTTGACTTTAATAAAGAGTTTCTCTACCTTGGTTTTTCCTACATTTTCCCCTCCACCCATTTCATTTCCCCCCTTGACATGTAAATTATGATTCTAAATATGTTTTCCCTCTTCTCTAATTCCTTAATCTTCATCTCTTAAAAACATACTAACACTACTTTATTTCAATTTTATATATCTTTAGAGAAAAAAATAACATGTTTGAGTAACTATGGATCACTATTTTCTTTCATTTGTAATTATTATACTACCCTTCTATTGTAGGTAGCCGAGTCACCCTTTTGCCATTATTACATGTTTCTCCTTATATATGCCTTCTTCATGTTTGTCTTACATTTTGAATTACATTTCATTAGAAATTATTTAATATATTTCTTTATGTTTGATTATTTTATGCCTATCTTACATGAATTTACTTTTTAATTTATTACATATCTTTGTTTAAGTTTTCTTACATCGATATTTCATTTGTAATTCATGTTTTACATGCTTCCCAATGTGATTTAGTATGTTCTACATTCCTTTTTTCCATTTATGTTTTACATATTTTCTAATGTGATTTACCATGCTTTCCTATCATTTGTCATTCTTTTTCCAATCATTTATCATTTATTTCTTATCATTTGTCATTCTTTTTAGCATTTATTTATCACTCATTTGCCAATCATTTGTCATTCATTTTCCATCCTTTTATCAGTCATTTACCTTTAATATTATATCCTAATATTAAAAATCCTAATTTTCCATATTTCCCTAAAATCTCAATCTAACCACTATATGCCTATTTTCCAAAATTTTATTTTTGTCTACTTTTTTACATTAACTTCTATAGGTTTGCCTAGTGTACTCTACATTGGACACCTTCATTTTTATCATAGTCTACTTCTTTATCTATGACACTAAGGTAAGTTAAAGGTATGTGTTTTTAAATTCAATCCTTTCATTTATCTTATTTGATTCTTACTACACTTTACTTAGAATCAACATTATGTGTTATCATGTTCTATCTCTAAAGCACCATCTCATGTTTCACTTATGTGACACATGATGATATTCGACTGGGGTATATGTGTACATATAATATTTTCAAAATTTTATTTATTACTGATGCTTTTTATCTTATAGAAACCTATCAAGTCTCAATCTCTTTGAGTGCATGCCTTAAGGGGTACACCAGGAAAGGGGTTGGCAGACCATCAATGCTTAGTAAGATTGTTGTTCCTTTTACCATTTTCCATCTGCACACTAGCTCCCTAAAACCATGAATCCTAGAATTTTTCTTCACTTTCCTATCTATTTCAATAATTATCATGCTTAATTCCTTCATTTATTACCTTATTAACCTTTTTATCTATTTAGTACACTAGGTCGACCTAGTCAACCTAGTGTATTCTAGGGACACTTTAGCTATTTTGACTTGTTTACATCCTAACTGACCTAACATAGACTTTAGGCATTAGCCCAAAAGTGTACTAGGTTGACTCAGTTGACCTATTATAGCTGACATGTCTAAATGGTTTTTAGGCAAGATATTACTACATATACAAGGTCATTTACCACCATTTCATAAGATCCAAAAGAGAGTGAAGAATTAAGAAAATAAGTGCTAAAAACATCTACTTATTGACCATTCTACTTGAGGATTAAAGATTTAGGGTTCACTAATTTATTTTGGATCTTAGATCTTCTCTTGTGGAGAATTATTTTGGATGCTTAGGTAGGTTGTGTAGCCTAAAGCTGATTTATCTTGGTTATCCTTATAAGTCAAAATAATCTCTTACGAATCACCTTGGCCAAGGTAGAGGTTGAGACTCCACATGTTCATCTTCAAAGGTAAGTATTCCTAACTTTATTTATCCTTTGTAAGAGTAGATAGATAATGAAATATGTATTCTTCTCTTTCATGTATGAGGATTCTATAACATTGATGTGATTATATGTCTCCTATGTATGTTTAGTTTAGTTGTTATTTATTTGTTTTATTCTAACCCCCACTTTGTGCCATAAGCTTTGGTGCACACTTGATTAGTTTACTTTTCGTATTATTAAAACAGTTTAATTTCTTATTTATTACATAAGTGAACATCAAATCATAGGACTCTTTTAGGGTTGTTGTGTGATTGTGTTAGATTATAGGCTTTGAAACCCTTCCTAGCATGATGTGTTGTGATAAGTGATACAAGTGATCCCCTAATCAGGTCTACCAGATCCCTATATTGGTCATGCTCCTGCTTAACAAGTGTATACCCAATCAAAAGTGTAGGTGTGCTCTATCTTATCTGATTTAGGATTAATTAATTATGCATCATGCAATTTTGATTGCAAACATATTCTACTCATTACATTCATATTTTTTAGTTATTATACATCTTAAAGAATCTAAATCCACTAAATTTTATCTTATTAGGGTTACATTAATCTAAAAATAGATAAATCATGTTGGTGAACCTATTTCTTTTAGTGAGCATGCTAAACCTTAATTTCCTTATGACTTCTTCCATTTTTCTAGGGTTTCATATTTATACCTTAGGTTTGATTTCTAATTGTTTTCATTTTCATAGGTGAAAATTTGATGTCCTTCCTTTTTTACACTACAGTTTCATGTGTATTATCCTATAAGGAATTCCTCTATTAAGATTAATCCTTATTTGGTTGATATCTAATTCAAAACAATTATATTTAGTCATATTACTTAAATAAAAAACTTGTTTTTGGTTTGCCAAAAATTTGCATGATTTTTTTGGAATTATCATTTTATGATTTTTAGTAAAATAAGCCCAAAGGATGAAGGGTGTATTTATTTTCAAACTAGTTTTTGGTTTTTGCTTATCTACTAATTTTTATCAAAAACTCTTTGGGTTTCGAAAAAAAACTTATATTTTTTTTTTGGGTGGTCGGTTCTTTATTATAGATGGTTATAATGGATGTTCACAATGTAGATTTTATAATTGATCTGTAAACATGTAGATTTGTTACTCTAAAATTTTTACTTCTTAGATCCTTATAGATGGATTAGTTTTAATTCTAAAATTCAACTCCAAAAATATAATCAACTAAAAATAATGTAATATAAGTAATAATAAACACTGCACATGAGTTGATAATGTAGTTCAACAAATGCCTATGTCTCTAGGTTCTCTAAATGATGGATTGATTCATTATTAAAATCCATTTACAAGTAAAAATTTAAAACTTAAAAAATAATAATGAATCCATCATGAACTCAAGTGCCAATCAGTCTTATAGAGACCTAGACTAATCTTGGAAGGCTTGCACAATGTTCTGGTATGATCTCCCTACTTCACACCTTCATGTTGAATTATCCTCTATTGCATGGCCTCCAAGAGCTTCTACATAGAGCTAAGTTAGAATAGGCATCAGTCATTAGATCCATAAAATGATCCTTCTCTATAGCCTCTAAGTAGTGCTAACTCCTTAAATAGAGATATTATTAAAATACTTGGATTAATAACACCCTACGAATAATAGAGAATTAAATATTTTTTAGTCCTATATAATTCTCCTCCAATGCTCAAAAAAGAAACCCCATTACTCTTTTCATAAGATTTGAGTAATAAACACCAGAATTAGGATTTATAAGCCTTTAAAAAATAATAATAATAATAAGAAAAATACAAATGTATTTTAATACACATAGAATGCCTTCATAATCTTGCTTAAGGCTTGAAAATTCAAATTAGGCTCAAATGCCTTTGCATGAATTAGGATTGAGTGGCTTGAGTGTGAATTCTTAGAATTCTAATCAAGTCCTGCTTCCTCAAATGAACCTCCACCCCCTTTATATACTTGTGGAGGGTCCATTTTTGGAGGTTTGGATATTAATTCATTTAAAATATTTGTGGTATCTAACATCATCCCCCCACTTATCCCATATATATGAGATTCACCATTATCTATGCCTTTAAATAAGGCTCTATGTGGGATGATAATTTATTTATTTAGATTCTCCACATTTTGACTAGTCTATGCCATGTGTCCTCTAAAAATTTGTCTACATGTTTCATGATAATTTATCCATGTGCCAACATTTAATTGATCTATGTGCCATGTCATCACTTCTACTAGGTTTGACCATAACTTTGATTGGCCATAACTTTCACATAAAAACTCTGAGTTGGTCCATTTAAAATGCATCAAAAATCTTGTGA
This sequence comes from Torreya grandis, assembly GCA_037957365.1. Lineage (NCBI taxonomy): Eukaryota > Viridiplantae > Streptophyta > Pinopsida > Cupressales > Taxaceae > Torreya > Torreya grandis. Next base: position 2,889,858 of record JARHVA010001800.1, read on the forward strand.
TGAGTTTTATGCCATGAAACTAGTTTAGAAATGTTCTAAAGCCATTAATTTTTATAGTTTGACCATATTTGACCACTTATTGACCAAACTTTGACTAATGATAAATAGAGCATACACTGTCCCTTTTTCACATTCTAATAGTTGCCAAATAGCTCTTAATGACCTCTACACAATGGACCAAGTTTAAATAAAATTGGGGAACATATAATAATATCCTTCAGATCATGCCTCCCCATTGAGAAGGCTTTTGTTTTACCAAAATTTGAAACATTCTTTTTATCAGTACTAGATTTGGTTCTTTGTAATGCCTCATCGAGATCTCTAAAGTGGACTCTGTGGCCTCTAAAGCTGTTATTATGATATGGGCAAGCCACACCATTCCTTCCTATGGAAAATCATCAATTCATAGTGAATAAGCTATCATGTATAGCATGAGGATAACAAAATTTGTCTGTGCCACTGGTTACATTATTAAATTGGTGAACTACATGTAACTGTAAACAAAATGTTTCCCATGTATGGGTCTTGAATTACATCCTACACATTCTATCATCAGATGTAATTTAATAATAATAAATACTCATATTACAAGTATCAAGTAGGTACACTGAACATATCCCAAATAACCTACGTATACTACTATCAAATTCATAATAGAGTTAATTAAAATGTGAGAAAAACTAAGCATGATAAACCTGTCACAAGATTCTCCTCATCTGGTTACTCCAAAAATATTCAAAGCTAAAACATGAGATCATTTTATTTTCATCAATCATCAAAAATCCCAAAGATTCTTTGAAAAATTTTCATGTTAATCTATAATTCCAGCTATGAAAACATAAAACTAAGGAACTTCTTACCAACCCATTTCATCAGATTATCTTGTTTAGGTGATTTTATTTCCTTAGTAGATACCTAGGTTGACTCATCAACTAGTGGTGGATTAAGAACTTCATTACCTTTGAAATAGGTCTATATTCCATCTTCATCTTATTTTTTTGAGATGGATGAAGTCTCCAACATTACTCAACCTGATGCCCATTCACATGACAATGACCACAAAAGTTCCTCTTGGCCTCCTTCTTGGATGAGGAATCACATTTTCCATTTCTCACCTCTGAATGATGAGATTGGTATTTAACACCTAGCTTGTTTTTGATGAAAGGCATCAACTTATTTAGCAATGACCTTCTCTTCCAACAACTGACAATAGAATGGTTACTTACCCCATAAAAAGTGCAAGGAAAAACATGCCATATTTTATGTATATCATAACCATATTTTTTATACTGAAAGAGAGGATTTAAAGTTTTAGAATTTAAAAAATTCCATCTAGTGCTATGTTGAGTGTAAGAATAAGGAGGTAGAATTTAATTACCTCTTTTGGTCATTCATTTACACCTTTCATCATCTTGTTGTGATGACTTGTTCCTCTGCATTGAGGAAATCTATTATACTAGTGATATAAACACTTGGATGTTGAAAGATTGTCTTCCTTCAATATATTTTGAACTCTCTCTAGTTTCCATTCACTAACTAATATAACCCAAACCTATAAAATGAGTACAATCCTCAACCTATATTGGGTTAGCAATACCTTGGCTATTCTTTCCAAGACCTCTTCCATCAAAACCCATTTAAAAAAATAGTTTTGAGCCAATAACTCTGGTGTGTTTCTCAAAATCACTAAAAACTACATCAAAAACTAACTGGGAGGAAGTGCTACATGGTGAACATATAGTGTAATCATTTGTCATGGTCTCTACATTTGTGGTGGAAGGTAACTCCTATTCACTATTTTGCAACTATACCAAGAACTCATCCTTGGTTTTCAAATCAACTTTCAATCATTATAACTCCTCTTCTAAGTTGTGAAACTTGGATCTTAGTAAAGTATTCTCATCTTGGATCTACCAATTGAACACTTTGAGCTCTTCAAGCCTTTCACACTTCAAGGTTTTACCCATGGTTTCTTGCTCCTATAAATAACTTATATCTCCAATAACTGCACACTACACTAGATGATTAAACAAGTCCAAAATGTTTGCAAGTAATTGAAACTGATATCAATAGGCTATGTAATTAGAATCAAATCCTACATTCAAACTTATTTGATACCAAAATAATCTATAAACAAATAGATTTCCTACTCTAATTTTTTTACTTATTGGATCCTTATAAATAGATTAGTTTTAATGCTAAAATTCAACTCTAAAAATATAATAAACTAAAAAATAATGCAATTTAAGTAATAATTAATACTACACATAAGTTAATAATAGAGTTAAAAAAATTCCCACATCTCTAGGTTCTCTAAATGATGAACCGAATCATTATAAAAATCCTTTTATAGGTACACATTTAAAACTTACAAAACTATAGTTAATCTATCATGAACTCAAGTGCTAATAAATATTGTAGAGATTTAGATTGGTCTTGGAAGGTTTTCAAAATGTAATGGCATCACCTCCCTACTTCACACCTTTTTAAATTCTCTACTACATGGCCTCTAAGAGCCTCTACAAATAGCTAAGTCAGAATATGCATCAGTTGTTAGCTCCATAAAATGATCCTTCCCCATGGCCTCTAAGTAGTGATAACTCCTCCAATAGAGCTATTATTACAATACTTGGATTAATAACACCCTACAGATGATAAAGAATTAGATCTTCCATAGTCCTATACATTGCTCCTGTAGTGCTAAAAAAAAAACCCCTCTACTCTTTTCCTGAGTTTCAAGAAATAAACACTAGAATTAGGTTTATAAGACTTTACAAAGCAATAATAATAGTAAGAAAAATCCAAATATATTTTAATACAATTGGAATGCCTTCAAAATATTTCTTAAGGCTTTTAAAATTCTAATTAAGATTGAATGGCTTTGCACGAATTAGGCTTGAGTAGATTGAGTGTGAATTCCTATAATTCCAATCAAGTTCTGCTTCCTCAAATGAACCTCCACCCGCTTTACATACCTATGGAGGGTCCAATTTTTTTGAGGTTTGGATAGTAATCCCTTTACAATATTTTTGGTGTTTAACATTATCCCCTCACTTATCCCATATATATGGGATTCACCATTATCTATGCCTTTAAATAAGGCTCATATGTGGGATGATAATTTATTTATTTATTTAAATGGTCCAAATTTTGACTAGTCTATGCCATGTGTCCTCTGAAAAATTTGTCCACATGTCCCATGATAATTTTTCCATGTGATGGCATTTAATTGGTCCATGTTGCCACTTCATCACTTTTATCAGGTTTGACCACAACTTTGACTGGCCATAACTTTAACATGTGAACTCAGAATTTGTCTGTTCAAAATGCATCAAAAAGCTTGTGATGAGTTTTATACCATTAAACTAATTTATAAATATTCCAAGACCATTATTTTTTATAGTTTGACCAGATTAGACCACCTATTGACTAAAATTTGACCAATGATAACTAGAGCATACAATGTCCCTTTTTCACATTCCAACAGTTGTTTGAAAGCTCTTGATGACATATGCACAATGAAACACATTTAAAGAAAACTAGAGAACATATAAAAATATCCTCCAGATAAATAATTTAAGCAATGATTGTTATAAGTACATGTTATTGGCCTGAAGTATGTGATATATTTCATAATCATGTAATGAAGTGGCTAAAATTTATATACAATAAAACTAAGGCTAAAATTAGTAATGATAATCTCCTTAGTAATACAAATTTTATGCATGAGGAATTGGAAATGACTTCAATTATACCTTATTTCACCCCTCCTCAAGGTTCTGATATATGCCTTCTCTCCCAAGAGGTCAATACTATCACTATTCCAAGAGGAAGGGTGATTTTTCATGTAATAAAAATTAGAAGTCATCAAAATGTTCCTCATCATCCCCTTCCACCTCCCATACATCATTTTGACAGTGTTTATATACATATTTGATTGAAGTTAATTTTATCTTAGATTAAAATATAAAAAACTTAACTAATTATATTAATCAAACTGAGACTTTTTTGTACATGTTTTAACTCCTAAAAATTAGTAATCATGTATTATATCAATCCCTACAAACTCTCAATTGAACCTACTATTTTGTGGTGAGTTATTAGTATAACTCACACTCATACACACTAAACTATTAATCCTAATAATATTACAATGTACTAAAATATTCCCAACATTCCCCCAAGTATGAACATAGGGAAATTAATCACATGACATATACTTAAAACAAATATGTATGTCAAAACATACACATTAGCTAAAAAACTAAACCAGATATGCATTCTACTTCTAGTGAATAACCTAAATATGTAAACATAATTGTTTACACTCTCATTTCCAATGAGTGTTGGGATTATCATTGGCTCATCACTTACATCATATGAAGTTCTTTCAATTTTAATGAGTGTTTGAGCTTCTCACTAACACATTACATATGAAAGTAAAGAGTACATATATATGTTTATAGTTTTATTTTCATAGTGTGGGTAAATCATTGTTGATTACATACAAACACAAAAATAAATTATAAGAATTGAGGACTAAGTTCTTGCTGCCATGTTTTTAGCCACTATTCATAATCACTGATACCTAATCATGAATAATATAAGATGGTCACCACTGCCACTTGGAAACCCATCTCGATAGTATTTATTTTGGAGTAGATGTTTTCCTACCACTATAATGCATAACCCCTGTTTAGTGGTGAACTTGTGGTTGCTAAAAGGATTCCTTCCTTCATTTCCTCTAACCTCCTATTGTCTTATCTCAGATATCTAGGTTACATACCATGTCATGTTTATGGTAAAATAACCCCCTGATGAAAACACACATTCCCAAGGATGTTGGGTTTTCCCAAAAATATATCCATTATAAATATAAAAGTTAATATTTTTAAAGGTGACATAATTGTTTTATTGAGTAATAGAAAAAAAATGATTTTTAACTTAAGGTTACTTATTAAAATATAAAACTTCTAAATAATCTAATAACGTAACCTAGACTCTTTTTAAATACATAACCACTTAATTGATGATGTGGAGTTTTTAACTAATATAATACATAGATTAAAACATTAAAAAATTATAATATAAATATATAAAGAAAATAAACTTAAAGTTAATTGACATACTGGTAGACTAAATACCAATACCACACTTAATAAACAAATAGACTAGAAAATAAGTGACACCTCTTTTAACTTGAACTAAACAAAAATAAATACTTATTAAATTATATTAAACTACTATAACAATTAACAAAATATGATAAGTAAACCTAATCATAAAATAAAAACCATATAAAACAATGAATTATTTTGACTTTATAGATTTTAGCTATTGAAGTTACATCAACTACATAATCTATCAACTTCTTGTATTTGAAGGATTATTGGTGCATGCAAATGGAATATAGGAATATGATAGGGCTAAAAATTATAATTACCATAATATGTTATAGTAGAAATGATGGAATGAAGGCAATACATGGTAATCAGAATGCAACTCACATAGGGTGGTAAAATTATATAGGGTTCACAAACTGAAAAGATATAGATGGATGATAGGGTCATAATGAGAATTGTACATGTGCATAAGGTTTCATAAGTAGAGGATGATTAGGTTAATTATGGGATAAATGCAATAAATGATTTTGAACACTTTTAAAACTGCACAAACATGGGGAATTAGTGAAATTACACATGGTCTTTATTATAATAAATTCACAATCCATGTCATGGGATTGGTAGACACTACCAAAACACATAGTGATTGAAGACACATACATAAATTCTAAAATCTACTACATTAGAAAAATCTCTTAAAGAATAAAAGTTATACTAAAGAAACAACTCTTATAGATGATTTTACAAATTAATAAATTATATCCATATCCATCTAGAGGACAACATGGAATTATAGTTATCCCTCCACACAAAACTATTTATCCATTAAAAGTCGATCAATATATTTTGATTCTAATGTTGGTTTTTCACTTAAATTAAAAAAAAATCTATTAATCAAATCGAGACATAATTATACATGTTTGAACTCTTAAAAATCAAGATTAAAACTTGATTTTTATCCCTATAATCTCCTAATTGAACCTATCTTGGTGGGGTGAATTGTTAGTAAAACTCACACTCATACACACTAAATTATTAATCCTAATAATATTGTGACATACTGAATATTCCAAATAATCATAAGTGCTTAGGGTTTGTGTTTTTAATTCCATATTAGGCTAGACAATTATTATGAGGGAATCCATAAAGAAGTTCAAAAAAATAATGTTTAAAAGTTACATCACTTGCAAACTATATTGAACATACAAAGCATCTTCAAAACACTAGTGTAAATTACATATCTACTTCTAAATTTAAGTTATTTGTGTATACACATGATATTTTCACTTTTATCACTTTATTAAAAAAAATTATTGTATAAAATAGTTAGTGCATCAATCTCCCTGATTGCATGTTGTATACACATAATATTTTCAACTTTTATCAAATATTTATGGTTTTTATCTTGCATAAACCCATCAAGACTCAATATCTCTAAGTGCACACCCTAAAGAGTGCATCGAGAAATGGGTGTCAAGACCATTGGTGCTTTATAGGATTGTTGTCCATTATTTCCACTTATTACCAATCTAACCATCTCCTAAAGCCATTTCCTAAACTATTACTCCTCTTTTGTACAGTCCTCCAGTCACTTCCCATCTTCCATCCCTCTTTTCCTTACCTTAAAGCCCCTTTTGACTATTTATAGTACTAGGTTTACTGGGTCACCCCTGTGCTATTATGGGTAAAATTCATTTAGGGTCTAGGTCAGCTCTTGGCTAACCTAGCCCATGGCCTAGTGAATTTTTGTCCATAACTGTACTAGGTCAACTCTATCGATCAAATTTTTTAGAAGGGATTAAGGTTAAATCCACCTACATATACAATATCATTTATTCATTATTTAAAAATTAACAAGAGTTATTATTCACTTGCACTTCTTTACAATCTTATCTTCCACCATTCTACTTGAGGAGACTTAGCTGAGGGTTTCTACTTGGAGAATATAGTCATGTGGGGAAGTATTGGATGATTTGGCCTTTCTTAGTGATCATTAAGAACCGCATAAACCTATTTTGAATCCCATTTGGCCAAGGGAGAGATTGAGTCTCGATGGGTTTATATTTTAGGTAAGTATTCTCTAACTTTTCTTCTTTCTTTAGTAGATAGAAGTAGTATAAGTATTGGGTTGGAATAATATTACTCTTCTTATTAATTAATTAAGGTATTAATCATAAATATTTTAATTAATATTATCCTATTCATTCTTTTTTGTTTATTAACCCACACTTTATTCCACAATATTTGGTGAGAACTATTTTAGATTTATTTACTTTACTTGTTATTGGTTTAGTGAATGTGAAAACATAGGGCCTAGTTAGGGTTATTTCATGATTGTGCTCGACTAGAGGATTTAAAACACTCCTTAAAATTTTTTATTGTTGTAAAATATCCCCTAATTGGGTCTATCAAATCCTCATATTGGTTATGTTCCTAATTATCGAATGTATTCCCATTTGGAAGTGTAAGTATGATATATCTTCTTTGAGTTAGGATTAATTTATGACATGATGCATTTTGATATGGTACACACTTATAATATCAAAAAATAATGTATATAAACTCAAAAAAATAGATAGGGGTGGACCAAGATGTCTAATTAATTAATAGATGTAAAAATAAAATACCTTTAAGGTAGGGAAACACCATATAATACTCTTTTAAGAAGGAATAACTCCACAATGTCTCTTCGAGGGGAAAACCTCTAATATCCTCTTAAAATAGAAGACTCAATACTTAGTTAGATACCTTTATAATGATATTCACCATCTTTATATATACCTTTATCTAACTAATAATGGATGGGTAACCTCCTAATCCCAATGTAGGTCAACCATTACCCAATATACTAATTCCACAAATTACTCCATTATCATAATATATTGGACACATTTAAATAAATAAAGGGGATGTGTGCCACATTTTGGCATCTCCATCAAACCATATACAATAATATATCATATCCCGAGATACATAGCATTACTTCCATCCTTGACATGTTTCATCCCCAAAACATAGGAAGAAACCAAATAATGAGTGTGCTTAAAATCATTTCACACTTATCTCCAATATCAATCATCTAGCCATCCATATGTGAACTTGTCATGTGATATCTCTCCAATCTTGTTTCCAAATTCCATTATGCTCCTCTAATTCCATTCATGACCATAGTAGGTATTCTTTGTCTTCCATGCATATCCATAGTTATTAGAATGTTGGTTTTTTATATATCCAAAGTGATTGTTATTATGACACTCCCTCACATGGCTCCATGAATATTTCATATCATGATGATGTGGATGTATATATACCTCAAAATTTTCTAATACTTTGACCTTCTCAACCTTTTCTTCTACCTCTTCCACCTTTTGCTTTGGTGGTTCCTTTGTCTCTTGAATAGATGAAGTGATTTGCTTTGATTGTGTTATTTCTTCATCTATGTCTTCATATGAATCTTTCACATGCTCTTTATAACCTATTTCAATCTCATCCTCATGATCTACCTTGACTGTTATTGATGCCTTTCCCACTATTATAACCTATAAAGTGACCTTATTTTTTCTATACGAAAATTTCATGAACTTCTTTTGAACATTAATATTGATTGTTCCCAAAGTCTCTAACCATGGATATATAAGAACCATATCCACATCATCCATATCCAAAGCATACAAATATTAGTGTAAAACATATTTTTTCATAATGAGCTTCAAATATTTAAGCACTTGAATATTCTTACTATCTACTTGAACCTTCTTGATATTCTTTTATTGAACATGTAGATGCTTGGCCACATTCATGTTGATGAAGTTATATTTGTTGGTAGGGTTTATGGACATAACAAAATTATTCCTTTAAATGCATCCATAAAATTCAAAATTGACTCATATTTTTCTAGAGCCAAATGATTTGAACCTTTATCATCCAATTCTTCTTCTTCTCCTTATTCACTTGCATGTTCTTCCTCATTGTCATTATTTTCTTTGACCGATTTTTCTTCTTCAACATCTTCATTCTCTTATTCATTACCATCATTATTTTCTTACTCTTCTTCATCCTCTTTTTCTTTTATATTCCATTGATCTAGAAAGACATATTCCATTTTTTACCTTAAAGAATACTTTTGTCTGAAGCTCAACTGATTAAACCAATATTGTGCAAACCCAGACAAAAAAAGAGACAATTGTGTTTGCCAAAAACTTATTTGAGTATTATTCTCCTTGAAAATGAGCCACCATTTTATAGCATCAATATCATCCTCCCATGAAAATACTTGTAACTTCATGATCCATAAAAAAAAAGGTTTATGAAACTCTAAAATGTCAATAACTCATTTGAAACTAATCAAAATAGTCCCAAAATTTTACTATAGCTTCATCTTATGATATTTGAACTCGAGTAAATTTTTTGTTAAAAGTTTCCATATATTTTGGTATATAGAGTGAATATATGAGAAAACCTAAATTGCAATAACCTACTCCAAATATATAAAAAAACATGAAGATATTTTACTATATTTACTCTATTATGGTACAATATTAGTAAAAATTTCATCAAACAATTCCTTATATTTTATAATATGTGATGAAATGATTACAAACCCTAAAATATGAATAAAACCATCAAAACTGATCAAAAAGGCTCAATTTTGTTTACTAAGACTTACTTAAAATGTTCTTCATATCCAGTATGAAAATTGTGAATTTTTTTTATAATAGATTGAAATATATTTATGATTTAAAAAAACTAAGGTTTTTCTCCACACAATTACTCAAATCGAAGCTCTGATACCACTTGTTATGGTCCACACCTATAATATCCAAAAATAATGCAGAATATAATGTAGATCAACTCAACACAATAGATATGGGTGAACCAAGATGTCTAAATAATAAATATATGCAAAAATAAAATACCATTAAGGTAGGGCAACACCATATAATACTCCTTTAGGAAGGAATAACTCCACAATATCTCTTCAAAGAGACAACCTCCAATATACACTTACAATAGAAGACTCAATGCTTATATACTTTTACAATGATATTCATCTTCTTTATATATACCTGTATCTAACTAACAATGGAAGGGTAACCTCCTAATCTTAATGTAGGCTGACCATTACCCAATACACTAATTCTACAAGTTATTCCATTATAATAATATATTGGACACGTATAACTAACTAAAGGGGATGTGTGCCACATGTTGACATCTCCATCAACCCATATACATTAATATATCATATCCATAAATACATAGTATTATTTCCCTCCTTGATATGATTCATCCCTAAAACCTAGGAAGAAACCAAATAATGAGTGTGCTTCAAATCATTTCACACTTGTCTCCAATCTTGATCATCTAGCCATCCATATGTGATCCTGACAGGTGATAGCTCTCCAACCTTGTTTTCAAATTCCATTGTGCTCCTCTGATTCCATTCATGACCATAGTAGGTATTCTTCGGCTTTTAGTCATAGCCATAGTTATTATAACATTTACTTTTTATATAGCCAAAGTGATTGTTATTATGACACTCCCTCACATGGCTCCATGACTGTTTCCTCTCATGATGTTGTGGGTTTCTATATAGATCAATTTTTTATAATACTTTGACCTTATAAACCTTTTCTTCTACCTCTTCTACCTTTTGCTTTGGTGGTTCCTTTGTATTTTGAGTAGATGAAGTGATTTGCTTTGATTGTATTTTTTCTTCATCTATGTCTTCATATGAATCTTTCACATGCTCTTCATCACCTATTTTAATCTCATTCTCATTATCTAACTTGACTATTATTGATTCCTTTCACACTATGATATCCTATAAAGTGACCTTATTTTTCCTATACCAAAACTTCATGAACTTTTTTTGAAAATTAATATTGATTGTTCCCAAAGTCTCTAACCATGGGTATCTAATAACTATATCCACATCATCCGTATCCAAAGCATAAAAATATGAGTGTAAAACATATTTTTCCATAATGAGATTCAAATTTTAAAGAATTTGAATATTCTTACCATCTACTTGAACCTTCTTGATATTCTTTTCTTAAACATGTAGATGCTTGGACACATTCATGTTGATGAAGTTATATTTGTTGGTAGGGTTTATGGACACAACAACCTTCTTATTTTTAATTCATCCATGAAATAGAAAAAATGACTCAGATTTTTTTAGAGCCAAATTATTTGAACCCTTATCATTCAATTCTTCTTCTTCTTCATCACTTGCATGTTACTCCTCATTGACATTATTTTCTTCCACTGATTTTTATTCTTCAACATCTTTATTCTCTTCTTCATTACCATCATTATTTTCTTCCTCTTCTTCATCCTCATTTTCTTTTATATCCCATTGATCTAAGAAGACCTATTGCATTTTTTTCCATGAAGAATACTTTTATGTGAAGCTCAACTATTTAAACCAATGTTGTGTAGACCCAAACAAAGAATGAGACAATTGTGTTTGTAAAAATATTGTTTAAGTATTACTCTCCTTAAAAAAGAGACACCATTCTCTATCATCAATATCATCCTCCTTAAAAAATACTTGCATCTTCATGATCCACAAAAAAAATTTAGGGTTTATGAAACCCTAAAATGTCAATAACTAATTAAAAATTGATCAAAATAGTCCTAAATTATTACTATAACTTTATCTTATGTTATTAGAACTTCAGTAAAAATTTTGTAAAAATATTCCATAAATTTTGATCTATAGAGTGAATATATTAGAAACCCTAAAATTATACTAACTCACTCCAAACATATCAAACAAATATGAAAATTTTTAGTATCTTTCCTCTATTATGGTACAATACCAATAAAATTTTTGCTAAACAATTCCTTATATTTTGGAATATGTGATGAAATGATTACAAACCCTAAAATATGAACAGCTCCCTCAAAACTGATCAAAAATCTTGATTTGTTTATTGAGACTTCTTTAAAATATTATTTAGATGTAGTAAATCAATTATGCAAAAATTAGCAGTAGATTAAAAGATATTGATGATTCCAAAAAAGTAGGGTTTCACTCCACACAATTTCCCAAATCAAAGCTCTGATACCTCTTGTTATGGTCCACACTTATAGTATCTAAAAAATATGTATAATATAATGTAGATAAACTCAACACAATATATATGGGTGGATAAAGATGTCTAAATAATAAATATATGTAGAAATAAAATACCCTTAAGGTAGGGCAACACCATACAATACTCCTTTAGGAAGGAATAACTCTACAATGTCTCTTTGAGAATAAAACCTCCAATATCCTCTTAAAATATAAGACTCAATGCTTAATTAGATACCTTTATAATTATATTCATCTCATTTATATATACTTTTATCTAACTATCAATGAATGGGTAACCTCCTAATCCCAATGTAGATCGACCATTACCTAATACACTAATTCCACAAGTTACTCCATTATCATAATATATTGGACACATATAACTAACTAAAGGGGATGTGTGCCACATGTCAGCATCTCCATCAACCCATATACATTAATATATCATATCCCTAGATACATAACATTACTTCCCTCCTTGACATGTTTCATCCCTAAAACATAGGAAGAAACCAAATAATGAGTGTGCTTCAAATGATTGCACACTTATCTCTAACCTCAATCATCTAGCCATCCATATGTGATCTTGGTAGGTGATAGCTCTTGAAGCTTGTTTCCAAATTCCATTGTGCTCCTCTGATTCCATTCATGACCATAGTAGGTACTCTTTGGCTTCCATGCCTATCCATAGTTATTAGAACCCTAATTTTTATATAACCAAAGTGATTGTTATTATGACACTCCCTCACATGGCTCCATGACTATTTCCTCTCATGATGATGTGGGTGTCTATATACCTTAACTTTTTCTAATACTTTGACCTTATCAACCTTTTCTTCTACCTCTTACACCTTTTTCTTTGGTGGTTCCTTTGTCTCTTGAATAGATGAAGTGATTTGCTTTGATTATATTATTTATTCATCTATGTCTTCATATGAATCTTTCACATTCTCTTCATCACCTATTTCAATCTCATCCTCATGATCTATCTTGACTATTATTGATGCCTTTCCCGCTATTATATCCTTTAAAGTGACCTTCTTTTTCTATACCAAAATTTCATGAACTTCTTTTGAATATTAATATTGATTGTTCCCAAAGTCTCTAACCATGGATATCCAGGAACCATATCCACATCATCTATATCCAAAGCATAAAAATCTGAGTGTAAAACATATTTTTCCATAATGAGCTTTAAATATTCAAACACTTAAATATTCTTACCATCTACTTGAACCTTCTTGATATTCTTTGCTTTAACATGTAGATGCTTGGCCACATTCATGTTGATGAAGTTATATTTGTTGGTAGGGTTTATGGACACAACAACCTTCTTCTTTTGAATACATCCATGAAATTGAAAAATTGACTCAAATTTTTTTAGAGCCAAATTATTTGAACCCTTATCATCCAGTTCTTCTTCTTCTTCTTCTTCACTTGCATATTCTTCCTCATTGTCATTATTTTCTTTCACTAATTTTTCTTCTTCAACATCTTCATTTTCTTCTTCATTAACATCATTATTTTCTTCCTCTTTTTTATAATATTTTTCTTTTATATCCCATTAATCTAGGAAGACCTATTTCATTTTTTCCCATGAAGAGTACTTTTGTGTGAATCTCAAATGATTAAACTAATGTTATGTAGACCCAAAAAATAGAAAGAGATAATTGTGTTTGCCACAAAATTATTTGAGTATTATTATCCTTAAGAAGGAGCCACCATTATCTATCATCAATATCATCCTCCCATGAAAATAATTTCAAATTCATGATCCACAAAAAAAAACTACGGTGCATGAAACCCTAAAATGTCAATAACTCATTCAAAACTAATCAAAATAGTCCCAAATTCTTACTATATCTTCACCTTATGATATTAAAACTTTAGTAAAATTTTTGTTAAAACTTTCCACAAATTTTGGTCTATAGAGTGAATATACTAAAAACCCTAAAATTTCAATAAATCCCTCCAAACACATTGAAATATATGAATTTTTTTTAGTGGCTTTCCTTTATTATGGTACAATATCAGTAAAAATTGCACAAAAAAATTCCTTATATTTCAAAATATATGATGAAATGATTAAAAACCTAAAATATGAATAACTCCCTCAAAAATGATTAAAAAGGTTCAATTTTTTACTGAGACTTCCTTACAATATTCTTCATATCTAGTAAAACAATTGTGCAAAAATTCACAATAGATTGAAAGATATTGATGATTCTAAAAAACTAGGGTTTCTCTCCATACAATTGCCCAAATCGAAGCTTTGATACCACTTATTATGGTCCACACTTATAATATATAAAAGTAATGAATATCAAGTCACCACAATATATATGGGTAGACCAAGATATCCACATAATCAATATATGCATAAATAAAATACCCTTAAGGTAGGGCAACACCATACAATACTCCTTCAGGAAGGAATATCTCCACAATGTCTCTTTGAGGAGACAACCTCCAATATAATCTTACAATAGAAGACTCAATGCTTACTTAGATACCTCTAAAATGATATTCATATTCTTTATATATACCTCTATCTAACTAACAATGGATGGGTAACCTCCTAATCCCAATGTAGGCCAACCATTACCCAATACACTAATTATACAAGTTACTCCATTATCATAATATATTGGACACACATAATTAAGTAAAGGAGATGTGTGCCACATGTTGACGTGTATATAAACCCATATACACTAATATATCATATCCCTAAATACATAGCATTACTTCCCTCCTTAACATGTTTCATCCCTAAAACATATGAAAAAACCAAATAATGAGTGTGCTTTAAATCATTACAAACTTATCTCTAATCTCAATCATCTAGCCATCCATATGTGATCCTGATAGGTGATATTTATCTAACCTTGTTTCTAATTTCCATTGTGCTCCTCTGATTCCATTCATAACCATAGAAGGTATTATTTAGATTCCATGCATAGCCATAGTTATTAGAATGCTGATTTTTATATAACCAAAATGATTGTTATTATGAAAGCCCCTCACATAGATCCATGACTATTTTTTCTCATGATGATGTGGGTGTCTATATACCTAAAATTTTTCTAATACTTTGACCTTATCAACCTTTTTTTCTACCTCTTCCACCTTTTACTTTTATGGTTCCTTTCTTTCTTGAATGGATGAAGTGATTTTTTTTATTGTATTATTTCTTCATCTATGTCTTCATATGAATCTTTCACATGCTCTTCATCACCTATTTCAATCTCATCCTCATGATCTACCTTGACTATTATTGATGCCTTTCCCACTATTATATCTTGTAAATTGACCTTATTTTTCCTATACCAAAGCTTCATGAACTTATTTTGAACATTAATATTGATTGTTCCCAAAGTCTCTAAAAATAGATATCCAAGAACCATATCTACATCATCCATATCCAAATCATAAAAATTCGAGTGTAAAACATATTTTTCCATAATGAGCTTAAAATATTGAAGCACTTGAATATTCTTACCATCTACTTGAATCTTCTTGATATTCTTTGCTTGAACATGTAGATGCTTGGCCACATTCATGTTGATGAAGTTATATTTCTTGGTAGGGTTTATGGACACAACCTTCTTTTAAATGCATCCATGAAATTGAAAAATTGACTTAGATTTTTTAAGAGACAAATTATTTGAACCCTTATCATCCAATTCTTCTTCTTCTTATTCACTTGCATGTTCTTCTTCATTGTCATTATTTTCTTCTACTAATTTTTCTTCTTCAGCATTGTTCTCTTCTTCATTACCATCATTATTTTCTTCCTCTTCTTCATCCTCTTTTTATTTTATATCCCATTGATCTAGGAATACCTATTCCATTTTTTCCCATGAAGAATAATTTTGTGTAAAGCTCAACTGATTAAACCAATGTTGTTAATACTCAGATAAAATAGAGACAATTGTGTTTGTCTCAAAATTGTTTGAGTATTATTCTCCTTAAAAAGGAGCCACCATTCTCTAGCATCAATATCATCCTCCCATGAAAGTAATTGTAACTTCATGATCTAAAAAAAATAAACTAGGCTTCATGAAACCCTAAAATGTTAATAACTCATTTGAAACTTATCAAAATAGTCCTAAAGTTTTACTTTAGCTTGACCTTATGATATTGGAACTTCAATAAAATTTTGAAAAAAATTTCCACAAATTTTGGTCTATAGAGTCAATATATTATAAAACCTAAAATTACAATAACTCACTCTAAACAAATCAAACAAATATGATTTTTTTACTAGCTTTCCTCGATCATGTATAGTATCAATAAAACTTTCACTAAATAATTCCTTATATTTTGGAATATATGATGAAATGATTACAAACCATAAAATATGAATAACTCCCTCAAAAATGATAAAAAAGGATCAATTTTTTTACTAATATGTCATTTAAATATTATTCATATCCAATAAAATTTTTTATAGAAATTTGCAACATATTGACGCTTCCAAAAAAATAAGGTTTCGCTCCACACAATTGCCCAAATCGAAGCTCTGATAACACTTGTTATGGTCCACAATTATAATATCTAAAAATAATGCAAAATATAATGTATATCAACTCAAAACAATAGATATGGGTGGACCAAGATATCCAAATAATCAATACATGCATCAATAAAATACCCTTAAGGTAGGGCAACACCATACAATGCTCCTTTAGGAAGGAATAAGTCCACAATGTCTCTTTGAGGGGAAAACCTCCAATATCCTCTTACAATAGAAGACTCAATTATCACTCATATACCATTAAAATGATATTCATATTCTTTATATATACCAATATCTAACTAACAATGGATGGGTAACCCCCTAATCCCAATGTAGGCTAACCATTACCCAATACACTAATTTTACAAGTTACTCCATTATCATAATATATTGGACACATATAAATAAATAAAGGGGATGTGTGCCACATGTCGGCATCTCTATAAACCCATATATATTAATATATCATATCCCTAAATACATAGCACATTTTTTATTTGCATACATTCTGGTGAACCCAATGTGAATCTAACCCTTACAAGTTTTCTTTCATGTTTTTCATTATTTTATCATTTTATTTATTATTTTTCTATATTTACAATGCTAGGTCCATAGTAATGATATAGTTTATAACATTTATGCATCAATTTAACACATAATTTCATTAATATAACTCTATTATATGTGTAATTCTTTATCAGACACAAGCTATTGGGTCAAATAGGTTGACACAGTACAGGTTTTCACTTTCAAATGGGCTACTAGGTCAACCTAGTCAACACAATACACTTTTGGATTTCCAAAAAACATATTATGTCTACACTAATGACATAATATTCTTTATAGGCTTCAAAAAATAGGTAACTACAAAACTAGGTCGATCCAGTTGACACAGTTGGAAAAATTTACAAGTAAAATTGAGGGCACTTCAAAAACAATCTCACTTTCCTTTGCATCCTCCAACTCCCCAAGGTTCCTTTCTCTCTTTATTTATCATTTTTATTATTCATTATATTTCTATTTTTCATAATTTGTAGTCTTTAAAATTGCCCCTCTACAACAAACTAGGTTGATCCTATCAACCTAGTTCTATATTTTGTCTTCTGTCTAGAAAACTAGGTCGACATTGTTGATGTAGTTCTTAATATACCCTTGATTCAATAGTATAATAATGACACTATAAACTCTATTTTATAATCTCTACATATACTATCATCTAAACTAACACTATACTATGTTTTAAATTTGGAATTAACACTTATATGCTAGTAATTAGCTCACACTTTCACTTTCTGTTGCTTGTATGCTTATAATAGATCACATAGTCTAATTAGGTGGTTTTTAAATATACTATTTAATTTCACTATTTTTCTTTTTCTTGCACACACTATCAAATCACATAATTTTAAAATGCATTTTAACAATTATCTACCCAAATCCTACCTACTTGGATTTCATCACCAAGGGGGTAGCCAACTTCATTTTTTTGGCAAGTATAAACACATGCTTAATGCTATATATTGATAAATCACCTAACACCTTTATTACTATGGTGTGTGAAGTGAGGGGGTAGGCCCTAATACCAAGCCAGTACCATTTCCAATACATATCCCTTTCAATCTAAACATCTTGAAACCATCCATAGATTGATTTCTAGTTACTTAATTTCCACCAACTTCCTATCACACTTAAAATCATACTATATAAATATAACAACAATCAAGATGATCACTTAATTATAATTTAATTTCTAAGTTAACTTCTTGCTCTTTGCTCAATTTTATGTTATATTACAAAAAATTGCATTGTCCAGCATTGGTGCAAGGTTTTATGCTGTGTGCCTCAATTGGATCATCCTCATTGATCCAATTGATTTTATATTTCTCTTCATTTCTTAATTTCAAAAGCACTTACAATTTTTTTTCTTATTTTAGTAAATATTCATTTTATTCAACATAGTCTCTTATACACTATCTATTTCCCCTACCTATAATACTGAGTCGACCCTGTTAATACAATATTCTTATTTTCTTCTTAGGACACAGTACTAGGTCAAGCCTGTCGACTCTATATCTTTTTCTACCTATCTTCTATCCAAGTATAGAACTAGGTCAACCCTATCAGTTATGTATCTCTATTTTATTAGTTTTTAGACCTTGTTTATAGTATTAGGTTAACCCTATCGACTCTATTCTCTTACTAATTTCCCTATCTATCTAACTCAGTTCTCAATTTCTCTCTCCTTAAGCATTTTTTCATTTCTCTCAAGTCATCATGAGGTCCCCTTTCATAATCTTTTTGGAAAATCTGATTCCATTTAGATACTATATGGCATGTTCATTTCTCCCTCTCTTTTCCTCCCAAGAGAATCATCACTCTTGGATCACCTCTTCCCCTCCATCTGTGACTTATAACATGGTTCAAATCACACCTCAAGATGAACTAAGTGGATCTGATCCTTTCTATACCTATCAAGACAATTCCTATCTCCCAACATTTCAAACTAATGGGGGAGAAATTGACACAAATTTAATTAAATCCCACTAATAATCCATCTTCTAATAACCCTCCCTCTAATAAGAATTTGGGGAGTGATCCTACAAACACCAACCCACCTATTGATACAACTCAACTTCTTTCACAATTCATTCAACAAATGAACATTATGAAAACTTATAACACCTCTGAAATGATGCAACTACAATGTCATTTGATTAATATGGATAATTAACCTCAGATTATCCATCCTCAATCCAATTCCAATTATATTCCTCCACCTCTCAGAGATGTCTTAGATAATTTTATTCCTCAACCAATAATGAATAACAAAATACATCAAAATATTAAAAATGAGCCTTTATCTCCCTTCATTATTTCCATTGATATTGGTAACATATCTCCAACTATAAAGTATGATGTGACTAAAGACCCTGCCTCATTTCTCAAAGCCTTTGGCAACCTTTACAAAGAGTAGATCCAAATTAATACCTTTACCCTAGCTAAAATCTTAGTCAAAAGATTTAATGGTCATGTATTAGAATGATATAACTAACTTTAAAAAAAATCCATTTGGAAACTTGAGGATTTAGTCAATCTTTTGGTTAAAGAGTTTCAACATAATGATCTTCTTGAAAATTATCTTAGCCACTTCATCAATGCTAAGCAATTTACTACTAAATCATCTCATGACTTTATCAAAAGATAAAAATATTTGGCCCATAAAGATGACCATAACATGACTGATGATAGTTTTTTTAAACTCTTCATCAATTCTTTAACTCTTTATCTACAATATAAGGTTTGAACTTTTCTTCCCTAAACACTTAATGAAGCTCTTGACCAATCTAAACATCAAGACTTCTCAAGAAGCAATTAAAACCTATTCCTAAACTTCTCAAAGGATATTTTTAAACATATACTAATTCTATCATTGACATTCGGTCACCTTCTTACACACCACTCATGGTGCAATAAATGAAATAATTTTTACCACCTACTAAACCTTTTACTTATCCTAACAATCCTCATAAGTGGTATGAACCTAATAAATTTTGTTGGTTCCACACTGAAATTGGTCACTCCCATGAATATTTTAGAGGGATTACTAATTTTTTTATCTCCTATATGCTTGGTGATTCATTTAATCATGAAGCCATGATCAACCTTCATCGTCAAGAGTACACTGTTGCTTCTCAGAAATGACAAGTTTCCAAAACTTATACCTTGCATAACCAAAGATATTTTTCCACAACTAATAATCAATAAAATACTAAGGATGTTTTTATCATTGATGCTAACTATGATCAATATTACAATATTTCTCAATATGTTAACACAACTAAGGTTAATTATCATCATAAGCTAGATCACAAAGATCCTATTACCAAACCTAAGAAACTATATTTAGAAGAACAACTTATCAAAGATACTACAACCACTAATTTATATTTGGAATCCCCCAAGGAACCATCTCCTCCTTTTGAATCCCTAACCACTTCTATTCCTTCAAAATCTACCTTATCTCCTAAACATAGAGCTGATTCTTTTTCTAAATCTCATTAGAAATTTATTGAAGAAATTAACTCTATGCCTTGTAAGATTCCACTTATGTATTTGGTTTGTACTTCCCCTTATCATCACAAGTTCCTCATATAATAGTTAAAATAAATTGAAGATCCATATCTTATAGATGAAGAACCACCTTTTATTGAACCTCAACCTACCAATGTGCATACCATTGAAACCGTGCATCCTTATTCCAAGCCTTTTATAAAATTAATTGAAGAGGACATGATCAATGATGAAATCCTCTTTCACATTGATGATCCACCACTATTCATTAAAATAGCCATTAATACCACCCTTATTCATAAATTTCTAGTTGATGAAGGATCTGACATTAACATAACATCTTTATGGATTCTCCAGCAACTTGGTTATAACAAGGATCATCTCAAGTAAACCCACCTTACCTATCATGGATTTGATAAGACTAATAAAAAAATCCACTTATTTGTATTTAGATTCCTCTAACAATTGGACATAATACCATTCAAACTAAGCTTATGGTCCTTGATTTACCATTATCTTATAACATAATCTTTGGTCACCCATGGACTCATAGAATGAGGTTTATTGCTTCTTCTGATAGCCAATGCATTAAATTCTTACATAAAAGTAAGTGATATATGCATGATGTCGATCCTAACCTTTGGAGTATTCAACTTACTAATCCAAAATCTTAGTATTGTATTCCTACCATTCCTAAGATCAATAGTGCTCCTTTAATCAAATCCATTAACATAAATCCTAATTTACAAGTCACTCTCATTAATTCAGATGATGATGAACCTAATGATTTGTAACATACTTGAAATATTACCAAGTTACCCCCTAGAATTTAGAGTAGCTTACTCCTTATTTATTACGTCATGACCATACTATTCCCATCATTGATAAGATTAATGATTTCCCCCCTCAATTCATGCTTAGGAGACTTATTTTCTCAAAGATACCTTCACTTGCAATGAATTTAGAGTGAATAAATAATTTAAATATCCTCTCATCATGTCTCCATATACATTCAATATTATTGGGATTTCACCTTCTAGAACTCCCCCTGAATCTCAAACATGTAGAATTTATCCAACATATGATGATAACTACACAATGGCCCAATCTAAATCTCGAGACTTGGATGTTCAACATTATTAGAAAACCTTTGATCAAATACATGATTTAAACGAGGATGACATACCATTTCCATGGATCATGAATTAGATCCTAAAGTCATGTGCATCCTACTAATTCTCTACTTCTTGATACTACTTGGGTGGTCAAACAAATCATACCTTATGAATTTCTAAAAATTCTTGCATCTTCTCTACCACCTATATATCCAATCATTGCATCTGATCCTTCCCCCATCAGTGAAACTAATGACACACTAATCCCATATAATCTATCTACTTTTACTCCCAAGATTACACTTTACTCCCAAGATTACACTAGATGCTAAGGCCATCAATGCCCATTAGATATATTCTAAATATGATCATCATGGTAATAAAATTATGGATCTATAAGTAGATGTTGAGTATTATGGTCCTCTTCCTACCTTTCTTAGTGATGAAGCTATTGTTGAAATACTTCATGCCCAATAACCTCAAATTCCTTGGAAACATCATAAAACTTGGGAATTTCAAAACCAAAACCCCTTGTTTCAACAACTTCATTTCTAGAATTGATCCTAAAAATCATCTAATATCTTATTTACCTAATGAACCATACCACTTCTAAGATGGAAATGTTATTCTTATCAAAGAAACTACTTGCATCGAATAGGGTACTCCATCATGACCTTGACCAATTATAGTTTCTCATGAACTCTCACCTACCAAATATGATAACTTTAGATTATTCTTTGATAAATATCTTGAGATATTCACTTTGTCTTATGAGGACATGATTGGTACTAATCATAGCATTATGGTGCATAACATTATCACTTACCCTAATGTCAAAACTATGCATCAAAAATAAAATAAATTTCCACTCAAGCTTTCCACTTTATGTCACAAGGAAATCATCAAACTTATCGATGCTAAATTTATCAAACTAGTAGATTATTCTTTATGGGCTTCTAACATAGTTCCCATTTGGAAAAAGGTCATTATGATTATACACATTTGCATTGATTTTTGTAATATTAATCTTGTTTGTCCTAAGGACAAATTCACTTTACTTTCAAAAGATGCCATTGTCAATTCTACCAGTAGTTATGAAATGTTATCTCTTATGGATGGATTTTTGGGTTACAATCAAATTCACATTGCCTCTAAGGACCAACATAATACCACTTTCACCATATAATGGGGAACTTATTGCTCTATCAAAATGCCCTTCCACTTAAAAAATGTTGGAGCTACATATCAATGAGCAATGACTCACACATTTCATGATCTTATCCATAAAATTATTGAAACCTATGTGGATGACCTCATTGCTAAATATAAAAGTCACAAAACTCATCTTTTTTATCTTTTCATCATCTTTGACCATCTCAAATATTGACTTAGACTAAATCCTTACAAATGTGTCTTTGGTGTCACATTTATAAATTTGTTGGGATTCCTAGTCTCTCTCTATAGAATCAATGTTGACCCTAATATAATTAGTGTTATCATTAACATGCCCATTCCTCATTTCATTTCAAACATTCACACTTATCTAAGTAAACTTGGGGCAATTAGATGATTCATCCGTGAAATGGTTTACCGTATCTACTTCATCAATTCTCTTCTTAAGAATAGTAATGATTTATAATGGATATATCCTTGTCAAAAAGTATTTGACAACATGTTAGAATCATTTTTTCACCCACCTACACTTTGTCTTCCTTCCAATAATTAACCTTTAATTTTATATACTTCTTCCACACCCATATTAGTTGGGGTAATGCTTTCCTAATGAGATAATACCAGAAGAGAGTATGCCATCCATTATATCAGCCAAGGCTTCATTGATCATGAGAAAAATTATAATTTTTTTGAACATGACTGCCTCACCATCTATTTTGTAGCTAAAAATATTTAACACTACATGATTTGACAGACCACCTATGTCATCATTCGTTCTAAACCCTTTCATCACTTATTTTCCAAAGCCTTTCTTCTTGAAGATAGAATTGATAAATAGATGGTCATCCTTATGGAATTAGTCTCTAAATTGTAACTCAAAAAGCTATCAAAGGATAAATCATAGCTGAGCAACTTGCCACAACTCCTGTGCTAGCTACCAATCACTTTCAAGATAGTCTTTTAGATAAAAATATTATCTATATTGAAGGTCTCAATCAAGATATTTATCTTAAATATTACTTCCTTAAATTCACTGCTGATGTTGAATCAAGTAATCTTGATGAATCTACTATCCTCGCCAATACTACTAAACTAAAAGTAGTTATAAAAAAACTTCTTAAAATTAATATTGACTTGCACCAAAACACTTGGAACCTTCACTTTGATGGTGCTAAATTACTTCAAGGAGATAGGGTAGGTTTCATTCTTACAATTCCTCTTGGAAAAATCTTTCCTTTAGCTTTTTTATTAACATTTGATGTCACTAACAATATGGAAGAGTATGAATCTTTAATCTTAGGAATGAGAGCTATTCTTGATTTAGATATCCAATAACTACATGCCTTAGGTGATTCTTAGCTCATTTGTTACCAAGTAAATGGTGATTACCAATGTAAAATCAAAAATCTCATTAATTATCATCAAATTATAGCTACTCTTGCCAAAGACATCATTTCTTTCACCATCGAGCCTATCCCTAGAGATCAAAATTCCATTGCTGATTCCCTTGCTTGTTCTGTTTCTATTTTTCATCCCCACCAAGTTATTTATGATCCCACTTTTCTTATACAAATAATAACATCTCTATCTTCCACTCAACCATAATATTCACTTATATACTGCATTGAGGCTATTACTATTTAACAAATCCCATGGTATAAATACATTATTCAATTTTTAGAACACCAAACTTATCCTCCCAACCTAGATTCTTGTAAAAAGACTCACATTCATAAAATTTCTTTCAAGTATGTATTTTTATAAAACATCCTTTATTATCTCAATGTTTAAGGTACCTTACTCCATTGTGTTATGCAAGATGAGGTTCTTCCTCTTCTTGAACAAGCACATGGGGGAATTTATAATGGCCACTATAATAGCCATGCTATAACCCATAAATGCCTACGTATGGGATACTTTTTGCCCACTATTGAAAAGGATGATATTGAATTTGTTAAAAAATGCAAGCCTTACCAAATTCATGATAATTTAATTCATTCACCTCTAGTTAAGATTCAAACTATCGAATCTCCTTAGACATTTTCCATGTAGGGATTAGATCTCATTGACAAATTACCTCACTCTCAAAATGGGCATGTCTTTATCACCATATCTATCAAATATTTTACCAAATGGGTTGACGCTATTCCCCTCATTACTATCATCAGTACCACTATCTCCAAATTGATTCTTAATCAAATCAATTGCTGATTTGGTGTTCCCCATACTATCATTTCATACAATGGTGATAATTTCAAAAATAAGGATGTCAAACAACTCTATGTTAAATTTAAAATCAATCACAAATTTTCCACACCCTATCATCCACAATGTAATGGCCAAGATGAGGCCACAAACATAATTCTCAAAACAATTATCCAAAAGATAATTCTTAAAACTCACACAGATTGGCACTTTCATCTCTATTCTATTCTTTAGGCTTATTAGACTATAATACGTACTACCACTGGGGTAACACCATTATTTCTAGTCAATGGTTCTAAGTCAGTCCTTTTATTAAAATTTGAGATTCCCTCTCTTCATATATCTCTTCATGGTATCATACTTGATGAATTACATGAATCTTGCCTTCATGACCTTGATCTCCTTGATGAATGCCATCTTTATGTTTTGCAACATAATCACCAATATAAGGCTCGCATTGCCAAATAACATAACAAATGTGCTAAAATCCATACCTTTAATGTTGGTGATCTTGTCCTTAAATTAGACTACACTCATGATAAATAAGGTAAATATATCTAAAAATAGTGAGGTCCCTATTTAGTCAAAGATATTCTTAGTCAAAGTGCTTATCACCTTCAAACCAATGAAGGTCATGTTTTCAAAGAGCTCACCAAGATATAATTCCTAAAGAAGTATTTTGCCTAATCATTGTCTTATTTTCATGATTTATATATATTCTATCTATATAACACTTTTTATAGGTTACTTACATGGGTCTCACCCTCTACAATAGTTCTCCATTTTTTCAAACCTTAGTCCTTTATTTGTGGTCTTTTGGTTTCCCTTTTTCTCATGAGTTGTATTGTAAAACTATGGATAGGACCTGATATTCCTCATGATGTGCTATAGTCTCTTTGTTTTTCATACTTTTAAAACACTTTTTACACCCCTTGGGTTTATATTTTGTGAGTTACATTGTAAAACCATGGGTATAACTTGGCCTTCCTCACAAATACCATCTCTTTCTTATCCCATTTATTTTTTACAATATATTTTTTTGGCACCCTCATGGGTTTCTACTTTATGAGTTGTAGTGTAAGACCATGGATAAGATCTATCATTCCTCATAAAATTACCATCTTATCATTCCTTTTCTAGAATATATTTTTCAATGGTTATAAGTTTTTTTATCCTTGTTCTCAAACTTTAGATTTTGCTTCTTTTGGTAGATGGAATTTGCATAACAATCTATGTTAGCATGTTTTCCTCCATTTCCCTCATTCGTATGATAAGGAATCACACTTTGATTTCATTATATCCTCTTTTTCACCCTTTGTCACATTTTTTATGAATTAAAGTACTTAAAATTATTTCATATTTTATTCCTCTTGATTTCCTTTCCTTTCATTCCACATTAGATAAAACAAGGTCAAAGTCAAGATAACACTTTTATTTCACCTATATTTACAATACTCTTAGACACTATGATCTCTAAAGTTGTCTTTCTTAGTAACCAAGTCTTAAGTATTCAAATGAAAGTCATCTTTGGTACCCATGTTTGGTTTTCTAAATCCATATGGAGGAGGAATATAAAAATCCATCAAGAAAGTTAAAATCCAAATCATTTGAAAAAAAAGGTAATGATATACAAAAGGCAACATACAAATCTAAAAAGTCAAAATCACACTAAAAGATGTTATTACAAGCACATCTCCTATCTCTAATCAAAGCTCAAACTCCAAAATTGGCCTTAAAATAGAACCAAGGTCCATTGGGGTGTGGTAGGCTAGTAGAATGGAATAGGAGAATTCAAAAAACTCTATGGTGCTACCTACTTTCTCATGCAAGTACCTTATCTTCATAGTAGATCTATGACTCTATAAGGGGTCCTAAGGAATGAAGAACACATTATGGGAAGGTAGGTCCATTTTAATTTTCATTCATATAAACTTTATGGGATGATATATATTCTCCATTTATTGGCCTAAGACTTGTGTGGCTAAGAGAAGTTCTCTAGAGTCCTTAAGGTTGAATGCTCTCTTATTTTGACAAACCTAATTTGAGTGTCTTGACTTTGATAGAGTTCCTCTACCTTGGTTTTTCCTTCATTCTCCCCTTTACCCATTTCATTTCCCCACTTAACAAGATATGTGATTTTAAATTTGTTTTCCCTCTTCTTTACTTCCTTCTTCTTCACATCTTAAAAACATGATAGCACTACTTTGTTTTAGTTATATCTAACTTTCAAACAAAATAACATGTTGAGTGACTATAGATTATTCTCTTGACATAATTGCTCTACATTTCTAGACATATTTTGATTTCCTTTACAAATTTTTATTATTTTATGACCCTTTTTGCAGACACCTAAGTCTATTCCTACTTTCATGTACTTTTTCCATTATTGAGTGAGGTTGGCTTATTACTTATCACTCATCAATGTTGTTTTCCCTTTTATGTACCTTTTTTCATTGATGATTGAGTAAGGATTGTTACTACTTATTCATCAATGTTATTTTACCATTTTTTCTTGCCCATATTTATTTACGGATTGTTATGGATTTCACATTGATGTTTGATTACCATAATTTTGATATGTATCCTTGGTTTGACTTGGTGATTTTTCCTTTCTTACTTAAGGTTTACTTGTTTGAGTTTTTCTGTATTTAGTAGCCTTGGATTTTTGGTTACCTAATTTAATATAAATTTTTAACTTGGTAATTTGATCTAACATAACACTTATCACCCCATCTTGTCAAATTTCCAAGTAGATCCTATCCATATAACACTAGTTATATTGGCTTACCTACATTTGTTTATTTTTTCTCTTTAATTTTATATTCTTAGGTTTCTCAAAATCAGTCTCTATGCCCTCCAAAATCAAATCTACAAACAAAATAGACAAACATCTAATGATAAATGTAAGTCAAGGCATGAATCACATTTAATTTTTAGTTATTTCTCTTTCTATCATTTACTTTTAGTTATTTTTGATTTAAAATACAATTTTTTAAGCCTCAGCATTGTGTGTTACTATGTTCTTTCTCAAAGCACCATCCATTATTATACCTAAGTGACACATGATGAAATTCAAGTGGGGCATATATATACACATAATATTTTCAAATTTTATCAAATGTTAATGCTTTCTATCTTGCAAGAACCCATCAAAACTCAATATCTCTAAGTGTACACCTTAAAGGGTGTACTGGAAAAGGGGTACATAGACCATTGGTGCATTAGAGGATTATTTTCCCTTATTGTCACTTATTACCAATCTAACTAGCTCTTAAAACCATTCCCTAAGCTATTAATCATCTTTTGCACACTCCTCTAGTCACTTCCCATCTTCCATCCCTCTTTTCCTCACCTTAAATCCCATTTTGACTATTTATAGTACTAAGTTGATTGGGTCAACCTTGCAATATTATGTGTAAAATTAATTTAAGGTCTAGGTTGACTCTTAGCTAACCTAACCTATAACCTAGTGAATTTTTGTCCATAACTATACTCGGTTGACTGGGTCGACCTTGTCGATTAAATTTTTTGGAAGCTATTATCATTAAATTTGATTATATATATGAAATCATTTCATCATTATTTAAAAATGAACAAGAGTTATTATTCACTTACACTTCTTTACAATCTAATCTTCTACCATTTTACTTGGGGAGTCTTAACTTAAGGTTTCTACTTGGAGAATCTAGTCTTGTGGAGAAGTCTTGGATGCTTTGGAATTTCTTAGTGATCCTTAAAAACCACACCAAACTCTTGTAAATCCCCTTTGGATAAGGGAGAGACTGAGTCTTGATGGGTTCATCTTTTAGGTAAGTATTCTCTAACTTTATTCATCTCTTTAGTAGATAGAAGTAGCATAAGTATTGGATTCAGATAATATTACTCTTCTTCTTCATGCATTAGGGTCTTACTCATACATAGCTTAATTGAGATTCTCATATTACTAACCCCGACTTTGTTCCACAAGCTTTGGTGAGCACTAGACTAGATTTCTTTACTTTGCTTGTTATTAGTTTAGTAAATATGAAAACATAGGGTTTAGTTAGTGTTATTACATGATTATGCTTGATTGGAGGCTTTGGAACCCTCCCTAACATTTTTTATTATGGTAAGACATCCCATAATCGGGTCTAGTGGATCCCCTTATTGGTCATGTTCTTGATTATCTAATGTATCCCCAATTAGAAGTATAAGTATGATCTATTTTCTTTGAGTTAGGATTGATATATAGATAAGTTACATTTTTTATTGCATACACATGACTTAAAAGGTGCACCATGAGTGGTGTTGGATCAAAGCATGGTACTTTAAGAGATATGTTGACGTAATATTATTTTATACTATCATTACTATTAATTTGAATTACTTTGAGTATCTTTACATATTGCCTATTAATCTACTTTATATATCAATTTGAAAGCTTCCCCATATAATAATGTATTTGCTTAGATGACACATTTTATTTTACAAGTTTCCTTCTCAATACCATATTAGCCAACATGATATAGTTCTATGTCTATCTTATATATACTCTATTATATCAGCTTGGTTTATACATTATTATGTTAGCTAACATCTTTGATCGATATTATTGGGTATTAGAGCCATATATAACAGGATCATATTTTATTCCTAAAAGATATATCACATTCATAAACTCTACTTGCACTCATATTTATGCTTCTAAGTAGTATTTGTAAGAGTTATAGGTGAAGTTATTATCTTTGAGGTCTTATCTTGATTATGGTCATTTAAGCTCAATAGAAGGAGTTGAGAGGAGGTGTCATTGTCTTTAGAGTCTCAAACTAAGAATATCTATGCCTTCTTCTTACATTTGAAGTCTTCAACCCACAACATATCTTGAAAAATGACACTTGATCTAAAGGGGGAGATTAAAATGTGGACAAGCTCAACCAGTAGTAAGTATATTTATCCCTATACTATTTCTTTTATTTACTTAGTAGATTACATATTGTTTAGTTTATTACTTTGTGGATGTATATATGTATCCTTGTTTATGTTCTTCTTTATAATGAATAAGCTCGTAAAATTATAGGTTTGATTAGACATGAAATTTATCACCTTATGTTGCATAGACCCCCATTTGATTGACCATTACACCTTATATTTTATTTAATTTATACCCTATTTAAAATTACATACAAACATTTTATTTACTTTCACCTTTACAACTATTGAATTTATTTTCACCTTTACAATCATTTTTATAATCAATTACCCATAATTGAGCCCTAGTGAGAGTTATACCCCATGTCATTGACTCAGGGTTTGGATCTGTTTCCTCTTGAAATTTGAGTGTAGATTACACTATGTGAGGTCTAATGTTATTCTACGTTCTTATGCAATCATCTAAGTATATGCAAGATCTATTATTATGACCTTATTCATTTCCTATTCTTTTGAGATAAAGAGGATAGTTCTAAGTCATCTTAACTTGTTCATACATTTTGTGAACCCTAACTAAATATTATACCACCTCTAGTTAGATCATTGTCATATTTGTCCATTTTTTTTCTTATTGATATATTCACAACCATCATATATTTTTATCCCAACTATCTTGGCCAACCTGATATAGTCTCCTTATTTTTAGAAAATATATCGGCCAAGTTGATACATTTCCCAATTATTCCACAATTGTATTGACCAACCCAATGCAGTTATGTGTCTCTTGAAGACTAAATTAACCAATCTGATATAGTTTAATTTTACCAATTATTCTACCAATTGTATTAACCAACCTAGTATAGTCTATTTATACTAGTTTTTTTACCTATTGTATCAACTTGTCCAATACCATTTTAGTGTTTATTTGCTTCATTACATGTTAATTTTTATTTATTTAAATATAAAACTTTTTTTAATTCTTGTATTTTAATCTATAACTATATTTTAGCAGTTATAAAACTCAATGAAGATGTTATATGCAAATCAACAATTAGTTTTTCCCAAGTTGTGGTTAAAGGGGTACTACCCCAATATCAAGCTATTATACAAAATTATATATGAAATTTAGCTTCCATGTACCTCCCAATATATAAAAAGTGCCTAGGGTTTTATTTTTAACTAATAGGAAATTTTTAAATCATTTGGTTTTGTATTACACTAGTAAGTGGTTATCCTTAGGAAGTTACTCTGAAAATACCTCAGAGACAGGATAATGTAGCTACAAGATAATGAAATCCTCCATAGCTAGTTCCCCTTTGAGCCTTGTTCACTGTTTATACATGAGATCAATATATCTAAGAAGTTACATATCAAACACACCCAACATATTTATACCTTCCACATATCAAAATTTGTTTTGTTCATTTGTTGTTATGTAGCTAGTTTATCTTTTTAATCAAATTGTATTAGCCAACTCGATATGGTTTCCTTATTTTACAAAATATATCAGATAACATGATATAACTCTATAATTTTTTATAAAAAAATTGGATAATATAATACATTTATGTTCCCTTTGAAACTACATCAGCCAACCCATTATAATTATGAGTTGCCTTATAACCACATTGACCAATCTAATATAATTAGTTTTGTGACCATATTATATTGATCTACTCGATCCAAATTTATGTTTCCTATTCTTGTTTCCTAATATTTTTTCCAACCAATATAATCTATTTCTAGTTTTAGATGATATTTATGATCTATATAGCACCTCAAGTTTGTAGACTTGGTAAACTTAGACCTTGGTTGTTCCTCTCAGTTATATACCTTTCCCACTTCTGTGAGTCTCATATCTATTCTCTCTTATGCCCCTTGGCCTATCTCTTAGTCTGACCAGTCTTATGTTGATGACCCATGACTTCTATATTTCCCATAATACTTATCTTATGCTTCTACAAGTTTTGAGTCTATACCTATTTTCTTTCTCCCTGAACACTTACATCCTTGATAGATGCCTTCATTGATGTAGGTTTCTTGTTATGACCTAAGTGTCCAGTGCCCCAAAGTCATGTAATTTTCAAATAAAACATATGCTAATGGTTGACCTAAGTTATATTATGCAATATATTATCCAAAGGGATTGATATAAATATAAAATGAACCATCATTTATTCCTCACCTAGAAAATACCTAAAGAGACCAAGGCAACTTATCAAAAACAATCAATCAAACACTCAAGTGAGCAAAGCTTTCCTATTTTCTCTTATTTCCATATTATTCATAGGGACAACACATATACAGGTCTAAAACATTGAAGGAATAATGCAATAACTATATTTTCCAAGTACTTTATCTTTGATGGTAGGAGCAAAAGAGTTCATAAATTTCATTTTGTCTTTCTTAATCATTTCAGGCACAAAGATAGAATTTCTTTCCCTTTCTATTTGCATTTTTCGTTGCTTCTTGTTTGCCCATAAAAAGGAGTCTCACCCCATTTTACATGAAGGACTGATACTTATCATAGATGGTTTTTGTAAAAATAATGCCATAGCTTTGACTCCTTATTCTGACAAAAATAAGAATTCACAGTGTAAAAAGGATGAAAAAGTTAAGGGGAAAGAAAAGGTTAAACCAAAACCCTCTAATTCTAAAAAACAAATTGTTGAAGAGGAATTTGAGTTGGAAAGTATATAAAGTTTTGAGAAGGATGTTCTAGAGGAAGAGGAAGGGACAGATATTGGGGAGTTTAGTTCTAATCTAGAAGGTTATCAGGAAAATAAAGAAAAAAGTGAGAAAGGGAATGAAGGGGATACAACTAAGGGAAATTCAAAATAGAGTAATTCTGATCATGAGGATAATCAGACTGTGTTGGGGGGAAGTGTTAAAGACACAAATATTTTACTTGATGATCTAGCTTTGATAAGAGAGAAGGAACATATGATCCTGGTTTCCACTTCTGCTATGGAGAATAGGGAACAAGAAAAGGATGATACTATCTAGCATGAAGACCCTGTTGAGACTAAAGAGGAGAAAATGATGGAAAGGGAGGAACAAATTGAAAAGGATGATTCCCCTCCACATGAGAATGCAAAAGACATTTGTGATGCTAGGCAGAGGGACACTAAGCTTTCCTTCATGAATTCAGCCAAATTCAAAGCTGATTCTATTCTCCAAGTTGATTTGTGGATGTATAATGAAATAATGGGGCTGAAGAAGAAAATCAAAATAATGCAACACAATCAAGAAGCTGATCAAACCAAAATCAATAATTTGGAGATGAAAATGAGAGATATCCTAATTAAACTTAAAGATTATGAGAATAATCTTAGAATGCTCATCAAGGAAAGTAGAATGAAGATGGAGCAGGTAACTTCAAGCATATGTGTTGCTACAGCTAGCCTTGGAAAATGAGCAAATGAAGAAATAAAATCCTTAGAGGGTCCAAGTAAGAGGACCAAGTAGAGTTTGAGGAAGAAAGCCCTGGAAGATGTTGCTACTCTGGCTGCTATATCCATATAGGATACTACTATGATTGGAAAGGAGGCTATGAAGATGATCCTGGAATTAGAAGACTAGGGTCTTCTTTGTTGATATTGTTTTTGTTTTGGTCCCATTTGCTGGATGTTATAACTAGTACTAAATCTTGGTTCTTAGTTTTAAAACTTTGTTTGAGTTTCCAGGTCTTTGTAAAACTTGGGCTCTTTTTAAGGTTTAGGTTTGTGGTTTTAGGTCCCTGTAAAACTTGATTTTGATGTTGATCTTCAGTAGGATTTAGGAATGCTCTTCCTTGATGGATGTTATTTCTTTATCTTTCTATATCTGTTATTAGGTTTTGGGGTCCCTTCAAAACTTGCTTTTACCTTAATCTAAAACTATATTTTCCAAGTTAGAATAAAGGTCACTATTGTACTTACTTATCACACATTGCATGATTCACACATAAGCCAACACATAGGGGAGAACTAAATAAGTTTGAGGCTTTCTTCAGAGTATTGCATACATCAGAAAAACTCATTGATAAAGGGGTATTTGAGGTAGCTAGACACCATGTACCCACTAACCAATTTTTCCCATAACTAATATGAAGATGAAGAACTAAGGTTTGATAATTTGACAAGGAGTGATAATTCATGACAATATATGAATGCAACAAAGTGAAGGTGATGGTGAAACCAAAAGCATAAAATTAGTCACATCCTATTTAAATAGTTATTCTATACTAAACACCTATGTCTGATCTAAACACTAGTATTGATGTAACCATCCCAGGCCAATGTAAGTGTTCATGGCTATAGAGGTAATCTAGAATTTGGTGACTATTATAGAATATTATTCTAGTCTACTTCTTACCTTTTATAGATTTAGATTTGTATTAGCATCAAAACTAGTTAAGTATCTTGTTTTCATTATCATTTCAATATCTAACATAGTTGTACTTTAAATTTTAAACATATCTGAACATAATAAATTTAGTATATGTTCTATTTGGGTTTTGAAATTAATTGTTTTTTTATAGATTTATTTATCACCTTTGTGCTTATTCATTTCTATATTCCTAGCCCTATTTACCCCTAGTAGGATCCATATATAATTTAAGATTGAATATTTTATGAACCTAACATGAATATAATATGAAATTAAAAGCATTTAAATGATTGAAATTGAAAGAGAGCAAGGTTTAAGAGTACACCTATGTATTGATGCATTCATTTTGCCTTTTGGAAATTTCATTTGAAAAATGTATCATTATGAATCATTAAAACTAAGATTAGGACAAATATAAATTTAGAAAGTGCATATATATAAGGAAATAAAGAGAGAGAGATAGGACAGACCATGCCCCCAACCTTGGAGAAAAGGTGGATTGCCACCTGGCAGTTCAAACTAGCTCAATCATGGAACCTAATCATACTTATAATATAATGAGTGTGAGTGAACCAAGTCAACTCACACTATCAAACTGGTGAGGCTAGATGATACAATAAGTTCAACCTAAAAACTTGGAAAGATTAAGTGATTTCATCACCTCAACCATACCAAGAATCAAACTAAATACTATAGTGGATTGGCTTAATATAGTCCATAAAATTCCAATCTAGTGAGTGGTGATAGTCCCTAAAAGTGTTTAGAATCTAAAACTAATTTGGATTTTGTAATATAAGGGACACATTACATAACATATGAAAGTTAGATATGTCTCATGTTGTGGTTGTGTATAATAATGATTCGACACAAGTTTCCAACCACAATGAAAGTGTCCATACTTATCCCTTCATCCTTTTCTATATCTTTCACTTTCATGACCATTTGTTAGTTCCATTTTTTTAATCTATTATCAAAATTTGCACACCACTAGGTCCAAATTTAAAGTAAAGGGATTCCTATATATACAAAGGTTATTTTATTATTACATTACCTTGAAATGGGATCAAACAAATTCTAATTATCAAGTATTTCACATTACTAGCTATCAACTTGCACTAAAATACTAAATTGAATATCTGAATCACTTAAAAGATCACCATATTCTTACATTATTTATACCAAAGATAGCTATAGGAGAAAGAGAATATAGTTTTGCAATTAAAATTACACACAAATACCTATGAAGGATAACTACATGAGAATCTTAGGCCCTCTTTGTAGTATTGGTTCTGTAGGCAACACTTAACAATAATCGAGGTTGCTAGGGTTAGCTTGAATCACATGCTAACCCATTTTTACCAAGTTACAAGAGCTCTAAGGTAAAGAAACTAGGGTTTTTACTTATTATCTAGATATCATAAATAAATTAATATATCTTGAGGTAATGAATAATTTATATGTGACAACACAATCTTGACAAAAATTTAGATCCATTCCTATGCGTATCTAAGACTGGACACCTATGTTGTAGATAGACACTCCCATTGGCACAACTATCCTTGGTTGATGAAAGCATCTAGTGGAAATAAATTAGAACCAATAATGATTGGATCCTAGAGCTTGATGATTATTCTTAAATGACTCCCAAATCACTGTCATAGTCTAGATTAGAGCTTTGAATAAGATATGATGTCTATATCCCTTGGTTGCTTTACAATTGTATTTATTACATATTTTTGAATGAGTAAATTAATTTAATTATATTATATACCATTGAATTTTGAATATTATATTATTGCATTCAAATAAATTTTATTACTTATATGTTTTCTTGTGAACTAATAAAAATCATAATTTTTTTTGGTGAAACCAACGTGAAATAAGTAAGCATGATAATGATAAGGCTTCTTCACTAAGTGGATGTGAGTCCTTATAATATATTATAATTAATTACATAATACTAAATCTACCTACATCTAGTGGAGGCATATATTATGTCTTATAACCTTTATTTATTGAAAACACTATTGCTAAATCTACTATGGAATTACCAATTATTTCACCCCAAATACTAGTTTAAATGCTTATTACTACTTAAACCATGCTTACTTCCTCTTTGTTGACTAACCAACTTTATAATCTAAACCCTAATGGGTTTACAATTCAAACTCTCTTTCAAGTTATAAATACATTGGGGGAAAATTTTACAAACATTGTATAAAAGGATTTAAAGTCTTCTCATGCTATTGATTCCTAAGATGTGTTACATTACCCTCTTACACTTGAGATATATTTGTACACTTTGCCAACTGGTTTTATTGTACCTAAGTTCCCCATTTATGATGGAAAGGGTGATCCTAAGTAACATATTTGATCTTTATATGTGGCATGCCTTGATTGTTCCTCCAATGATAATATTTTGACAAAATTATTTCCAAGTATCCTTAAGGACTATGCTTTAAGGTGGTTCTAGAATTTAACTCTCCAATTCATGAAAGCATTCAAACATCTTTCCAATCAATTTTTGCAACACTTATTTGTTAACATTACCAAAAATATTTCCAATGCCCAAATTTAAAAAATCATACAAGGAACCAATTAACCTATCAATGAATATGTCTTGAGGTATAAGATAATGTTAGCTAAAATGACCAATCATACGGCAGATAAATAAATTCAAGACATTAAAATAAGTTTTGCTTGCTTATTTACATGAGTTCATCATTTTCAAAAAGTTTAAATCCTTTAAAGACTTATGCCATGTTATTCCATACCATGAAATGAAACTTATTTCATTAAACAAACCTAATTATGTAACCAACACACTAACTAAATATACATCTAATACCAAGTTTACAATCAAACTAGGTTATAAGGTAAAACCTCATGAGCCTAAAAATAAAATAACCCCCATAGTTAATGTAGTTTCATAGCAGTCTAATTGACTTATTTTATCTAATGTAATGAGGAGACAATTTTCACGCTTACTTATGTCTTCAACTTCATTACTCACACACTTAATGGAGTGTCAGCTTATATCTCTTCCTAGTCCTATATAGGTTGATATTATTCAACATATACCCAAAGGATATGATGTAAATGATTATTATGAATATCACTAGGGACTAGGGCATTCTATAAAGAAATGTTTTACCTTGAAGCATAAGATCTAAGACCTTATTGATGACCAAAATATTACGTTTGATGATCCTCCAAAGGAATCATGGTCATAATTTTGTGATCACCATAAATATAAGATATTTAAAAATCCTTTGTAAGGCCATTCTAAGAAGGATGCAAAGGTGCAAATGGTATATCACAAATAACCTCTCTTTCACACTATGAGCACCTACTAGATAGTATTATTGGTAGCTATATAGGTCATAAATTTACTATGGTTCAAATACCTTCTATTATTTTTGATGATAATGAGATTAAGGATGATGACTTTGATATTAATTCTTTATTCATTTGAGCATACTTTAATCACCAAAATCTATGTAGTGTTATGATTGATAATGTGGTAAGTGAGAACATTTTCACCATGACATTAATTATGTACCTAGGTTATACTCATCATGATTTACACCCTTCTACTTGATTAGTTAGAGAATTCAATGGGACCTCACAATAGGTTCTTGGTGAGATTGACTTACCTTTATAGGTTGGTCCTGCACATGTGGTTACTACCTTTTCTATTATACCTTCCATAGGTTTATTTGATATGTTATTGGGATGCCCTTAGATATATAATCTTCAAGTATTAATTTATATAATACATGGGTGTATTAAATACATTCATGCCAACTGGGTAATTATAGTTTCTAGAGTTACATATGAGCATCCTATTGAACAAGAGAAATTTATACCTAAGAAGTTAATTATCAAGCCTACTAAGGCTAATACACCACAAAAAGGTATGCAATAAGAAATACCCTTTACTAGGTGGCCAATACTTGAGAAACCTTGCATTAGAGACATATAGTGGATTCCGAAGAATCCTCATCTAATATGCATGATATTCAAATATATAGAGCAAATACACATGTTCATATCATTGTTATTCCAAATAAACCTTAGAACACTCAATGATGGGTCTAAAAAACCCTATTACTCCCACTATTTCTTCATGACCATGGAATCCCTTTATACATACACAGAGAATCACATATACTGTAATGATGGATACTATACTTATGCATGTTCTTTGGTAGTATCACCAGTTTATGGCACTAGGTACTGAGTGGGAGATACCTATGAGCATTCATTAGATGAGATAATAGGGTAGTATCTCCACATATTCCAAAAATGATAATAAAAAATTAAATAAATTAAAAATCCAAAAACATTTTTGGCATCTATACATTCTATTGGATCCTTGACATCTATGTGTTAGTTCTATGTTGATGGATATCATATCATTTACTTCTACATACACATGTGTTTCATGATTATATTTAAATGTGATACATGCATACATAGATACATGATTGATGCATTTTTGTATGTTGGGGTTTCCCTCTACTCACATCACCAGGGCATTGGGGTCATTCACCTCTATGATCATGATACATCTAGGTTATATCATTATATGGTCATTTTACATTATCATGTTTAACCTTATATATGTACTTATACATGCATTTATCCATGCTTACATATTTTATAGTGTACTTGATATGATATGTAGCTAAAATATTTTACTAACACATTTAATCCATGGGCTACTATGATATGTTTAAATTGGTTGTTTATGTTTCATTTATGTACTTTTTTTAGTGTCTTGCCTTGATATTGTCTTATATATTGAGCATTCGAACATGTTTCACTGCTTGCATCCCCTGTGCCTTTGATTTATTCTTTAACATTTGATATGTCATCACTTGTTGTATGAACATTTAAATATGTCATTTTTTATTTTTTGGACATTTGACTAAGTCATGTCCCTTTGATTGTGTGGCATTTAAACATGCCCCTTGTTTGACTTCTTATTAGACCATTATCCATTGATTTGCTTTTAAATTATCTTCTGTGAGTGCTTGGTTACTTATTAAGATTTCACTCTTACTATATATATGTTTTCATGATCTTTATCATGCATATTAGGACTTAATGTGATCACATTCTATGTGCTTCAATGATAAATTTACTTAGACAAGTCCTTTTATATGTTACATGGTTCATTCATAATTACATGTTTATCTTATCCTTCTAAGGTGAGGTAGCTAACCATTTTTATCTTCCCTCACCTCAAAAGGAGGGAATATTAGTATGGGAATGTCATAGAGGCATAGATTCCCCACATTCACAATTATAGACTTAGTGGGGGCATGTCATATAGGCATGACTTACACATGTTCACAGTCTCAAATTTAGTGGGGGAATGTTTTATAAACATGTTCTCCACACTTAGTATTCAACATATGCATATTATAGTGGGGGAATGTTTTGGAAACATGTCTTCCACACGGGCACTTATATCAATTTTTAGTCTCAGATTATAGTAGGGGTATGCTTTAGAAGCATGTTTTCCATAGTTACATAGTTTTAGATGGGCTAAATTGCATAATTATATGATTTAGATACACATTTGTGGCAGAATTCTATACATTGGTACCATTTTTATACACAATTTCAACATGAGTCATATCTAAGGTGCATATGATTGCAATGTGCACCTAATATTTTAAAATCAAATCAATTTTATATTTCAAACACTTTCAAGGACTATCACCACCCACCATGTTGGTGTGTTACAGACTATATTAAGCCAATTTACTACAATAGTTAGTTCACTTTTTGGTATGGTTGAGGTGATTAAATCACTAAATATCACCAAGTTTTTAGGTTGGGATTGATTATATCATCTAACCTAACTATTTTGATAGTGTGATTTGAATTGGTTCACTCACACTCATGAGGTTATAAGTATGATTGGGTTGCACAATTGAGCTAGTCTCAACTTCTAGGTGGAAATCCACCTTTTTTCCAAGGTTGGGGGCATGGGCCTTCCTATCTCTCTCTCTCTCTCACTATATATATATATATATATATCCTTAGATATATACACTTACTAGATTTATATTTGTCCTAATAACAATTTTACTGATTCATAATGATACATAGTTCAAATGAAATTGCCAAAAGACAAGATGATTGTATCGATACATAGATGTACTCCTAAGCCTTTCTCTCTTTCAATTTAAATAATTTTAGTGTTTTCAATTTTAGATTATATATTATAACATGCTCTTGGTTTTAGTTTAGTCACCAACAAAGCACTAAAATTGGACTAAAGCAAAGACAAGGTGTGTTATACACACCTAGGTACAGATTCATTTCCTTTAAATAAGAAATTTCATTACTATATTAAAGTGGGTGGGGGTGAATGTAGATGATATTTTTGAGACATATAACAAATTATGATAATGAGATATATATCACCTCAATCTTATATACTTGGCAAACTCAGACCTTAGCCATGGCTCTCAGTTCTAGACCTTTCTCACTTTCATTAGTCTTGCACCTACTATCTATTGTGCCCTTGGCCTATGTATTAGTATGAATAGTCTTATGTTATTAACCTAGGCATTCTATCTTGCCTATAATGCTTAAAACTTACTTATCTTATGCCTCTATAAGTTTTGAATATGTACCTATTTTCCTATTCCCTAGACACTTGCATCCTAAACATATGACTACATTAATACAGGTGTCCTATTTTGATACAAATGTTTAGTGCCATAAATTCATCTAATTTTAAAATGAAATGTATCCTAATGGTTGGCCTAAGTGATATTATGTGAGATATTTTACAAAGGGATTAATATAAAAATAATATCAACCCTCATTCATTCTTCACCTAGAAAAGACCTAAAGAGACCAAGGCAAATTATCAAAAGCACTAAATCAAGTACTAAAGTGAGAAAAGATTCATTATTTTATCCTATTTATTTAACATTCATAGGGGCAACACATTTATAGGTCTAAAGTATTGAGGGAGCATCCCAAGAGCTATTTTATTAAGTTACAAGCTAGGTCATTATTTTACTTGATTATCACACATTACATGATTCACACACAAGATAACACATATGGGAGAAATACATAATTCTAAGGACATCTTCAAAGTATTGGATATGTAGGCAATACTCATTTATAGAGGGGTCATTTTGGAAATTTGACACTATGTGCTCACTATCCCATTTTTACCATAACCAATATGAAGATGAGGATCTAGGACTTGAACATTTAACAAGGAATGATAGTCCATGACCCAAGTTTTAACACAAAGAGTGAAGGGGATGATGAACCTAAAAGAATACAAGTGGTCTCATCCTATTTTAGTAGTTATTATCTACTAGACACCTACGTCTGATCTAGACACTAATGTCGATGTAATTATCCTAGGCTGATGCAAGTGTCCACAAATTAAAAGGCACTTAATCCATAATTTGGTGATTTTTACCTAATATTATTCTAGTCTGATTCCTTCTTACTCTATATCTAGATCTATATTGGCATCTGAACCAACTAAGTATCTTGTTTTCATTATTATTTCAACATCTATCATAGTTGTACTTTCTATTTTTAACATAATTCAAAAAATATATGTTCTATATGAGTTTTTTAATTAATTGGCTAGCTATAAATTATTCATTTTTATATTTTAACCCTATTTACCCATATTACGATCCATATCCAATCTAGGGTTAAACACTAGCATTCCATGAAATCAACTACATCAACCAACTAGGTAAAATTGATTATTTCTTTTCCACAATGGAACACATCCTGGAATAATCAAAGACAAAACCTTCTAGTATTTTCAAGGATTTAATTTAACATAAAATAATAGGTTAAAGCATATACAATTTCATATTAATGTTTCTTATTGTATCGACCAACCCAATATATTATATATCTAGCATTCATATGTAATCAACTACATCAACTAGCTAAGTATAATTGATAATTTATTTTCCATAATGGAATATATATTGGAATAATCTATTTCAAGGATATAATGAGAAAAATACTAATGTTATGGAATTCACTAACCCTGATAGGTTTT
Source organism: Torreya grandis (assembly GCA_037957365.1). Lineage (NCBI taxonomy): Eukaryota > Viridiplantae > Streptophyta > Pinopsida > Cupressales > Taxaceae > Torreya > Torreya grandis. Next base: position 2,932,507 of record JARHVA010001800.1, read on the forward strand.
CTAAAAATTAAATTATGCCTTATCATTTTTTTGTCTCTCAAAATCATGTTACCAATGATTGTAATATGGATTCCACTAGATCTAAACATTACAATCCTAAAAACATTAAACAAGGTCACCTATTCCAAGACCATGAGGTTGAAGAGGAATGTGGCATAAAATACATAGATGAGATGAATGTTTTTCTCCAAGATCATCCTTAACATAGGGAAAAGGATCACATGGTTATTAATCACATCATGATGACACCCCATATGGAATATCCCCTTCCCCTACTCATAATCTTTATACAAGACTTGGGTAAAATTAATTTATGGCTTCCTAATTTCCTTCCTTATCCACAATGCCTAGTATAACTGTTGACATAGAAGATTTTACCCAGTGCAAGGAGGCCTAGCTCCTGCCTTCTCCTCGCAACATGGAAACTATCCTCTCACTTGTGGGACCGACGAAGCTAGAGGAGAGAGTCTCTAGATAAGGGCTAGCTCCATTTGATGCATCATGTTTTTTCCAGCAACTGCTAACATACATATATATAGATATAAAAAGGGGGGGATGAAAAGAGAGAGAGATGCATGAAAAACAAACCTACTCTAAAAGAGGTGATGCACCAAAATAGGTTGACCTTCACACACTCACACTGAAACTAGACAAACACATACATACACTACACATTTTGCAGAAGGACCAGGCTACTAAAAATTGGTAGGGAGGCCTTAATGGAAGATACAAAAAAGAAAGAGATCACCAAAGGTGTTGTGAGATGTACACTTATGTAACAACTTCCTCTATTTTGCACTTCTCAAATACTACTCTTCTCCTTTTAGCTGCAGAGATGGCACCTTGTAGATAACAGGTATGCTAGTGTTGAACCTATGAGAGCATCAAGAAACAATGACTAGACATAGACAAACACTCAAGGCATACTCTGAAACATCTATCCAAATGGAGGTAAAAAACTACATTTTATTTTATTCAAGTGAAATCTTAGCAGGGCTGTGCCTGGCTAAAACCGTGAAAAGATGATTACAAAAATGACAAGTATCGAATATATATGAAAGTCCAAGAGGCTTATTTGGCACTCTTTTGTTACAAGTGGCCTATCGCATCCCTTCAACAAGTTGCTCAAAACATTAATGAGCTGTGTGCTTTGTCTACTTGAAGTCTGCATTTTTAATGTCAAATGCGGTTTGTCCACCTATTACATGTAAAATGAAGAAACCAATTACATTACTTAGCTGTTGCATCTTCTCATGATCAATTCAAAGGAACTATTTTACCTACTAGAGTCACTTCTTCAAATTGGCACCACTTGGACTTAACTACTTACTCATTTCGTGTATGTCTTCTTGTCCTTTTCTCAATTTTGTCTCATCTGGTTCATTTGGCCCCTTGGGCAAACATTCTAGCAGGTCACTACATTTTGAGCTCCTTCTTTTCCACAGTTAGCTCTCTACAGTTTGAAAGGGAATGGTTATTTCACTTCATTAATTTTGACATCCACCGGGACGTCGTCAGGTCCATCACCACGTCAGTCGGGTCCATGTGGCATCGAACCAAAGTGTTGAACCCCTTTGAACCAGAAGCTATCGAAACACTTGAACCAGGCCATGAACCAAACATATTGAACTTGTTGAACCCAAAAATGACTGGTAGTAAACAATAGGGGAGGAAGGTGACCAAAATTTTGCCTGTGGGCAAAATAGGTCAACAATTGGTGACTCATAGGGGAAGCATGCCTTCTATGCTTAGAACTAGTTGCCTTAAAATCCATTGGGTGCAGAGTTAGATTACAACTATGAAAGAGATTAGAAACAACCCCAAAATATCTAAGAATCAAATATGAAGCCTTTACCCCACATGCAAAGGGAAACACACAAGGCTAAAAACACTACCTGTAGAACTGCACTTAAGGAAAGTGGAAGAGAAACTAAAAACAAACTATTATGTACAGCTAACCAAGAATGCTCACCTCCCTCTTGGATCAAAAGGAAAAATTCTCAAGTCCCCTTCTTGGTTAGAAGACTTATGGTGACAAGCAAGTAGCTAAAAGAAAATGAGATTTGGTGACTTGCTCCTCTTACCGGCCACCTGGTTTGACTGGAATCTGAGTGGATCAGATTCAAACATGCTTTCGACACACACACACACACACACACAAACACACACACACACACACACACACACATATATACACACACACACACATATATATACTCTGCTTATCCATGGAAGCCTGTTGAATGTTGGTCCTTCAAATTGGTGCTCTTCACCAAGAAATCAGTGGCTACTAGATTATCACCATTAGCCCTTTGACCTGCACAATTCCTCTACAATGTATCATGGTTTGATTTGTTTCCTTTTACCTCACTAAAAAATCTGTCAGACTTGTCCTCTACTTCCTCTTATCCTTCTTGAAGAAGGGTGACTGTGGTGATGTTTGGAATGGACTCACAAATTGATTGCTCATCCCACAGAACATCACCTCTTTGTTCAAAGTGCTCTTCTTCAAGGCCTTCCTCAAGGAAGATAGACCTCTCCTTTTCCTCCTCCAATTCAAGCTCTTTAGCGTAGTTGACCTCATCATCAAAACAAAAAGGGAGTTCATCAAATAGAGGAGAAGAGAGATTACCATGTATTTGTTCCTCTTCAAATTGCTAGAACATCTGCATATATGTGAGACCTACATCTTCTCCATTACTGATAAGGTCTTCACAAGGAGTGTCAATGATGATTTATTCTTCATTTTCACTCATGATAGCCTCTTGAAGGACTACAAATTGGATCTTTTACTCCTCACTCGCCTCCTGCAGAACAAGTTCTTCCTTGAGAAGAGGTGAAGTGGAGAAAACATGTGCAAGAGGAGGCAGTCCTTGAGCTAGAATCGAATGATTATCCTCCTTCCACATGGTCAACACTTCATTAATATCATGTACAGCCTTATAACTCTCTTGGAAATGTGTAGGTGGGGTGTGTTCAGACATGGAATGTGCCGTTTGGTCTAAACCATCCATCACACATTGGCTGAGGAATTTTTCTTTGGATTCTAACCCTGTAATTCTCCTAGCCAGATCTTCTTGGAAAAGCTTTTATTAGAGGCTTCCAACATCATCATGAGTAGGTGCAGCTTTATCTTCTTCAAGGTTTTGAGAAAAACCTTACTTTTCTTCTTCTTTTCTACCCCATGATTTTACTATTTCTCCCTAGTTCAGGATCTCTGAATTAGAATTCTGCTCCTGTGAATAGGCAGCAACTTTGTTTTCCACAAGATCCTGAGGCTCCTCTGCAAGGTCTGTAAGTTTTATCTCTCTTTCAAGAAGTAGCTTCATCCTGGCCTCTAAATCTTCAATTTGCTTGGCTAGGTTGTCTTGAAAGAGTCTTTCTTAGAGGTCACCAGCATGATCCTCTCCAAAGCTCAGAGCTAGTTCCTGGCATTCCTTCCTCTAACTTGGAATCTGCACATCATCCTAAATGACTTGGGGAGGTTGGGGAATGCAAGAATAACACTCTTAGTGTGTTAGAGGAGACTTTAGAGGAGGGACATGTTGGCTGGTGGTATTTTCCCCAATGGGAGATTGTTCTGATATCATTTGATGTTGGAAAGCCAGGCACACTGGGTTGGGAGTAGGTATATTTGATAAGTTGGAGTGAGCAAGTGCAATGTAATAGAAAGGATTTGGTGTAAAAGAGGGGGATTTTTTTAGAATATGAGGGGGCGCACAAGGCTAGTTGCCTTGAAAAGATGGATTTCTCCATTTTGTTACCTCCTCCTCCATGGATTACAAGGCCTGCGCTTGCCTAAACAAACACTCCTCTTTATACATCAACTCTTACTGATATCTATACTTCTCCTCCTCTCTATTGATCTCCATCATCTACCTCTCAAATTCTAATGCCACCTCCCTTATAGTTGTAGGGCAACTAGGAGAGCTACTTGAGATGACACCATAAATATTTTGAGCCTGATCATGGTAATGTGAAGGAATACAAGGCCCATGATTCTGTGCAAAGGGATTATACATAAAGAAGTAGATTTTTGAATGGCACCAGGCTGCTTAACTAGTTGATTCAAATTGAATCCATCATTGGTTTTGATACAAAGCCTCCAAAGGCTAGTTGATTGAAGAACACACCAAAAATTATTCAACTCTTTAGACAAAACCTATCCCAGTTGGTCCCGCCAGGTGTGACAAAACTATTGACACAAAAGATTGCACCTGGGGCAAGGAGGCCTATCTCTTGCCTTATCCTCATAACATGGAAACTCTCCTCTCACCTATGGGACTGGTGAAGCTAGAGGAGAGAGTCTCTAGATGAGGGCTAGCTCCCTTTGATGCATCATGTTTTTGCCAGCAAGTGCTAACATACATATATATAGATATAAAAGTGGGGGATGAAAAGAGAGAGAGATGCATGAAAAAAAAACCTACTCTAAAAGAGGTGATGCACCAAAATAGGTTGACCTTCACACACTCACACTGAAACTAGACAAACACATACATACACTGCACATTTGGCAGAAGGACCAGGCTACTGGAAATTGGAAGGGAGGCCTTAATGGAAGATACAAAAAAAGAAAGAGATCACCAAAGGTGCTGTGAGATGCACACTTATGTAGTAACTTCTTCTATTTCACACTTCTCAGATACTGATCTTCTCCTTTTAGCTACAGAGATGGCACCTTATAGATAACAGGTCTACTAGTGTTGAACCTGTGAGAGCATCAAGAAATAATGACTAGACATAAACAAACACTCAAGGCATACTCAGAAACATCTATCCAAATAGAGGTAAAAAATTTCATTTTATTTTATTCAGGTGAAATCTTAGTAGGGCCGCACCTAGCTAAAACTGTGAAAAGATGATTATAAAAATGACAAGTATCAAATATATATGAAAGTCCAAGAGGCTCATTTGATACTCTTTTGTTAGAAGTGGCCTATCGCATCCCTTCAACAAGTTACTCAAAACATTAATGAGCCATGTGCTTTGTCTGCTTGAAGTCTGCATTTTTAATGTCAAACACAGTTTGTCCACCCATTAAATGTAAAATGAAGAAATTGGTTACATTACTTAGCTGTTGCGTCTTCTCATGATCAATTTGAAGGAACTATTTTACCTACTGGAGTCACTTCTTCAAATTGGTGCCACTTGGACTTAACTAATTACTCATTCCATGTATGTCTTCTTGTCCTTTTCTCAATTTTGTCTCATTTGGTTCATTTGGCCCCTTAGGCAAACATTTTGGCAGGTCGCTGTGTTTTGAGCTCCTTCTTTTCCATGGTTAGCTCTCTACCAGTTTGAATGGGAATGGCTATTTCACTTCATTAATTTTGATGTCCATCGGGATGTCATCGGGTCCATCGCCACGTCAGTTGGGTCCACGTGGCATCGAACCAAAGTGTTGAACCCCTTTAAACCAAAAGCTGCTGAAACACTTGAACTAGGCCATGAACCAAACATATTGAACTTGCTGAACCCGAAAATGATTGGTACTAAACAACAGGGGAGGAAGGTGACCAAAATTTTGCCTGTGGGAAAAATAGGTCAACAATAATTATTAACATATTAGGTATTTATTCTATTGGACATACTTAAAGTGCTCACATCAATACCAATGTTAATGTAACATCTATTGCATATCAATAGGCCACTTAAGCCTCTACCTCTAACCAAAATAATCTTGATCCCAAAAATATTATCTTGCAATAAATGAGACAAATGGATAAAATTAAAGATACTAATAGTGATAAAATGATGTAAATGTAAAACCAACTTATACAAATGCAAATGAGACTTCCATAGCTTCAAGTGAGTGATAAATCAAAATGTCCCTACCCCCACTTAGATATGCTCTCTAAAACTTCATTTTGTAACATATTCTTCACAACAAAGTTATCAAACACCTTTAAAATGAAACCTTAGTTTAAAAATGTTGACATAATTCATATCACTCCTACAATATCCTATAATGGATCCACTAATCCTGATTTTTATTAGAATGCTTTTGGTAATCTTTACAAAGACTAGATTAAACATAACACCTTTGCTTCTACCGAACTACTTTAAAAAATTTAATGATGCTTTATAATGGTAATAAAATAAGTTCTAACTTTATTTATAGCTTCTAATACTTAGTTAATACATTGGTCTAATATTTTCAATCCAATTATTTGCCTAAAAATAGCTTAGCTCATTTTATTAGTTGGAAAAAATTACAAAATGAGACTGCCAAAACCTTTATCAAACATTGGAAATAATTATCCAACTAATTTGAACACAATATGATGGAAGAAAACTTCTTAAACTTCTTTACTAATGAAAAAAATTATAAATTGCAATACATTGTTAGGAATATTTCTTCAAAATCATTGGAGGACACTTTAGATCAAGCCAAATGATAAAACTATTTCATCAGATAATTTAAGCCTACCCAACTTAAGGTTGGCACTTGAATGATTATGAAACCTAAAAATAAGCATGCCCCTAATGATGGTGTATCTAATACATATGACTTTAAGAGAACCATCCATTCCATTATGCCAGGAAGCTCCAATGAAATGACTTACTCCATGCTATTAAGGTGTTTTGTTTGAATTTGGATTAAAAGTGAATTACCCTTAATTAAAAAAACTAAATAGAATAAATTATATTATTGTAAATGACATTTCAACAAGCAAAAGGAATGTAAAAGATTTGTTTTATAATGTGAAAATGATTGAAATAAGGATAACTATTAATTGACAATTAAAATTTACCATTTTTTTTGAGATTTGATTATGTTTGACTGGAAGATGGTGGATATAAAAACACATAAACATAATCTATAAGTGCCCAAAAATAAGAACTGAAACTACAAAAGGATAAAATCAACAAACTAAGGATATGATCAATTCCCACTATTATCCCATTTGGTCAATCTTATATTTTGATAAAAAAAAAGAAATCAGAGCATGACCACTTATGACAACTTAAGTTAGGTTTGTATGCACATATTTGACCTTTAGAAGTGTAACACTTACAAATAAATTCTCCAATGTTGAAACCCTAATAGGGGTAACAATGATTGAAACATACAAATAGAAAAAGGTGGAACATAATTAGGATGAGATAACCCCAGTCACCCACATGATGACTAAATATTTCTTTCATTTCCAATAGTCCAAGGATGGAAGTCAAAACCACATAATTCTCTTAGTTAGAGTTCTTTGTGAAATTGTCCTCCTTTGACTATATGAATACATATAGGGATGGATTGAATACTTGATCATGATTTGATTTGGGCTAGATAAATCAAGATTTTGACTTGGATGAGGACTACTTATAGTGACTAGAATTAAAATTGGGAAGAATACAGATCTTTTATTCAGTTTACAATAGTGTAAATATGCCTCTGTATTGAAATTTCCAACTAGTAAAATACGTGACTAGAGTGTGACTTTATAAAAATTATAAAAGTGAAACCACACACTAGGAATATTAAAAATGTAAAAGATACAAAAAATGGAGGAATTAATTTTTTTTAAAAATGTTATAGGACCAAAAGATTGGATCAAACCATAGGGACATATCCTACTACCACTTTTTCCCTATTAGTCGATCATGTTCCTTTAGGTAAACATGGGAAACTTGGATCTAAGTTTGTCTATATAGATGTGTAAGGGTGATTTTAGAAATCATAACACTTCTATAAGTGACATATAACAATTTGGATAAGAAACAAGTTTTCCTAGGTTCTTTAGGATAAGGTGAGGTCAAAAAATAGATACTAATTAAGTGTACAAGTTAATTAAAGTGAAAAAGGGCCAAAAATAACATGATAAAGTATTAATTACCAAATATAGGTGTCCATAGTCCCCCATTTAATCTATAAATGAAATCAATAGATTAAAGGAAATATATACCTTATTATGTAGTACACCCTTTATCTTTGAACTAGTACTCTAATCGTGCAGGGCATCATACTCTTTAGAAAACCCTAAAAAACACATGAAGTAGTTAATTTGTTCTTTTAAAAACTAAAATTTTAAAAAGATTTATTTTGAAATTTGAAAATGTTTGAATTTGAAAATTTGCTTGAACTTTAAATAAGCTTGGATTTAAAATTTAAAAATTCTTGAACTTAAGAGAGATCAAGAGAGGAATACACATGTATGTTTGAAACTAAATGTCACTTTTGTGATTTTTATTGGAGATGATTCTTCCTTAAAGCATTGGATAATTTATGCTTCTCATGAATCACTTGGAGAAGATTGGTTCTTTAGTTGAACCAATAGAGAATTTAGGAGTGATCAAGCCCCAAATTGAATGCAATCTATAATATAATAACACCCATTGAGGGACACATAAACCTCAATTTAAATCAATTAATATTTGTAACCCCAAAATGTGAAACAAGTTAAAATCCAAAATGGATTTGTAGACATAATGCTAGAGGGCACTGAATCTCTAAGTTATACATTATGAACTTAAACTGAATCAAAATTGCATATGGATTGTCGATTAAATTACAACTTTTTTCTTGAATGCATGATCAAAATAGAATTGAGTACACCCATTCTCCTACCATGTTTGTAACTTATAAAATATTATTTGAAAAATTGAAAATTAGCATAATGTGCATGAATTTGTATCATGCCCCCATTGATAAATGTATAATCTATAATTTCATGTAAATGTCAATTGTAAATTTGTGTTTAAAAATTGTACATGATATATATATATATATATATATATATATATATATATATATATATATATAATCATAAAATCAAAACTTTATGAAATTATACTTCATTTTGATAATGTGAGTGCATATGCATGACATATGCTCTCATAATTTGTGTCAATGACTTAATTTGAACCATTTAAAAACCTTTGAAATTGTATATTGTACCAAATATGATTTTTGATTTAAAAAATACTTATATCATTATGAAAATCCCATTGAAATTCCCCCTTTTGAGGTTAGGGAATTGATCCTAAAAGTCATTCATATCAAAATAAAAATGAATTATAACATGTATAATAAGATGTATTTATTGAATAATGTAGCATATGTGAAAATTATCTTAACATGGTAAGATATGCATCATTTATATTATATATGTAACATATGAGGCAAGGACTATATAAATGGATCAATGAAGCTCATATAAATATAATGTAAATTTAGTATCTTATGTGTTAGTTAGTGCATGATATGGATCATGACACTCATCAAAATTAACAAGCTCAATAAACACACCACATAACAAACATGACAAGGCCAAGGGACTCACACAAGGGACATGTTCAAATGTTTCAAAATAAAATCTTCCACACACAAGGCCAAGGGTTAATAAAAAAGGACATGAATAATATCACAAACAAGGGACATGTTAAAGTGTTGCACAAATGTAGGGCCAAGGGCCAAATGTAAATGGACATGTTCAAATGTCACACAATAAAAAATATCTCATAAATACATTAAAAGAAGTTTTCATTCAAGGGCCAAGAAACATATACAATAGAAAACTAAGATCTTATTTACTATGTATAAGTGATAGGATCAATGAAATATAGAATTAGAAATGTAGTCTAAGCCATGCATATGTAACATGATCATACCCTAGAAAATACCATATTCATGTGCACAATGTAAGATAGAGATAATATCAAGATATTTTTAAATACTATAGAGCTAAAAAATATAGGAGTCATGGAATGAAAACACCTATAAATAATGTCATATATGAATAATATACCCCCAGTTTAGCAAGGCTATCGGGTAGAAGCAAGTCCAACACATTAGTCCTTGGAAAGTTTGTATGTCTAGCATAACAATCATGACACTAATGAAATGTATGCATGATACAAAAGAATATGCTATCTAGTACTCATGAGATAAATAACATATTTCAAAAATGTAAATTATATGTCTAATCATGCTCAGGTTCTAATTTTAAAATTTTAACATATTTTGAATGTTTTTATATTTTTAGAATTTTATAACGTATAAAAATAGAGACCAATGATAAACAAGGTGTAAAAAATAAAAGAAAGGATAAATATTTGAATAATCTATGACATGTGTCAATGTGAAATATCTACTAGAAGTGATTATATGGCCATGTGTAAGAAATATTCCTATACTATATATTAATTATGACTTTCAAAACTTGTAATAACATAAATAGTTTGTAGAGGATTGATTGTACATCTTCATGTCATCAAATGTACACTTTTTTAAGTATGTCACATGTATGAACAATAGATCTCAAGAAAAAATATTTTGCATTAAAAACAATGATTTGCATATTAGAATTGAGTGAAATATCTAAAAATTGAAAGTATTAAGTTTATGTGTACTAAAATTTTGATTTATGAGTAAAAATTGGCTATGATAGGATAAAATAATTAGGATAGTAATGGAAGTCATTCATGTTAGTAACTGGTTGATTCTATCCTTGATAATAAAAATCCTACACCAAAAATTGTACATCCTCATGTCATCAAATGTACACCTATTGAAGTATGCCACATATATGAATAATATATGTCAAGAAAAAAATATTTTACATAAAAAAATTATTTTCATATTGGAAACAATAATATTCAAAGTGAAAATAAGAAGGGGAGGAGGAGTGATAAAAATATCAGCAGGTTCTCCAACAAGAGTTTGAAGAGTGCTCCAAATAGTGGAGGGATTCTCTATGTGATTCACATGGCGGTGTATATCCTATGAAATGTGCATCAATAAGTGACTAAATACATAGTCACAAGATTTGGACCTATCATTATATTGACAAAGTTTAGTTGGGACATGAACCTATCCATATAGAAATAGAATAAGGTCTTATTCTATGAGTAAGCATTTTATGTACATAGATTATGAAGCATATTTGGTATTTTTAAGAAGAACTACTACAATAGAATCAACTATATTCATTTGGTATCTCCTAATTGGAGACAGGTGAGTTGACATGACCATAAATAATCATGCACACTTAATGTGATGGACATCATACTTAATAAAAAATGTGTCCAAATGAGAAATATGTGAAATAATCACCAAATTCCCCTTGGTATTGCATAGGTTGGAACTTTATATTTAGTGTGTATATAATCAAAAAATTTAAGTGAATATATAATAAAAATGTATATAAAAGCAACACAAGAGTGAAAAATATAATAATAAATGCAACCCCATGAAAATATAAAGAAAAAATTTAATAAAACTTGAGAGTAAAATAAATTCACATATATTTAAAAAAATCACACTTTTAAACAAAATGATGCCTAAAAATGAGATATAGGTTGAAATTTATGTGAGTTTTAAATTCTAAAAAAAACTTCACCATAAAAAATGAATATTTTAGGCTTGTAAAATATCTGACTTAATTTTTCATGGAAAACTTAAGCCCCCTTAGATTGGTTATGACCAAGGGATAAACTCCTATGTGATCAAGGGCTAAGGCTTAGGATGGTAGTTTATTAGAAATCATTATAGTGTAAATAGGGTGGGTGGAGCCTATGGTATGCATATACAGGGATCAAAGTCTACCATTACCTTTAATAGGGCTAGTGTATATCATTGGTGCATGCATGGGTGTCGAATCTTATGCATTATGTAAGGGGTTCAGATCCCACCCTATCTATTTTTAGAAGTTGTGAAACCCACCATGTGTTCTGATGTGGGTCATAATTTGTAGTGTGTTCTCATAGGGACCAAAACCCACTATGTGTTTCATCATGGGCTAAAACTTAACAATGTTTTATGCAGGGATAGAACCCATTCTTGATTAGAGTAGGAGGTAGTAAAAGTATAAGGTGGTAGAAGTAATAAGTAGTAAAAATAGGGGTCTATCTACATAGTAGCCAAAATATTATGGGTGTTTCGATATGCACTAGAGTCTGAGGGTGGTCTGAGCACTGCTAAATGTCTAACACCTAATAAATGTTTACCTAGGAGTCAATGTTTGACAAGGTGTAAAAAATCATTGAGGAAAACTATAGGGAGGAGGGGTAGAACTTGATATCTATTTTGGCAAGGGAAAATGTCCCTCAAGCTTCCAAAGTCCACCTAAGTTTTAGAATCCATTAAAATGACAAACCCTACACATAAGACCTCAAGATATTCAAAATAAATAGGTTTTTATTGGCCAATTTTGTCCCACATATAAAGTTTTTTCCTAGATAAATCATTTGAGTAAAGTTCTTGATGGAGTAAATGATCAAATGGCTTAGAAGTAGGTCTAGAATTGTAAGAAAGAAGAGAAAAATAGGTTCTCATGGTGTTTCAATAATTCAAGGGCATGAATTAGGTTGCATAAAGTCTTAGAAGTTCATCAGAGCCTTCTAAAGAGACAATAGTGACTTGCACAATCTTAAGAAGACCTAGACTATCATCAAGACATCATGAAAAAATGGATGAGTTAGTTTGAATATGTATTTTATAGATGTAATGAGGATGCCTCTCAGAGTCAAAAGATCACAAGGAATTAAAGTTATTCATGCCTAAATCATTCTTTGAATATTTTATATCTTGATGAGATTACTATCTCAAGATATAGGTCTTTAATGTTGAACTTGCAGAATGAAACATGCACGGGGATGTCAAGTTTAAGTTATGATAAATAGAAATTTGAATTAAAATGTTTAAAGCATGAATGTAAAGATAAAAAGTGTTAAAATATCACTTGATTAAATCATAGATCAATGGCATATGGGTAGTTAATATGTTAAAAGGTTCCTGAAACAAGACCAATGGTTAAAATTCAATTAGATCAAAGATCTAATGGCGAGCATTAACTTGACAATGTCAGTGGGTCCTAAAGATCTAATAGAGCATATTTGATTGTGAATAAAATATCATTGGTGAATAACAATTCAAAATGTTAGTGGACCTAGGATAAGCATGAAGGTCACAAGTGTCTTAATCAAAGTGTACTCCAAAGTAGATCAATGATCCATGTTTGGTCTAGTAAAATAAATATCCAACGGTGCATGGTTAATCATGAAAAAACATATCCAATGGTGCTCTCTCAATTGTACCAATACAAATCAATAGTGAGTGATAGGTCAAAGAGTTAGAGGATCCTAAAGACAAATGAGAGGTTGCCACATGGTGAAAGAACAAGAACTAGATGCTAATAATAAGATCCTGAGAAATGAATGAAGAGATGTCAAGTGGAATTCAAGATCAATGGATAATATTAAAAGTCAAAATCCAAAGACTTCATAAAGAATAATTATAACCTAAGTCAAAAAAAAATATTGAAAGGATCATCCTATCAACATTAAGGTTTAGTCAAGCATCATTAAATGGACATAGTAATATTTTAAGGATTGTTAATGATAAAGTTCCATTGCCATTAAGCTCAGATAAGACCTTTAGTCAATAAATTAGAACTTATCAACCCCATTATCTAAATGTTGTAGGATCATTCCATTGGTATGTTCATTGACATTTTAGAAAGAAGACCCTTGTATGTAGTGGCTTCTCAGTTTCCATAAGGCTTAGAGGTAATATAGGTCTACTTAGGCCTAATATAGTTCAATAATGAGTTTATGCAACTTGTAGGATTTCCATTGACGTATTAACTATATAAAAATCAATAATTGGATTGGTTTTCATCTATAGTAGACCTATGCTCAAGATTTGAAGTAGGGGAAGATATAAAAAAGATATTAAAGAGTGTCTTACCATCCATAATAGCTCTAGCTTCAATAAATATGTGCTTGTAGATGATAAAGTAGACATGGCATGGCTCTATTAGGTTCATAGACATGAAGATTTTGTCCTTACAATGAAGCCAAGTAGAAGGTGGTGTAGAAGTTCATGAAGTATATTGGGGGATTGGAGAAAGCAATTAGAGAATTCAATGATGTTCAGAGCCATAAATATCTTTCTTCCTTGAAAGAATCATGACTTATCATCTCTAAAATATAACTCTTGTCTTCTAGTACATTTCTTAGATAATGAGAAAGCTTGAAGACTTTTGGAGCTAATTCATGTTAACTTATTGATGATGGATTAGTATTCATTGGACCAAAAAGATAATGGAGCATTCCTTGAAAGGTAGAATTTCATTGATTGTTCTTAGTTAACATGTTTCCTCTTCTCTCTTCTCCCTTTATTTATATCACCCATTCTTTCCATTTTTAACTCTCTCTTCTCTCTCATATTATGGATTCCCATAAGGACTCTTTGATATTGAAGAATAGGGGACTCTTTGAAATATTTCAAAATATGCTCATCTTGATAAGGCTAAACCCTATTAAACATTTATAAAAATTACCTCTTGATGCAATAAGACTTTATTTACCTATTTCTTACCTTAGATTTGTGTTGAGTGAGTTGTGAATGATGGAATAGTGAAGGAGAATATTCCTCATCCATTGTCTTCCTTTATAACCTCCTTTAGGGTGTTTTTAGGTTATTACAAGTCTAGATTAGTGTTCTACTTGAACCTAGTCCATGAAACACTTATGCAATCAGCTAGATTGGGAGGTTGTGTGAGCTAAAATTATCTTGATTTGATCTAGTGTGGGATCAAGCTTATGGGAGTTTTCCATTTCTATTTAGTGCATCACCTTGTTAACCTTCTTAGGATCCCTTTTCCCCTTTCTAACCCTTTTCCCTATGAAAACATTAGTTTAGGTGATTCATTAAAAGAAAGCTGGCCTTTTATGGAGGTCTAGCCCCACCATAAGTTACCCACAACTTGGGGTTGTCCCAATATTATGAATTAGTTAGAAGGAGCCTAAAAAACTCTCTCTGATAGTTCAAATTAATTTCATAATATTTTTTGGCACACTTAATGGGACCTACTTTGTTGTTCACTAGTGAAGAGTTTTGGTGTTGTCTTCATCTAATCAACCTTTGGAGGCATGTATAAAAACATCAATGGTGATTTTTAGCATCGATTAGTTGGTTTAAGTAGCCTAACTAAGTTTCCAATCATCATAATTTGGTATGTACAATCAATCATCTTTTGATCAATATGCTTATTCTTTACCTTAGCATCACACTTATCAGACAAATAATGTTTATGTGTTCCCAAAAAATGGCCCTCAAATAGCCTATCAACATGATCATGGTCTTTTTCCTCCTCCTACCCATACATATGGCCAAGGTCAGCCTCCTTTGTATTCAAATTAGTACTCTAATTCCCCTTGTCAAGACTAGGCTTACCCTGTTACATCCTTGTCAGGAGTTAAGCAAGCATTATTAGTTTATATTGAGTTTATAAGGTAGATTTTTAGGGATTTAGAGTTTTATTTATTCATCCCTATCCATGTTATACAAGAAGAAAGGAGTGCTCTTCATTTAGTCAAGAACATATGGTCAATTTGTGAGGGTGAACAATGGTCATCTTATGAGAATGAGGACATAATAATGATGAGAAGAATGATATAGAATACAAACAATGTGTTGATATATTATTAAGATTAATAGGCTCATTTGAATCAATATTATGTTTCCCTTCCAAGATTCTCAATCCCAACCTTCAAGAGTTCCTAATCAACCCCTAGTCAACCTTATCAAAAGTTAGAGAGGCAATACTAGACCAAGATAGAACAATCATGAAAATCAATGGGGGATTAAACTTGGACAAGAATTCCCCATTCATGCCATGGATGGGATAAATATATTCTTTTAAGAGTTTTGGAATGCGTGGGCACTAATTAAGGAAGCTGACTATTCATAGGTTGAGAAGCAAAAATTGAAAGGGTGGGTATTGTCCATTGAAAAAGTGTTTGAGTAGTGGGAGAAAGAGTATGTCAAAGCTAAATAAATAATTTTTCCCTCTCCTACCACTAAGATCATTACCATTCAAGAGTATGAAGCCATTCCATCATGGATCTTCTCTAACACATTCAACCCTATCTATGTCATGCCTTCACTTATGAGACCACCCTCTCCTGTAACCATTAAAAAGGAAGAAAAGGTGTCTATTCCCTACTCATTCCCATAATGTAAATTAGTTTAGAAAGGTATAAAGAAGAAGGAGGACGTGTTAGCTAAGGTAGTTCCTCAAGAGTCACCAAAGAGACCATACAAGGTACCTAGCTGGAAGGACACTCTCTTAAGCTGCAAGCAAGGTGAACTTCTTCACCCTCCAATCATATCCCTCTTGGAAAAATAACCTATTTTACAAAGTATAGAGGAGAAACTTGAAATCATAAGTGAGCCACAGGAGGACAATGCAAGTGTCTATGATGAGGAAATTATGATAGGTAGCCTACTTCAGAGGGAAGAACATGTTTCATATGTCAATTTGTAATAATTTAATGAGCCACAAGAGGAAAAAATTCATGAGCCTATTATGGAGGTCAAGGTTATCTCAAGAAACTTAGAATATCAATGGAAACATTTGTTCTTGGATTTATTGAGTAAAATGGAGTAACTTAATGTTGTAAACTTGCCTAAAGAAGATAATCCTCAAGCTGAACATTGGATAAAACTTAGATGGACTACTGAAGGTCCATTCTACATAGATGAAGAAGAGGATTAAAATAAAGTGCCTAAGATTGGTATACTTCAAGATGAGGTATCAGCCAAGGATAACCTTGATATGTTAGAGCTAGAGGAAAGTAGATCAAACCTTGAGCAAAATAGGTGTGATATTTTAGACTTTGGATAGTTAAGTCAACCCTCATTATTAGTTGAATATCAAGATGAAATATTGAGTGAGGTTGATGAAAGATACATATCAAGTGCTTAGGTGATGTAATTTGATGAACATACCAGTGAAGAGCTTAAAGAGTTATGATAGAGGTTCAATTTCATAACCAAATAATTTGAAGAGGCTAAGAGACATGTCATTCCTCCAAAACATTATGAACATGCTTATCTAAGCATGATCAGTCCTAATTTGTACAAGGATAAGGGGGAAGGATATGGTCTTTTTAAACCATCAAGTGAACCAAGTGTAATTTTTCCCAAGATCTTAAATGAAGTCTTTAGGCAAGGCATTCTCAAGGGCAATGAGCAACATCAAGCAAGTGCTCCTACAGTCCAACATGAACCAAGATTGGAAGATTTGGACCATTTTATCTATGTTGGAGACATTTTTGTTCCATTTCATCCATTGGAGAGCACCTCAAAAAAATTTGCCATCAAGCTGCTTGGTTTACCATTTTTGGTACCTCCAAAGCAAGGTATTTTTATTCTTGGTTTTACAAGTGAATGATTCTAAAAGTTTACCATTTGACCCAAGAGGGAGGTGCTTATAAATTGATATAAAATATTGTATATTTTAGAGTAGATTTCATGCTTTCCTCTAAGTGCATTTGTGCACATTTGTTTAGTAGGTTAGTTGTTATTTTTTAATTTCTTCAAATGCCTATGTGCACTTGACTTTTTTTTGTTTTTTTCTTGTTGCTTCAAGAGGAGGTTATCTAGAGGGAAAACCTTGCATCATTTCATGTCAGCTAAGAGTAGATACTTATGACTCCATGACCAATAGATTAGACAAGGAAACTAGTCTAGGTTCCCAAGCATAGCAGACATTCTTCCCTACAAGTCACCAAAGATGTTGCCAATTTTAACCCACATACAAAGCTTATACCTAGATAAATCAGCTGAGCACAATCCTAATGGAGTAAATGATCAAATGGCTTAGAAACAAGTATATAATTATAAGAGAGAAGAGAACAATAGGTTCTCATGGTGTTTAAATAATTTAAGGGCATGAATCAATTTGTACAAAGTCTTGGAAGTCTAATTAATCCTTATAAAGAGACAACAATGACTTACACAATCTTAAGAAGACTCAGACCATCATCAGGATGTCATGCAAAAATGGATGGTTTAGTTTGATTGTGCATTTTATAAATATACTTAGGAGGTCTCTTAGATTCAAAAGATCACAATGACCTAAAATTTTTCATGCCTAAATCATGCTCTGTGAATTTTATATCTTGATGAACATGCTATCTAAATATATAGGTATTTATATTTGAACATGTATAATGAAATGTGGATGGGATGCCAAGTTTAAGCTATGAAAAATAGTCATTTAAATTCAAATGTTCTAAGGATGAATGCAAAGGTGATAAGTGTCAAAATATTTATTGATTAGATCATATATCAATGGCATGAAGGTATTCAATAGGTTAAAAGGTCCCTGAAACAATATTAATTGTTGGCATTCGATCAGATCAAAGATCTAATGGAAAGTGGCAACCTGATGATGTCAGTGGGTCCTAAATATCTAATGGAGTGCATTTGATCATGCATCAAAGATAAATGGTGAGTATCAAGTCAAAAGGTCAATGAACCTAGGATAAAAATGAAGGTGACAAGTGTATTAATCATGGTGTACTCTAAATCATATCAATATTCTTCATTCAATCTGGTAGACCAAAGATCCAATGGTGCACATTTAATCATGATAAAATAAATCCAACGGTGCTCACTCAATTGTACCAATGTAAATCAATGATAGGTGAGAGGTTAAAGATTTAGAAGATATTAGGGATGAATGAGAGGCTACCATATGGCAAAATCATAGGAACCAAAAACTGACAAAAAATATCTTGAGAAATGAATGAAGAGCTACCAGGTGGCACAATCTAGAAGGCCCAATTCAAGATCAATAGATGACATTAAAAGTTTAAAGCTAAAGACTTCATAAAAAATAATTATGACCTAGGTTAAAATAAAATCAATTCTTAAAAGGATCATGTTATCACCATTAAGGTTTAGTCAATCACCATTAAACAAACGTAGTCATATAGTTAGGATTGTCAATGATAAATTTCTATTACCATTAAGCTCAGATAGGACCTATAGTTGATAATTTACAACCTATCAACCCCATTCTCTAAAATTTGTAGGATCATTCCATTGGTATGTTGATATTTGATAAAAAATATCCTTGTGTGTAGTAGCTTCTCAATTCCCACAAGGCTTAGAGGTAGAACAGGTCTTCTTAAACCTAATATAGTTCAAAAACGAGGCTATGTAACATGTAGGCTTTCCATTGACATACTAGCTATATGAAAACTAATAATTGGATTGTATTTCATCTATAGTAGACCTATACTCAATATTTGAAGTAGGGGTGGTTATACACAAGATATAAAAGAGTTTCTTATCATTCATAATAGCTATAGCTTTAACAAATAGGTACTTGTAACTACTAAAAGCAGACATGACATGGCTTTGTCAAGTTTATGGACATGAAGACTTTGTCCTTATAGTAAATACAAGTGGGAGGTGATGTAAAAGTTGACAGATTAGATCAGGGGATTGGAGAAAGTAGTTAGATCATTTAATGTATTTATAGCTATAAAGATCTTTCCTCCTTAAAAGAATCATGACTCATCATCTCCATACTAGAACCCTTGTCTTCTAGTGCATTTCTTAGCCATTGAGAAAGCTTGAAGACTTTTGGAGCTAATATAGGTTAACTTGTTGATGATGGATTAGTCCTCATTAGACCAAAAAGATGATGGAGAATTCCTTGAAAGGTGACATCTCATTAATTGTTCTTGGTTAACATGTTCTCTCTTCTCTCTTCTCCCTTTATCTATATCACTCATTCTTTATATTTGTAACTCTCTCTTCTCTCTCAGATGTTGGATTCCCACAAGGAATATTTGATCTTGAAAAGTAGGGGACTCTCTGAGATATTACAAAATATGCTCATCTTGATAAGGCTAAACCCTGTCAAGCATTTGTAATAACTACCTTTTGATGAAATAATACTTTATTTACATATCTCTTTCCTTGGATTTGTGTTGAGTGAGTTATGCATGATGGCATTGTGAAGGAGAATCTTACTCATCCATTGTCCTCCTTTCTAACCTCCTTTAGGGTGTTTTCATGCTATTATAGGTCTAGATTAGTGTTCTTCCTAAACCTATTCCATGAGACACTTATACAATCAAGTGGATTAGGAGGTTGTGTGAGCTAGCATTGTCTTCAGATAATCTAGTGTGGGTTCAATATTATGGGAGTTTTCCTTTTGTATTTAGTGCATCATCTTGATATCTTTCTTAGGATCCCTTTTCCCCTTTCTAACTCTTTCCCCTATGAAAACATTCATTTAGGTGATTCATTAGAAGGAAGCTAGCCTTATCTATAGGTTCAACCCCACCATAGGTTACCCGTAGCATGGGGTTGTTCCAATATTATGACTTAGTCAGAGGAGCCTAAAGAACTCTCTCAAAGGGTGTAGATTAATGTCATAATAGTTTCCTAAAAAATTAACAAAGACCAACAAGGTTTTTTGGAAAACCCAATAAAACCTATAATTTTTTTTTCTATTCAACCTTCAAATAAAACATATATATGCAAAATCTAAAAATTGCCTTCAAACCCTTCAAAATGGTAAAAATAGATTGTCACAAAACTAGGTCATATTTATAAACATTCATAAGGTTTTGACATCTTATAAATATAATGGCACCATCTATTTTTCATTTGGAGGCTTCAATAGTACAATTTTCATGGATTTTCTATAAACTCCATAAAAACCTTGAAAATTACATTTATTAAAAAAATAATAAACTATCTAGAATGCTAGATCTCACAAAAGAGGCTATGTCATTCAACTATCAGAGAAGCTCTGATACTATGTCAAAGAAAACTTTAAAATATACAAAAATATTCAAATTCAATAACATTGTAGGATCATTGCTAAATAACTCCAGGAAAGGTACATATATATGTAGAAGATATACATGTCCTCACATCTTCATGAATGTAGGATTATCTTCCCTAATAACCTTTATTAAACACCTAAATGACACCTAAGAAAGCTAACTAGATTGTGTAGGTAAAACCACATAGTGGGAAAAAGCCTACACCAATAATTATTCATACTCATGTCATCAAATGTACACTTTATGAAGTATGTCACATGTATGAACATTGATATATCTCAATAAAAAAATATTTTGTATGAAAAATAATGATTTACATACTGGAATTGATTAAAATATCTAAAAATTGAAAGTATTAATGTTAGATAATTAATCTTAATTTGGGTCCTTCATATAGTTATATAGGTATATCCTGAGTTTTGTGTGTGTGTGTGTGTGTGTGTGTGTGTGTGTGTGTGTGTGTGTGTGTGTGTGTGTGTGTGTGTGTGTGTGTGTGTGTGTATTTATTGTATTTATAAATGCACTTTATTCTATATTTTTGAGGTGTCACTCACCTCTCTAATCCATTTGTTATATTTGGAGTGACTTACATGTAACTCCTATCTCCCCACATGACACACATATTTTCCACTTGTAAGAGGCTTAGGAACACTTGACACACATGCTAAATTTTTCACATGTAACTCTTCATTATTCCAAGCTCTATTTCTTGCAAATTTTGGCATCACCTTCTCTTTTTTCTTCTCTCAACCTATTGTTATTCCCATTTAAGTAAGTTTATATTAAAGGGAAGTATTATGTAATTTAAACTCCCTTCCTTGTTTGTAAAAGGTTTTCTACACTTTTGTAACCTTAAATTAAGTTTAAGGGGTGTTGGAGAATTAGTTTCAATTTGGGTCCTTCTTATAGTCATTTAGGCTTATCCTAAGTTTTATGTGTGTGTGCATTTATTATACTTATAAATGCACTTTATTATAGTCTTTTGAGGTGTCACTCACCTCTCTAGTCTACTTTTTGGATTTGGAGTTACTTGCATGTAACTCCTCTCCCTCCACATAACACACACACGTTCCCCACTTATAACAAGATAAGGGACACTTTTTACATATGCTGAAGCTTGCACATGTAACTCCTTATTTTACCTAGCTCTAATTATTAGTATATTATCATCATCTCTTCTTTCCTTTTGGTAGTTGTTCAATATTGATCTTGCTCTTGATATTTCATCATTGAGATGCTTTATTTTGGATTGAAGCCATTCTTCTCTCTTTTAGATTTTGTAAAGTAAAAAAATCTACATTTTTCATTTTTCAAGTTTCAGTTATGCACTCCAAGTTTTATCCTTGCATGATTTGGTTTGAGACAGTGAAGTTTTTTGACTCAGAGCATGGGCTCAAATTTATTTTCACCTAAATTTTGTCTGAGTATCAAAATCGAGCAGAAGTTGCCAAGTGTCATCAGCCGAGGCACATTTCATAATTTATATAAGTTGCTCAGAATGTGCCACGTGTCCCATAGTAACTCAGCAGAGTGCAAAAAGTGTCAAAATCTATGTTTCATGTTTCTTATACATTTTGAAAGCTTCTTTTCAATAAGATTTCTCAGGATCAAGTGGAAGGTGACAAGTGGCAACTAAGGAAGGTTTCAATATGCTTTTCTAAAAGTAATGAAAGATGCCACATACCCCTAGCTGAAGAAAGTGGAAGCTGCCACGTGTCAACATCTAAAATATCTTCACTTTGTTTCATTGATAAGTAAATATTGTGGTGGGTCCCAGGTTTTGTTTCTAATGCAAGCAAAAGCTGCCAAGTGTCACCATCTATGTAAATATGAAATGAGGCCCAAATGTTTCTATAGTATAAATAGAGTGATGTGGAGACCAACAAGTGTCACCTTCTGTAGGATTCTCAAAAGATAGCTAAAGTAGTAGAGACTGCCAAATGTCCCTTGTTAAAAATGCATAAAAAGTGCCACCTGTCCCTATTCCCTTTTTTGAAGTTTCTTGGGTGAGAAGTGTTGTGGGTCCCATTTTCTATAAGTTGTTAAAGTTCTGAAGAAGCAGACTGCAATAGATGTCAATGACAGAACACTCCTGAGTAAAGACACAATAAAGAGTATAGGTTATGTAGAAAGTGCTGTGTGTCTTTGGTAAGTGTTGTGAAACATGCCAAGTGTCATTTTCTAGTGTTTCCTAAATAATAAGAAGGTGTTCAAGTAGAGTAAGGAAATCAGCCAAGTGTCCTCTCTCATTTGACAGTGGGAAGCATCTTGTGTATTTATTTCAACTAATGAACTTGTAGGAAGATGGAATGTTTTAGATCCAAGAAATATCCTATGTTAGACACTTCTAGTTCAGTTAGAGTTTAGTTAGGCCATTGATTTTGGAATGTCAAGATAATCCAAAGCTAGTCTGATGCTATAAATAGGGGTGCAGAGATCACTAGAAGGATCATCATAAGATAGAGAGAATTTTTTGTGAGAGATTATTGTCAAGAGTTTTTAGACTTTTTTAGCTATGATCAGGAATATCATTTGCCTTTGTTTTATTTTCTTGAGTTAGAAAGTTTATGTAACTGTGCATGTTTTTGTGCCTTTTATGTGATTGGAGAATTAATAAGACTGAGTTCTATGCCTTTGTTGATATTTTTTTGTGTCACTGCAAACATAGTCTAAGTTATGAGCCTCTGTTTCTATTATTTTTCATCTTTTACATTGATCATGTCTTGTTTACTCTTTAATGTAATTGAATATTACATATAGCTTCACTGTGCTTAGAATTAAGGGTTGAATTAAATTCAGGTGCATCACCATAGTTAGATTTTCTTTCATTGCACTTGTGTTTCTATTTAATTCCTATCCCTTTTCCCATTATACACTTGATATAAAGAAGAGCCAGCTTCTTTAAAATCTAGAGGTTGTTTTAGGTTGCAAGTACCACATTCCTGAAACTTCCCATTATTGGTGTTAAAAACAATGCAATTTTAATCATCAACAATTTTTGGCATGCTCGGTGGGACACCATCTTGAAGTTTCTTTCAAGATCATATGAACCCGAGAGCTACAAGGAGTTAGAGCTGTAGACCAGTAACAAGATCTCAATCTACTATAAATCCAAGTATTCTTTTTCCACCTTTGATAACTAATCCAAGATGAAGAGTCAATCAGTTAATACCAATACCAAAAGTAAATATGGGAGCTCCTATACCCCCAAGGAATTATGCAAGTTAAAACATTGGTAGTCCTTTGATTCTCCTAATACCACCAACCACTTGGGATCCTATTCCAGTAAATGCTTTGAAAGCTCTGCCCAAATTTAGTGGGCAAGATTTTGAAACACTTGAAGAACATTTATAGGATGTGTCTGATGTCTGTGCTATACATGTGGTCACATAATAGAATGTGGCTATAAGATTATTAACAACTTCTTTTAAAGAGAAGGCTCTGGAATGGTACATATCCTTGACTCCAAATACAATATCTACATGGTATCGACTTGGAGATCTTTTCTTTGAAAGGTTTGAAGAAAATGATGATAAGTCTTCTTTGTTGCAACAATTGATTACTATTAAAAGGGCACCACAAGAAGAAATGAATGACTTTTATTCAAGATTTCAAAAGACTTGGGAAAGAATCCCTACTACAGTAAGACCATTACCAAGTATGGCTATAGTCTTTTATCTTAAAGCTTTAAATTTAGACATATCAGTAATGATTCAGTCACTTGGAGGTCAAACTCTGCTAGAAGCTTATGACTATGTAGTCAGAGCTGAAAATAATTTAATAGATGCTGGAAAGTTACCCCCAAGGCCTCCCATGCCCATGTTTCTATAGATTACCTTACCATTGCCTCAAAAATCCCCTAATTCCATTACCCCACCTATGTGTATGTACACATATCCTCAACAACCTGTTAAAGAACTTGTCCCTACCTAGTCATCTGAGATGGATGATATCAAGAACATCTTAAGGACAGTTTCAAATGAGTTAATTAACATAAAAAGATAGAAAAATCCTTATTCTAAACCCTAATATCAAGGATACAAAGGGAATAGATTTCCACCTTAGCCAAACTAGTATCAAGGTCATCAAAGGCAAAATAACCCTCATCCAGCAAACCAATTAGTTGCAGTGCCTACACCCTCAGAGACTATTCCTCCCAATCCAAATAGAGAGATTGTTTAAGGGCAAAATAATAATGCAAATAACACCAATGCTTGGTGTTTTCCTTGTAATAATTCTCATACACCCAAAGATTGTCCCATGTGTAATCTACAATAAAAGGTAGTGGAGCAAATAAGAATGGATGGACAACTTGCAAGTACTTCTGACCCTCAAGCCTACCAATCCCTTGGTATGCAAAATTCAATCTTGATGGCTCAGATGCAAGGGATGTCCTTATAAAAAGAAGAAGAAATAGCCCATGAACATGTTCTATTTTCATGGGTTGAAGATGAAAAGTAAGTATTCTTGAATGAAGCTTCCACTTCCAAGAAGCCAGTAGTACAATAAGACTACTATACCAAATCAAAGAGAAAGATGATGGAACAACCTAAAGTCACAAATAATAAAGTTATGACACCTCCTCCATTTCAAAGTCATCAAAACACAATTTCTAGACAAGAAGTGCCTCAGCTAGTGCAGAACCAAGTAGTTCTTGGATAAGTTCAAGAAAAAACAAGGTACTCTTATTTTCTAAGAACCCAAACAATAGGACCAGTGAATGTGGTGGATCAGCTGAAGAGAACCCCAACACATGTGTCAATGTGGGACATATTAGCTATTTTTGATCAAAAGACATTATTACAAGAAGCTCTCCAAGGTCAAGTAGTGCCTAAACATACTAGCACCAAAGGACTTGATGATAAAGAAAAGCTCAAGGACATAGTTCCTCTGAAGACAAAAGCCTTTTTAAACAATGTAGTAGAGGTAAGTAAATCCAAACCAAATCCCTTCTATTTAACTCTGATATTTGGAAAGAAACTGTTGCATAATGTAATGATAGATTTAGGGGCTAGTACTACAGTAATGCCTAAACAAATAGCTGATGCTTTAAAAATAAAGTATGAGCCACTTAGTAGAGGAGTCATGTAGCTGGATGGCAAATTAGTGCAAACAATAGGGAGAATTAAGCAACTCCCATTGTAATTATATACTTGCCCCAATATAATTGTCAATCAAGATGTAGTAGTCATAGATATACCCCCTGTATTTGGTCTATATTTATCTAGGGATTTCACAGCCAAAATAGGAGGATATATGTCACTTGATTGGTCTCACCTCATCCTAAAAACCAAATATGGTTCAAAGATGAAAATACTATCTGAGCCATTATCTAAGGATCACATCACCAATGAACCAACCTCAAAATTAGAAGCAGCTCATGCTATGCTAAATAAGGAAGAAAATGTTTTTGTTGAAGAGTTGGGTGACTGGATGGAACATGACCAAGAAGAGGAAAATAACCATTTGTTAGCTATGATGCATAGTGATCCATATGGATATTTATGACTCTACTGGTCTAGGCACTTATGTCATTTTTTATGAAGACCATGAAATCCCAAATGTTTTAAGGGAAGAAATGCCAACTACTTAAGAATCTAAAAAAGATTCAAAAATCTGGACCTTAAATTTTGACAAGGTTAGAAGTAAAAGTGGTGCTAGAGCAAGAATTTGTCTTGTTTCTCCAAATGGGGAGAAATTTTTGAGAGCTACCCATTTCCAATTTGCTTTTATTATTAATAATAATGAATATGAATCCTTAGTACATGGGCTCATATTATCTAAGAAAAAGGGAATAAAGAATTTAATAGTAAAAGGTGATTCAGAATTAGTGGTGAAACAAATTAGAGAAAAGGCAATAGCCAAAAATGTAAGGATGAGATTCTATAGACACAAAATTTGGGACTTAATAGAAGATTTTGAAGCTTTCAATATTGAAGTAGTTCCTAGAACCCAAAATTTTGAAGCTGATAGGATGGCACAAATTGGTTCACAGTTTGATCCAACAACTAGCTTATTAGTTAACAATGAGTTAGTAAAATTTATAGTAAGGCCAACTATCCCAGACAATGATGAGAATTGGAAAGTATTTGAAAATAATTCTCAGGTACTCTCATTCTTGCAACAATCAGGGGAATTTGTTGATCAATTACAACCAAAAATTGAAGAGGCATATGGAGACCAAGTTATACAATTAAAGAATAATAAGCTTCCCAAAGGCTTGATCACTTTAGAAAACCTATTTGATCCAAAATATGTAGGCCTAGAGAAGAAAAGGTTCCATGTAAATAAAGCAGATTATTTTGAAATAGAGGTGAGTGAAGGGAGAAAATTAAAAATTAGAAATTCTACAACTCAAGAGGAAAGGGAAAGACTAATTGACTTATGCAAAAGATATGATAGAGTCATAGCCTGGAGCTATGAAGACCTTCATGGATATGATAGAGACATCATTCAATGCATAATAGAATTGACTGAAGGATCTAAGCCAGTCAGACAGAAGCAGAGGCCCATAAATCCAAGGATTGAATCTCTAATGGTGGATGAGTTGTACAAAATTTTAGATTCTAAAATAATTTTTCCAATCAAACACTCAACCTGGGTATCAAATCTAGTGCCAGTTAGGAAAAAGAATGGTGACATAAGACTCTATGTAGATTTAAGAGACTTGAATAGAGCATCTCTGAAAGATCACTATCCCTTGCCATCTATGGAACAAATTCTATAGATTGTGGCTAGATCAAAGAGATTTTCCTTGCTAGATGGTTTCTCTAGATACAATCAGATTTGGTTGGCTGACGAAGACCAATACAAGACTGCTTTTACTACCAAATGGGGAACATTTGCATATGCTAAGATGCCATTTGGCTTGTCAAATGCTGGAGCCACTTTTCAAAGCTATGGATGTAGCATTTGGAGAAATTATAAATAAAATCATCTTGATTTATCTTGATGATCTTACTATTTTTTTCAAGAATGTTGTTGATCATTTTGATTATTTAGAATCTATTTTTTAGAAATGTCAAGAATTTGGAATATCCCTGAATCCTAAGAAATATATCTTTGCTATACCTCAAGGCAAATTATTGGGACATATAGTATCTAAAGAAGGAGTTTCTATAGATCCAGAGAGAGTTACAGCCATAATGAATTTGCCCTTACCAGTAAATAAGAAAAAAATTCAATCTTTTAGGGAAGATTAATTTTTTCAGTCAGTTCATATCTGACTTTACAAGATTAGCGAGACTAATGACACTCTTATTGAAGAAAGACCTAGTTTTTAAGTGGACTACAAAAGAGAGGCAAGCCTTTGAAGAGGTCAAGAAAGTAATTTCAATAGCCCCAGTACTTAGAAACCTAGACTTTTCTAAGCCTTTTGTAATGTATGTCTATGGAGGAGAGCTCAGTATTGCTACTGTTCTAACACATAAAGATGATAGACATGAGGACTAGCATCCAATAGCCTTTTTCTCAAGGACTCTTAGGTAATACGAAACTAGATACAACTTTATGGAGAAACAATCATATGCTATGGTAAAATCCCTCAATAAATTTAGGCATATAGTATCAAGAAGTAAGATTTTGATACTTGTGGCTCACCCAAGTGTCAAAGAATACATTATGGAGGGTGAAATTACTAAAAAAAGAGTAAATTAGATAACAGAGATCCTTGAATATGATGTAGAGGTCAAACCCACTAAATTATTCAGAGGTAGGGGGTTGTGCCAATACATGACTCAAGAGCTTGAAAAGATGATACCAGAAGAAACAGATTCAGAAATGGAAAAGGAAACGGTATTGAGGATATAAGAGGTTGATCAAAACTCCTAGGTCACAAATAGGATTCATTTTATGAAATATGGGATTTACCCAAGAGAACTCCCTCAAAACAAGAGGAGATACTATAGGATGCAAGGGGTCCATTTTGTTTTAATTGAACAAGTTATTTTTAGAAGAAATTCTAATGGCAAACTTTTAAGATGCGTAGAGAAAGATGAGGCTAAGCAAATACTACATGAAATGCATCATGGAGTCTTAGGTGGAAATTTTTTTGCAAAGACCATAGCTATAAAGATAAGTGAGGTAGGTTATTTCTAGGCTACTTTATTTACAGACTATTATCAACTAGTTAAAACATGTCAATCTTAGCAATATTATGTGGGGATGAGAAGGAATGCAGCAATGCCTCTTAGTCCTATAATTTTTGATGAACCTTTTGCTCAATGGGGTCTTGACTTCATTGGAATGATAAATCTAGTATCTAGTATGGGTCATAAATGGATTCTAACTACCACAGATTATTTCACTAGATGGACTAAGGCAGTGCCACTTAAACAAGCAATAGAAAATGTGATCCTAGACTTTCTAGGGATTATCACTACTCGCTGTGGGGCTCCTCACACCATAATTTTAGATAATGCTAAAGCATTTTTAGGGTCTAAAGTATTTGACTTTGCATTAAATCATGGAATATATCTAAAAACCTCTTTTAATTATTACCTTCAAGGTAATGGTTTGGTAGAATCAACTAATAAGAACCTAATTAGACTCATCAAGAGAATAGGGGCTGGTCATCACAAAGAGTGGCATAAAGTGCTTAATATAGCACTGTGGGCTGATAGAATTACACCTAAGCAGGTAACAAAAATGTTCCCATTTGAATTGGTCTATGGCAAGCCTACTGTAATACCTCTAAGCTTGGAAATTACTGCTCTCTAATTGATAAAATAGATTGAAATTGAGGAAAATGGCCCCATGCAGGTCAGACTTGCTGAAATCTTAGAAGTTCGAGAAAAGAGGGATGCAACACATGATTCATTAATAAAGCATTAGAAAATAATTAAAGATTGCTTCGATAAAAGGACTTCAAATCCTCATTTCGAAGTAGGTTTAATTGTTTTGAAATGGAATGCAAGAGCTGCCAAGCCAGGTTAACACACTAAATTTGAAGCATTGTGGACTAGACTGTATAAAATTCATGCATGTAAATAGAAAAAAATATTTGAGCTAGAAACAATGGAAGACGAATATGAAGAGATTCTTGTGAATGGGATCTACTTAAAACATTTTAGTTAAGCTGTGTCTCTATGTATTATAGTTAGATAGTTTCCCTTTCCTTGTTTTGTTTTCCCATTTTGTCTTTCCCACTCTTTCTTTTAAATAAGTGTTCTTTGAACATGTAGTCGTAGCTCAAAGTATTTTTTCAAAACTTTCAAAAATCTTGACACATTAAATATCTCCCAAATCCTTAAATTCCCCAAGGTACCTTGTGTAACCACTTTCATGACGTGTCTAACTCGCTATCCCATGAAGATTTAGTAAGATTTGCTAATGGTTATCCAAGTTTAATGCCATGTTGAGACTTGATGGGCTAATAAATACCTCATAACAAGAGTTAAAGCTTATAGTGTCTCAAAAATTCTTGCGTCTGCTAGAAAACCCCTGCTACTTGCATTTTTAGCTCATAGCAAACCTGTTTAAGTGAAAGTGCCTTCCCTATTGCAAAAGCCTCATACCCATTACCATAGTTCACTATTTTCAAGAATAAATATAGATATGGAGGGAGCATAGTCTTTGCAACAAGGGTCTGGGATTTATGAATCCATTGACAAGTTTCTTACAAGCAAATCATATGCTTCAGCCCTTGCACAACTGTTAAAGACATACCCATATACTAGAGTCCCTGAAGTTGGTCATGCAAATGACCTGGCAAAGGTGAAATATTTTGTAGATGGAATCATAGACCCAATTCTTCAAATAACTAGTACTAAAACTCTCAGAGAAGGGGGACATCAAAGGTGTATTCAAAGGGCCAAGGTTAGACAATATGCAATGTTCACAATGAGGATATGGACTTCTCAACTAGCATAATTCATTGTCCCAAGTGTGCATCCATGCCCTGATTTGGTTGAAATATGCACCAAATTATTTCATGTGCCCTCAAATACCATACAACAGGGTCCATTCATAGTGTAGATTACACCAAAGGATATCAGAGAAATGTTGGCCATGTATCATGATAAGACAGCCATGTTTCCCACCATTGCCAAAATGTAGAAAATGTGGGCAAATGTCAATACTTAATTGAGGTTTATGAAATTAGAATTGCAATTAGGTGATGATGATACCATTATGCTAACACTGCCTACATCAAGAGCACAATTTACACAAGCTAGTCAAGATGCACTTTCCATGATGGCTTTTATTTTTGAATTGAAAGATGATTTAATTGTCTATGAAGAACAAATAGCCATCCTCTTCAAATTGAAAACTATTGACAAGACTTAGGAGTATTGATTGGATTTCTCTGAGCAGATTGCATATTCAATGGTTGAACAACTCACCCAATTTAAATTTAAAGAAATTTTTAGGTATTTTTCTTATCTATTTCACCTTATGTTGTATCAAAACTCTAGCATCTTTTACCAACACATGCATATAAATATGTATGACCCAAGCTTCAGTCTACATAGGACCATTCCTATGTCTGCATGGACATATATCTTGTCCAAAACTAGTGACCCATATAAATTCTGGGAACTTTTTGTTGCCCCTACTTTTTGTCATCTGAGCCCATAATCGGTTGTAAATAGACTGTTTCCAAGTGTCTCAAACCTTATGACCAATTTCACTATTCCTTGTGATTACTTTTTTGGATCCCATCATACTATTATTAGAGTCCATGGTTTTAGTGGGGAACTAGTGTTGCTACCTAAGATTTTGACCCTTAGGTTAGCATTTTTAGAGGTCACCAGGTAGGTGTCTATGGTAGATAATGAATATGGCTCTGGGAAGAAAAAGAGGAAAATGTATGATGTTCCATGGGTAACAAACAATATGGCCCTAGAAGTCAGAGATGTTGAGATTGTGTTGTTGAGAAAGCTGGCCTTCTTAGGTTTCTCTCTAATTGAAGATAAATGGGTATATGACCCAAATGGTTTCATAACATTATGGATCAGGACTAATAGGGTTGCTACCAGAATTGTGCATGAGGGCCATCCCTTTTGGGAAAATAGGAAAAATTCTAGGGAAGATATTCCTGATTTTTATGTTGAATTGATGGATTTGCCCATTCAATGAGATAGACCATTTGAAACTTTTTATGTTAAGCAAAGGGATTTTGATCCTAAAATCAGAATGACTTTTAGTTTAAGAAGAGCATTAAAGAATAAAGATTGGAATGTTGAGAAAATAGAAGCCTATTGGAAATATAAGCAAGAGATTTGTCAAACAACTCACTCTTTTAGAAATGTGGATTCAAATGAGAAATGGGAGGAACTCTAGGATGAATGTCATCTATCTCCTATCTCTAGCCTTGATACAAGTAATTTGTAGGCACAAGGTGAAGAGCCAAAAGCCAAAGTAGAATCTAGTCAAACAGGGCATACCTCAGCTTCAGTCGTTGTAATTGTTTGGCCCAATCTATTAGTATCATTGAAAAACAAAAGAGTGTGGTATCTTCACCACCAAAAATTTCTCCATTAGCATCAGTCCTTGAGGTTCCCAGTTCTACACAAGCACCACTAGTAGTAGTGGTAAATATTGAAGAGAAGGAATCACAGCCAAAAGAAGAAACACCAAGGAAACATAAGAGGCTGAGGTTCCAACTTGACTCAGAGGAGAGGGTAGAACCCTCACAACACCAATCACATAGTACTTTGGTTGCTTCTCAGGTAAGTATTGTTTCTCCTCCTCCTCAATCTCTCTCTTCTCCTAAAGGGGTGATGATTCCATCAGGCCAAATAATGTCCCCTGCCACCTCTGCTGTGCCCATTTCTCATTTTTCCCCATCTATCCATACTTAGGATATATCATTGCCTCACTTTTCCCCCTCTATTCCCAAGAAAACACCTCCTCAGATTTCCCCTAGCCAACATATGGCTATTCCATATGGCTTACCACAAGGTTATCCTTTTGCAGGTGGGCACATTGCCTCTCCTTCTACCTTCCAAACTCAAGCAGATGCTGCTAGGAAGGCAAGGGAAGCCCAAATGGAGAAAGAGAGGATCAAAGATAATAAATCCCTAACTACACCACATCTGAGGTCACAATTTGACTCAATCCAGTAGCAACTAACAGTGACCCATTTGTCACCGAACATAGTCAAGCCAAATGAGCAGATGTAACCCAAAGATTACACAATGAATGTAGTGGCTATAAACATGTCCCTTTTTAGACCACAAGATAGGGTCAAGCTGTTAAATGAATCTAATTATATAGTAGCTAAAGATTATTTGAAAATATCAAAGAAGTTACAAAAGATGGAGGCTAATCTAGCTAAAGAGAGAGCAAACTGTAGCAGTTTGACCACAGAGATAAATACTAAGAATAACGAAATAGAGAGTCTAAATAAATAGTTGCAAGATACTATTTCTCTTCAGACTCACCAGGCTATCCAAGCCCAAAATTATTATTTGAAAGTAGGTCTAATGTAGGTGAAGGATGAAGTGACAACCTTAAGGTAGGAAAAGGCAACATTTCAGGAAAAATCAAAGGAAAGTCTGCTATAGGTCACTCAACTTCAATAGAAGCTGCTGAATGAGCAAAACAATACCACTACTATACAAGCTCAACTTTAGGCTGAGTGACAAATGATAGAATAGTTGACACTTGAGTTGGCTAATAGGCCAAAGAATGAAGGGGTTTTGAATCTAGTTAAGGAGCTTTATGAATTAATATGGAAAAGAATCTCTGTGATAACTCAGCTCAAACCTTCTCTAACCTTTCTGATAAATGCACAAAAATTGTGTGAAAAGGTGAAGACTTTAGTTGAAAAAACTTTGTATACTATTTTTGAGAGAGTGTTTGACTCTCTAATGCTACTACAAAAGTTATATGATGTAACTAATGGAACGTTGTTAGCAATAGGGATTAGTGACATAATGGTCACTACTAAAAGAGTGAATGAGGTTCTCAGTTACAACCCATAGCAATCAATTACAAAGAGATTTTAGATGTGGTGAAGGAAGGCATCAAAGACATGAAATAACACATTAAAGATCTGGTGCAATTAGGTCTTCCTTCCCCTTTTCCTGGTTGTAACATTGTGTTGATGATTGATGAGATTAAACCTTTGTTGTTAGCCAGGCAAAATGATCAAGTAGTCTTTCAAGATTTAAGAGATGATTCATCAGTACTTGAAGTAGAAGCTATTTTGATTCCCATTTCCCAGCTTGAATTTCAATTGAAGGTTGTAGTTCATATTTTGTAGAAGTTTTCACATAAGGATATCATTAACCTTGATTTGGCCTTCAATGAATTACAAAATAA
This sequence comes from Torreya grandis, assembly GCA_037957365.1. NCBI lineage: Eukaryota > Viridiplantae > Streptophyta > Pinopsida > Cupressales > Taxaceae > Torreya > Torreya grandis. The sequence continues at coordinate 2,966,377 of JARHVA010001800.1, forward strand.
GTAGGGATTATCTGAAGATGAGTGGTCTATTTATCAGATAGCTTTATTGAAGTTGTGATTTTTGTCTCATTTGATCATGTGGGAGATTGTGGATTTTTTTTTGAGTAGGCTCAAAGGTCCTCAGGGTTGCTAAGAACTATAGAGTAAAAAAATCTACATTTTTTAGTTTTTGAGTTTCAGTTATGCACTCCAAGTTTTGTCCCTACATGCTTTGGTTTGAGACAGTAATGTTTTTTGACTCAGAGTGTGCGCTTGAATTTCTTTTCACCTAAATTTTGTCTAAGTATCAAAATTGAGTAGAAGCTACCAAGTGTCATCAGCCAAGGCACATTTCATAATTTCTATAAGTTGCTCAGAACATGCCACGTGTCCCATAATAACTCAGTGGAGTGCAACAAGTGTCAGCATCTGTGTCTCATGTTTCTTATACATTTCAAAAGCTTCTTTTTAATAAGCTTTTCTCAGGATCAAGCGGAAGGTGCCAAGTGGAAACTATGGAAGGTTTCAATATGCTTTTATAAAAGCAATGGAAGACACCACTTATCCTTAGCTAAAGAAAGTAGAAGCCACCATGTGTCAACATTTGAAATATCTTCACTTTGTTTCATTAATAAGTAAAGACTGTGGTGGGTCCCATGTTTTGTTTTTGAGGCAAGCAAAAGCTACCAAGTGTTACCATCTGTGTAAATATGAAATGAGGCCCAAATGTTTCTATAGTATAGATAGAGTGACACAGAGACTAACAAGTGTCACCTTTTGTAGGATTCTCAAAAGATAGATAAAAGTAGTAGAGACCAACAAATGTCCCTTGTTAAAAATGTGTAGAAAGTGCCACCTATCCCTATTTCCTTTTTTGAATTTTCTCGAGTGAGAAGTGTTGTGGGTCCCATTTTCTATAAGTTGTTAAAGTTTTGAAGAAGTGGACTGCGACAGATGTCAAAAATGGAACACTCTTGAGCAAAGACATAGTAAAGAGTATAGGTTACATGGAAAGTGCCGTGTGTCTTTAGTAAGTGCTACAGAATATACCAAGTGAAATTTTTTGGTGCTTCCTAAATAATAAGGTGTTCAAGTAGAGTAAGGGAATCGACCAAGTGTCCTCTCCCATTTGACAATGGGAAACATCTTGTGTATCTATTTCAGCCAATGAACTTGAAAGAAGATAGAACATTTCAGATCTAAGAAATATCTTGTGTTAGACACTTCCAGTTCAGTTGGAGTTTAGTTAGACCATTTATTTGGGAATGTGCAGACAATCTAGAGCTAGTCTGATGCTATAAATAAGGGTGTAGAGATCACCAGAAGGATCATCAGAAGATAGAGAAATTTTTTTGCAAGAGATTATTGTCAAGATTTTTTAGTCTTTTTTAGTTGTGATCAGGAATATCATTTGCCTTTGTTCTATTTTCTTGAGTTAGAAAGTTTATGTAATTGTGCATGTTTTTGTGCCTATTATGTGACTGGGGAATTAATAAGAAGACTGAGTTCTATGCTTTTGTTGATATTTTTCTGTGTCACTGCAAAAGTAGTCTAAGTTGTGAGCCTCTATTTCTATTATTTTTCATCTTTTACATTGATCATGCCTTGTTCACTCTTTAATGTAATTGAATCTTACATATAGCTTCACTATGCTCAAAATTCAGGGTCAAATTAAATTCAGGTGCATCGCCATAGTTATATTTTATTTCATTGCACTTGTGTTTCTATTTAATTCCTATCCCTTTTCCCATTATACACTTGATATAAAGAAGAGCCAGCTTCTTTAAAATCTAGATGTTGTTTCAGGTTGCAAGTCCTACATTCCTGAAACTTCCCATTGTTGGTGTTATAAATAGCACAATTTTAATCATCAACAGATTCTTCTTGATATGTAATTGGAGTTAATTGATTGAAAGGATTCTTAATAAATTGTAGGTTTTTTTTTTCCATTTTATAGTTTCCCCACTTGTCAACTCTTGTCTATTTTTGTGTGGTTGATTCACTCTTGAGGTAACTTTGTTGTTTTATTTAATATTTAAGGTATTTAATGTTATTTATACTCTCATATTTGACAATATTATTTCAATTAAATTTATGTGTGCTCAAATTATGATTTATGAGTAAAAATTATCTAGGACAAGATAAAACAACTAAGATAGTAATGACAATAATTACAGTCCATAACTGATCAATTTTATCCTTGACAAGAAATGACATTTTATTAGAGTAGATTGTGAAAATAGGGAAAGACATGGTAGAATATGGCAAAATTGACCACTATTTTGGACTATTAAGATATATAAAGAGAAAAAAGAGAGCCAAGAGGCCAAAAATTCAACAAGAACCAAGGGCATAAAATAATTTATCAAAATTTTCACTTATACAAGTAATGAAAGAACATGATGCATTGGTCAAGAAACTATGTACAATTAATTTTTTACTTTTTTAAATTATTTAAATTTGTAAGATATTTGAAAATGCAACAAGTTAACCAATGATCCCATCAATATGAGAATCATAATATTTGTGATAAGTGGTAAATGAGTCACTTTAGTTGAATGAAATGTGATAGATGTGCATGTTTTAGAATCATAAAATGTATAGTGTGTAGTAAGAAAACTATCTAGATCACTACTTATATGATCATGTGTAGAAAAAGTAGCTCTAGGAGATGTATAATGATGTGTAATGCGAGAATAAATAATAGTATATTGTGCCAATATTTATGTATTTTTATAAATATATTTATTTTTATGAATTACCAAATTTGGAAGGTGTTGTATATGATTATGCATATTGAGAACTAGACACCTTTTTTTTGATAAACTTGTTTTTGCATTGGTTGCTTTTGAGACCCTTGTAAATTTTTATGAATTAGTTGAATAGAAACCTTTTACCTAGGTGACAAAACTTAAAATTTAATTTTTTATTGTACATATGTATCAATAATTAGTGGTGGTGGATGGGGTGGAGGAAGTACCATAGATTATAGAGGGGATTCATATTTAATTCTTGAAATTATAAAAACTTGATTACAATGAATGTATTTGAGGAATATATGTACTATACAAAGTAAAACATTGGGATTTTGAAACCAAAGGAATCATAATATCATATCAAATACTCCATTTTATAGTAGATCTAGAAAAGGAGTAGATAGTATATCAGGGCTCACCTGAAGATGCAACACAATGTGTCCTAAAGTAGTTTGTTATTTTCTATTAAATGTCTTAATACTTTTATAAGTTATTTATATATCATCATATATATTATGTAATAAATAAATTAATGTAATTGTGCATGCATTCTCACTTGATCCATGATCAACTAACACACTGAATATGTTATTGATCAAATATAATATTATATATATAAAACCTGGAAATTAAAATCATCATACACTATCTCACTATCATCAAAAGTAATCACAAGACATGGATGTGTAGTTTGAAAAATTATACCAATAATTCCATCTAATTGATGATCATATAACTCAAGAGGTGGATAAATATTTTAGGTATGATGCACTACTGAATTATCCTAATTAGCATCATGATTAGGAAATAATTCACTTACAATTTTCAATTTAGCATTTTCCTTCTATGTCTTGATCAATAATATTGTTGTCAATAAGATATTGAATAATGTGTTTGAAATTGAAACATCTGTTAGTATAATGGCCATTGCATCTATGGTAATTATAATAAGCATTATTATCAAAATAGTTGCCTTGAGGTTTGATCATGTCAATTTTAAATGGTAGGAGAAAGTAATGAGATTGCATTCAAATAATGTTTTTAGAAAATTATGAGGTAGTTATGTTAATATAGAGAATTTCCTTCTTGGTTGATCCTATAGAACAATCTTATTAAAAGGTTGAGAAATAACACCAACTATGATTTTTCCATTTGATTTAGTATCCGTTGGTTTAACGTTGGGTAAGTACAATGACTTGATGGACCATTTTGTGGAAATTTTCATGAAATTGGTATAAATGTGTATGAATTATGTTTAAATATGGTTGATTATTAGTGAGCCATAACACATATTAATTTATATGTTATATAAATGTGTATATGTTCATATGACATAGAAATGAATACACATTACTATGACATATAAACTCATATGTGTTCCTATTTCATAGGAATGTGTACACATTTATAAATGAATTTGTTATAACAATGAAAAACAAGATTTCATTCCTTATTTTTAAAACACATTTATTTTCTCATTTATTATATACAACACATACCACATTCGTGTTGTGACTTACCCTTATCTAGAGGAGATAAATATGTCACTACCACCACATTCACTTGAGTTTACATCAATAAATTGATAATGCCATGGAAAAAGATAGATTAGTAAACTAAATTTATATAATTTAACACAAAAATTACTAATAATTTTATATTTTCATTAATTTTTCTATTAAATAATCTAGTTTTCTAGTTGTGTAACCCATTCAAGTGCAATACAAAATCCTCCCAACCCTCCCAACCCTCCTATCCATCCTAACATTCCTATCTTTCCTATAATTCCACAAGACCCTTTAGGTAGTCAGGAGGATTGGGACACACATATAGATGAAAATAAACTACAAATTAAAGATATAATTAAGATAATGAGGGGCCCTTATTAAACTAACACCCATTTTACTTCATTTATAGATAGTTTAGAGGTATTACTAGGCAGAGATGACTCGATAATGAGTCAAATTGATATGTGGACATATTATAAAGATAGACGCAAGGATTATTATGAAAAAAAAATGTTAGCACAGGCTTTAAAGGATTAAAAATATCAAAAATCAATTTTCTAAGTTATTCATTAATCTATAAACTAATGCATAAATTTTATTATCATGCAAATGGTTCCCAATCCATTAGTGCCAATATCCATTGATAAGGGAAATTGTTTTGGGTTGTTGGTGGATGGTGTTTGATTATTCACCTTGTAACAAACATAAGGTTAATTTTTATTTTTTGAGAATACTCTATTAAAAATTTATCCTCAATGAAATTATCAATTATTTTGACCATTTAGACTTTTAGGGCCAAACAAAAGGTTGTATGAAAGATAATCTAGGGGCACATCATGCACTAATCAACCTATAAGAGTACTTATCCAAAATTCATGTTATCTTGAGACACTCCCCATTGTAGAAAAGGAGGATATTAATATTGACACTTTACATGAACTTAATTCACTTAGTAACACCCTCATTTAGCTTTCCAAAACTAATGGTAGTGCTAATGATGGTCAACCACACCATTACAAATGTTTTGGTGCTATATGCACCAAATAAGGATGGTGATGCTTTGATGGGAAAGATAATTTGTTATGAAATACAAATTTTTGACACATACATTTAATGTGGAGACCTCAACTAGACCTATGCAGGTAGCTTATATATTTGACATGTTAAATTTTAGATATATTTGTATTTAAAATGTAATAATTAATTTACATAGAAAAGTCAATAATATGATTGTAGTTTTTAATTTTATAGGAGGAGATGGTCCTAACATTTAGTATAACCATATTTTGGGCCATCTCTAGTACCTAAGTTTTTATTACTCAACTAGATTATACATATATAGAGCTAATTTTTCATTAATATTATATGTGATGTACATGTACATTTATTTATATAGATATTATGAACTAAAAATCATATTTTGTTTATTCAGTTGATGACCATAATGGAGACTCCTCCATCGACAAAGGTAGGAAAAAATTAGGAAATAATGCTATGATTTCATTCTTGTAGCACCTCATTGAGGTATGTTAACTTGTAATGTTTAATTGTAAATATATATTTGTTTTAATAAATTTAATCTATAGTTGTGCTAGAAGTAATGTGAATGTATTATCTATGTAGGGATATTCGATGATGTTTGATAGTCCTATTGAGATGATTAGTAGGGCACCAACTCATTTTGTTTATCCCTTTTATACTCATGTGCATGAGGCTCATCTTGATATTAATCCTATTGAGCATCATTAGCAAATAGAGCATGACTAGGAGATTATAGTAAGTGAACATTTAAATAGTTTTTATATCATTTAAAAATTAACTTCTAAACTTGGTTTCATGTTTAATATGTAATGTTTATAAAAATATTTTTATACAAACATGTTCAACTATAGGAAAGATACGAGTGTATAAGGGATTGTAATCATATCTTAGAGGAATATAAGGCATTTCAAGCATCTCCATCTATGAGCAAGGCATTCAAGGAAGATCCTTATTTGAGAAAGGAAAAAAGAGGGGAGCTTTTTCATGACTAGGATATGTCTTACATGATATACTTTTTTGTATGCCTGTATGGCAATGTACTCATTTTTAGCATTGTATGCCTATATGGAATTGACCTGAAATTATATTATGTTCACATTTTGTATGCCTTTATGGATTATATATATGTTCACATTTTGTAGCAATAATATTTTTACATATAATTTTATAATATTTCCTTCTTGTATAATGTTGAATAAATATTTCATCAAAAAACAATTCAACTAAATATGATGTGTTAAAATTGATGGTATGGGTTTTGAATCATTCTTGGAGCTCATCTATTCTAAGAATTTATTAGAGAATTATGTACACATTGATTGTTACATGGACTAATTAAGTCTTTTATAACATTTTTTACATCACCATAAGTGACAATTGTGTATACTTGAATATGTAATTACATTTAGAAGGCTATCATTTTAATTTTCAAGAAAAACATTTCCTTCCATTATACTACATAAAATGAATGTAAACTTGCAATGAAAAACAATGTGAACTTGAAACTAGTTGTAAGTTGGTAAATTGTAATAAACTATGTATGATGTGTGTCTTAGTAGACAATATGATTAAGAAAACTAAAAGTAAAAAAATACAATGTGTAATTTTTCATCACATACATTACATGTCCTTGCTTTCTAGAGTCATAACCACTTATTGAAGTTTCAAGATCTTGGTATTATGATAATCGTTGTAAAAATTGACAAAAAGGAATCATGAAGTTTCAATAATTAATCATTTACTCCATATAAATAATAAAATTTATAATTATAATCTAATTAATCAATTTAAGTACTCTTATAAAATATGCAAATCACATGGTTTAACATTATAGAGGGAAACAATCACTATGTTCAATTTAAATCAATATGGTTTGATATTTACAATAATATATAGAGTATATAAATTGAAATATATTTACATCTCACCTTGATTTTGTTTCCAAATATATGAAAAAAGGAAAGATAATTCATACATTTAAGGCAAAAAATAATAAGGAAGAACTAACTTTTTACATATCGCCAACATCAATTATCTAGGTATTTTGAGTATTGCCTTCAAATTTTCATTTCATTTATATTGTGGCTTGGGATCCAATCTATAATTTTTATGATAGAATATACCTTCTCTTCTTCCAAAACCATCTCACAAATAATTGTGTATGTGGACCAAAAATCTCAAACCTTCTCTTGATGATTTTGCCTAAGATCTTACTAAATATGTGAAGATATCAGTTGCATAAAAAAAACTTGAGATCTAACAAGGTATACTATTTTTTATAGCCAGTATAAATAGGTTTGGTTGAAATATGATAGGTTTTTTTACATCATGTTCCTTCAAAAGTGAAGTTTTAACAATCAAATCAAGTGACCTACTAAGTTTTGGATCCAAATAAAGCATCTTCTTGATCAATTTTGTTGGTAAATCTAGACCTATAAGGAACTAACCTTGTTCCAATAAATATTATTTTGGATGAGTTGGAACCAAGAGATCTATTTTTAAAATTTACATTAAATGAATCATTGGTATGGAGCCTATCAGGAATAACGACAAAAATAAACTCCTCTTTTTTGTAGAAAAACTGATAACAAATGTTATCAAAGTTGAAGCTATAGTTGGATATATCCACCTTCAGTGATTCATGGATGAAAAATGTCACCAAATTTTTTTTATGGGTGGTTAATAACATCTAAGACCAAGTTTTTTTTACCTCCAATCACACCTTTTCAAGAGACAGAGTACTTGTTATAGCCAAAAATATGTTCTTCCTAGTATAAGAAAATAATAATTTTTTAGGCCAGCTTCAGACAAGTATTAAAATGAAAAATTATAAGTCATTTATATGAACCAAAAAACCCATCAAGTGTGTCTCTAATCTCTATACTTTAACCCTAGATCATGGTGATCTAACATAAGAGATAAATCTATGGTAGATGATATACTTATTAGTGCTGAAATACAAATTTTATGAGTCAAGAGACAAATACTTATCCTCCAACTAATGTTTATAATTTTGGGACCTCCCATTGAAAATAAACCACTTATAACATATATAGATAGAAAAATAACATGTTTTACCATTATCACAATATTTTAAGCCACCTATAAGCAAGTTTTTATAGTTGGTCAGGAATGCAGAAACATTGACAACAAATGTTGTCAAAGTTGAGGTTAGAGTTAAAGATCTCCACCTCTAGTGATTTATGGATTAAAAATGGCATCACTATTACTTAAAGGGTGTAAAGTAATGTTTAATACAAATTTATTATAATTTTAAGACACCCTATCTAGAGATGGAGTACTCATTTTGACCTTAAGAACATTTTTCCTAATATAAGAAATAAATGTTTTTGGGCCAAATTCACACATTCATAAAATGAAAATTATAACTAACTTGGGAAATCAAAGAATTATCACATGCATATTTATCACTCTAATTTCACCTTGGATCATGATTATCTAATGTAAGAGGCAAAATCTATGTAATACACTATACTAATTAGTGTTGAAATGTAACTTTTATGCAATCAAGAGAAAAGCACTAATCCTCCAGCTAAAGTTTCCATTTCTAGGACATCCTCTTGAAAATACACCACTTAAAACATGTTTGGATAGTAAAATCAGACATGTATCCATGATTAAGAGTTCTTAAGCCACATAGAGGGAGTTTTTATAGTTGGTCAAGTATGTGGAAACACTGATAACAAATGTTGTCAAAGTTGAAGTTGTAGTTTGAGATCTCCACCTTTGGTGCTTTGTGGATAAAAATTGGCATTTATACCATGTTGGGGGTGGTGAATAACATCTAGGACCAAGTTATTTTCCTTTTAACATTCCACATATAGAGATTAAGTACACATTTTAAACTCAATAATGTGTTTTTAAATATAAGAAAATTGTTATTTTTGGGCCAACTACAAACATGCATAAAATGAAAACTGTAAGTCACTTGGATGAAAAAAAGAACCTTCACATGCATCTTTAATCCCTATATTTTCACCCTAGATCATGATGATTTGATGTAAGATAAAAATATTTGGTAAATGATATACTAATCAATGTTTAAGTGCAACTTTTATGTAGTTAAGAGGCAAGTACTTGTCCTCCAAATAATGTTTTCACTTATATGAATTACCCTTACAAATCTACCACTTTCAACACATCTAGATAGGCAAATCACATGTTTTAACATGACCACACAATCTGAAGCCACCTAGAGGTGAGTTTTATATTTGGTTAGGAGCATGTAAACACTGATAATAAATATTTTCAAAGTTAAAACCGTAGTTGGAGATATCTACCTCTGATACCTTGTGCCTAAAAAATGGCACTACCACCATGTCAAGGGTGGTGAATATCATCTAGGAATAGGTTATTGGCCTCCGAACATGCCCCATATAGAGTTAAATTACCCATTATAGCCTCAATAATGTGTTTATATTAACTTAAAGAATATGAAATTATTTATTAATGGTGCCAATTGTGTGAAGGTGGAAACTTGTTTGACACTACTAACCTAAAAAAAATGTTAGTAATTAAATTTAAATTTATATGTATGATTTAAAAAATAAATAAATTTTGATAAAAATAAATATATTTACATTTTATAACTAAACATACCTTTAAATTTCAATCCAAAAAATCACTAGGATCTACCATACTCTTGATAGTACCAATAATTACTTTATGGTTAGACTCATGAACTTTCCATAGATTATTGTTTAATGGCTTGCATTGATATTTAATCAGTTGATTATTTATTACATGAACCAAATTTTAATAGTGAAATATCTTCCTATGTATTTCATAATATTAAAAAAACCATGCATTTGAATTTTTTATAGGATAACGTTGAATCAAAGTTCTAGTAACTACCACAAAACTAGTGGGAGAGTCAATGTTTTGTCCAGAAGTGATTGAGGAAGTTAATTTATTTTTTTCATATGCACACCAAGATAAGTATTAATATGTTCCTTATTTATTTTACTCATTCACAATAACTAAAAAAACATTCCCTACATCACAAAATAAAACATTCTTTTAATTATAATTATGTTGATAGATAATGAGAATTTAGTACATAATGATTAGATTTGTACCAAGTTGCACTAGATCAGATACATGGTCAAAGTTAATTGATGATGTCATATCTATAAGTTATAAATATAGTATAACTATATATGTGTTGATTATAATTATAGGTATATAGATCCATCCATCCACCCACTCTTGTGACTCAAACTCATTCCAAACAAAGTCCATGCATGTAGAACATAAACATTCTTTGTGCCTCGTATGAGCCATCAAATAACTTGTATTTGAGATACATAATGAGTGAATTTTAAAATAAAATTTCATTTAATTTATATAAGGTGATCAATCATCACTGACATTTAAATTCCCCTTCCTTGATATTTTATGATATTTCTCTATATTATTAGGTGCATGCATGAATGTTATATGCATGAATATGGTAACATGCATTGAATTATAGTACTATGATTGAACTTCCATTTGTTGTTTTAATGTTTAATTTTTAGAAAATTTGAATAATAAAATAATATAACCAAGTGGTAATGTGTATTTTCTTAACTTAAATTGTTCATCCTATTTCTATGCAAAATTAATTTCTACATTCAAAGAAGAAATAAGAAACTAAAATAAATGGTCAAGGCTAGAAGTACCTGATAAAGTCGAGCGCACCAAAATCAGACGTTGGAAGATTCTCCTCTTTGGCTGTGGAGGAATGACACCTGCGAAGAAAAGAGACTAAAACACAGAAAGATGTTAGTCAAAGGATATGGTGGGCTGTCAGGCGAATGCTCGATCCCAGAAGTACGAAGACTTCCTAGAAGGATATCAACCCACTGATAAAAAAGTAGAATATTTGACGAAAGTAGATAATGAAAGAGAAAATGACAAAAATAAATGATAGAAAATAAAATGCATACCTGATATACAGCATTGTTCAACACAGTTGCCAGCGTCGGTCTCTGTGGTGCCGGCGTCGGTCTGGGAAGGTGCCGACGTCGGTTGAGGTGCCGTCGTCAGTCAGGGCAGTGATCGGCGTCGGTCGAGACAGGTTCTGGACGAGTTGCAGAAAGTCTGGGAGAGTCGGGACAGGGTCTTGACAAGTTCAGGATAGGGTCTGATGGAATCGGGACAAGGTCAGGATAGGGTCTGGGCAAAGTAAGGTCAGGTTTGGACAGAGTCTGGGGGTTTTGGTCGAGTTCGGACAGAATTATAGATTGGGGTTATGAGCAAGGATGTAAAGGAGAGATTCAAAACTTGGGTCTGTGGTTTGAAGCTTTGGGATGACAAAAATAATGAATGAAGAATAATCAAGAAGAAATAAAAATAAACAAAGAAAATACTTACCTGTCAGAAGACGTGATGAAAGCCATAGTCAAAGTTGTTGAAATGTCTGTGCAGTGCTGGATTGAAGCGAATGCTGGAGTTGGTGGATGCTGGAGTCAGTTGATCATGAGAGTGTTGATTGCAAGAGTCTATGGATGTAAGAGTTTTGGAATTCTGATTGATTGGTTCTATTCTTCTTGTTTGGGATTGATCAGCGGACGTTGATGAAGGCCAGGGGACGGTTCGAGAGATGATTCGATAACCGTCTGGGAAACCGATTGGGAACCAAATGATAACTGATAACGAATAACGATAAGGTGACCGACGTCGATAGGATTGCTGACGTCAGCTGATAAGTGACTGACATCAGTGACATTGACCAGGTAAAGACCATCGTCAGCAGATGCACAATGGGGATAGAGTCTAGCTTTAGCTCTGTGTTCATTTTTACATGCTGCCAGGGTCAAGGTTGGTGGAACAAGTGATCGACAAGGGTTAAATAGGTGAAGAAGAATAAGATGGGGAATGACCAGGGGAGTCGACACGATTTTGGTGTCTACATTTGCCCCTTTTTGTCTTGTTGGTTGTTCTGGATGAACTGCAAGACAAAAAAAAAGGAGTGATTGCCCCAGGTGTGGGATAAGGTTGATTTCGTCTTGTTGGTTGTTCGAATGAACTGCAAGACAAAAATAGGAAGCGGATTGCCCCGAGTATGGATAAGGTATTCCCCCTCAAAGCAGGAGTCGAGGGAAGGGAACCGAGAATCGGGTGCTGATTTGACAAAGAGTGGATGAAAAAGGGGTGAGGGTGAATGCTGCAAAAGTCGTGATTGCACGCATACCACTGCACGAGATGGTCAGGTCAAAGTGTCACAGGTCAAGGGTCGAGGAGTGCTAAAATCAAAGTAACTGGGCCCCAGCATTTAGTCATCTGTTGATCGGGTCACTCAATCTAAGCTAAAGCTCCAAATGGTTGTCGTGTTCCAGGTATCCCAGGCTCAGGAAGTGCTCCCAGAAACATGAAAAAGTCACAAGTAGGGTGGATCAACCGGTTTGCGATCCTATACTTGTGAGGGTCCAAAAAGGTCTGCACACAATTCTACTAACCAGTCATGAGGTAGTATACATGCAAAAACAACCAAGGCAACAGTGTCTTGGAAGTAGGCGAGGTCGGAGGAGATAGGTATGATCTCCAACGGTTGGTGGTTGAGGGGAGGAATGGATGAAAGGATGTGGCCGAGCTAACCTCAAAAAATGTCATGTGATCTGAGTGCTGCCTACATAGCCCTGGTGATAGGGCCTCAGGCCAATGTAGTTCTCCCTAGAAGGGAGGGAGGGTCAAAGGAAATGATTGGTCTTGATCAAAGTTACAGAAGAGAAGGTTTGTCCATCAAGGAGACGAACAAATGGGGGTGGTCGAGCTAACCTCAGAGGATGTGTTATCTGAGTGCTGCCTACATAGCCTTGGTCATAGGGCCTCAGACCAATGTAGTTCGGACAAATTGAGAAGATTGGTTGATGATTGGATGTGGTCAAGTGTCGAAATGATGAGGGGAAGATGAGGATAAGATGATGCTACAGATGGTGTATTCTGTAGAATTGGTCGAAAGGCTTTCATCCCTAGCAAGTTTCCATAGTCGTGATGGATGTATGCTAAAAATGAATGAAGGTTTATTTATGCTTCAGCAAGTATTGGTTTATGCTTAACATAAATTGAGTCTGGTCGATAGTTTCCATGTGTACTGGTGTCCATAGAAACTATGTGAAAAGGACAAGGATGATGATAATGTCATGTTGTCAAGTTGTTGGTCTGAGAATGTTTTAGTTGAAAAAGGTTTGGTTAAAGGTGACCAAAGTGAAAGATATGTGAAAGGCTTATTGCTCTTTCATTGACAAGGACCAAAAAGATAACATAGATAGGGGTTATGAGAACCAAGAGCCCCATTCATGTGTGACGTCGTTGACCGTAGTGATGTTAGAGTGGTAATCGAATCACTTCGACATTAAAGTGAGCTCGAAGTCCCTTGAGCAGGTGATAGGAGGAGGAAAGAGGGTAACCTGTTTTACGAGCAGAGATAACTTTGCCCCTTTTTATAAGAGACCCTGAGACAACTATAAGTCAAGTCCATGACTTTTATTTTTTTGGGCGCAGACTGATCAATGCTGGAAGCCTGCATAGAGATGTCATTTGCTTGGTGGTCAGGTTGTGAAGCTGATCAATGCCGGAAGCTTCTAAAATAGTGATGTTTATTGCCAGATTGAGTCATAGCCATCCTTCAAGGGAGTGGTCTAGATTTTTGTTTAATAAAAGGGCTTTTGAATAGCTGTCCTTTGAGGGAGCAGTCTATTAATTACAGTAATGATAGTACAGCTGTCCTTCGAGGGAGCAGTCTGCTTTTTGATTTTGATATTGATATAGTGACCATGGATATGTTTTGACATCTTGATTTGTTTTGACAGAAATGTGAGTCATGGAAAAGATTATAGAAGGTCAAGGGCTCCCTTTTATTAGGATAAAGCATCCATACAGCATAAAAGGGTTATAGGAATTGTTAAGAGGAATAGGGTTGAAAGGAAGTAGGATTAAGAGGACGGGGATTACTCAAGGGACGAGCTCAAGTTAAGTGTCAAGTGGATGAATACTCGACTAACAGTAGAACGGTCGCAGATGCAACGCATTAAGAGGCTCAAGTTCTGGGCGTCCATCAAGAGAAGACAGATGATAAGTCCCTGATCCATACTTGTGCGTGATAATAAAAGGTTCGAGCCAATTAGGAGCAAACTTACCTTGTTTACTTCGCTCCATATTGGTCACGTGTTGATTCTCTTTGAGGACGAGGTCTCCGATGTTGAAATCTCGTTCTCACAGATTTTTGTCATAGGTGCGTTTGATGCGATGTTGATAGACATGGAGATGATTAAGGGCAGCAAGACGGCGTTCGTCAAGTAACTCAAGTTGAGCTAAGCGATCTTGACGAAAGTCATCATTGAAAAGAATATCATGTAGAGAAATGTGGAGAGATGGGATCTGTACTTTGAGAGGTAAGACAGCCTCTGTTCCGTACACGAGAGAAAAAGGGGTAGCACCCGTAGAGGTTCGGATGCTAGTGCGGTAGGCCCACAAAGTGAAGGGAATGTGAATGTGCCAATCCCTACCTATGTCACTGACCACTTTCATAAGAATTTTGGTGATAATTTTGTTGGAAGCCTCGGCTTGCCCATTTACTTGTGGGTAGTAAGGCAAAGAAAAACTGAGTTTGATGCTGAAGGAGTCGCATAGCTTTTGGACAGTTTTATTTTTGAAGGACTTGCCGTTATCAGTGATGATTTTATGAGGGACACCAAAACGACAGATGATGTGGGTGTTGATGAAGTCGACGATCTTGTCAGCTTTTATGGAGATGAGAGGAATAGCTTCCACCCATTTGGTGAAATATTCAGTGGCTGTGATAATGGATTGATGATGAAGAGACGAATGAGGGTTAATCTCACCGATGAGATCTAAACCCCACTGAGAAAAAGGCCAGAAATCCTGAGCGATTTGTAAGGCGTGACTAGGAAGATGAAGCAAGTTAGAGTGCTGCTAACACTTGATGCAACGCCGAACATAGTCGCTATAGTCTTGATGAAGGGTAGGCCAATAATAGCCGAAACGAAGGATGCGCTTGGCAACCGAATTCCCACTGAAATGTCTGCCACAAATCCCATCGTGGACTTGCTAAATGGCTTGAGATGCTTCAGTGGAGGTGAGACAACAAAGAAGGAGGCCGTCGAAGCCTCGCTTATAGAGAAGACCCCCTAGCATGGTATAGCGAGCAGTACGCTTGATAAAAGCTCATCGTGCATTACTAGAGAGGTTGGGAGGAATGACAGAGAAAGATAAGAAGTCTACAAGTTGCTTATACCAAGCATTTTGTGGACTAGGGTCTATAGTGTTGACATGATGAATGTGAGAAGAGATATATGAAGGCAACGGCACACGACGCACCATGACAAAAAGTCTGGATGCGGATGAGGAAGATGGGATATGTGAAGCGAGAGAAGCCATGGTGTCAGCAAACTTATTCGTGGATCAAGGAACAGTCTGCAGGAGGAAATGGTCAAAAGATGCAAGGAGAATGTTAGCACAGTTTTTGTACCTTTGCAAAATTTCATTTTTACAGAGGTATGAACCGCTGACCTGATTGACGACGAGCTGCGAGTCGCCAAAGATGTTGATGGACTTGATGCTGAGAGAGAGGGTGGTCTGAAGTCCCAAAATTAAGGCCTCGTATTCAGCCATATTATTGGTACAATCAAAGTCGAGTTTAAAAGACAAAGGCATGGGCTCCCCTTCGAGTGGGATGAGAATAACCCCAGCACCCCCACCTAGTTGACATTTGGAACCATCAAAGAACATAGTCATCTGATAGGTGGTGTCGTCGAAGGAAAGCACAGTGATAGACTCATCAGGGAATTCACACTGCGAAGGTTAATTGTCAGGAAGAGGGGCATCTGCTAGTTGATCAGCGATGGTTTGCCCCTTGATAGATTTCTGCTGGATGAATTTGAGATCAAACTCAGCAAGCAGCATGAGCCACCGAGCCATACATTGATTCTGATATGGCTTGGAGTGCATATACTTGAGAGGGTCAGTGTGAGTGATGACAAAGGTTTTGTGACTAAGAAGATAGTGGCGAAGCTTAGTAGCAGCAAAGACTAATGCCAAATAGAGTTTTTCAATATGGGTATACCGAGTTTCATAGTTGACTAGTGTTCGGCTGATATAATAGATTGCTTGCTCACGGTGATGCTTGTCTCGGTGTGCGATCATGGCACCTAACGAATGGTGAGTGGCTGAGATATAAAGGTAGAAAGGTTGGTCATCTTTAGGTGGAATGAGGACTGGTGGAGAGACCAGATAGCATTTTAAGGCTTCAAAAGCCTCTTGACAGTTCTTATCCCATGTAAAAATGACATCCTTCTTAAGGAGATGATGAAAAGGTTGACAGTGGTCAGAAAGCTGCGAGATGAAACGATGAATGGACTGGAGCTTGCCTTGCAAACTGCAAAGCTACTTGAGATTGGTCGAGGGAGGCATTTTGAGGATAGCGCAGATCTTGGTGAGATCTATCTCGATGCCACGGAAGGAAACGATGAAGCTGAGAAGCTTGCCAGAGAGGACCCCAAAGACACATTTCTTGGGGTTAAGACGAACATTGTACTGAAGAAGATGAGAAAAGATGATTTTGAGAATGGTCAAGTGGTCGCGGCGAAGCTTGGACTTGCCGAGAAGGTCATCCACATAGTCCTCCATGATTTTGTGGAGGAGATCGTGGAAAATGTAGGTCATGGCATGCTGATAAGTGGCACCCACATTTTTCAAGCCAAAAGGCATGACTCGATAGCAGAAAGTCCCCCATGGGGTAATAAAGGTAGTCTTGTGTTGATCTTTTGGAGCAATCAAGATTTGATTGTATCCTGAAAACTCGTCCATAAGAGATAGCATCTCATGGCCGACCGTAAGATCAACAAGCTGGTCAATGTTAGGAAGAGGAAAGTCGTCTTTAGGACAGGCTAAGTTAAGGTCATGATAGTCTATGCAGATCTGAATCCCCCCAGTTGCCTTGGTGACTGGGACGATGTTAGAGACCCACTGTGGATAATTGATGGGCTGGATGAAGGAGACAGAAAGGAGGCACTGAATTTCCTCTTTAACAAGGAGGGCAATGCGAGGATGCATCTTTCGAAGCTTTTGCCTGACAGGCTTAGCCTCTGGTTTGGTGACAATGTTATGGGTAACGATGGTGGGGTCGATGCCAGGCATATCACTGTAAGTCCAGGCAAAGGCCTTGCTATGGTCGGAGAGGAACTGGGTATAATCAAGCTGCTCTTGGGCGTCTAAAGATTGGCTAATCTTTAAGACATGAGGAACATCAGAAGAAGGAAGGTTGATATCAATGGTTGATTCATTTAACATAACCTGGGTGTCAGAAGGGAGGGAGCGCTGGATGAAAGAATCATCAGCGCTCATGTAAGAAAGAATGGCATCATCGTCAACGTAGTGAACAGTGTGAATGGTTGCCGACTCATCTTCGATCATGCTGGGAAGAATGAGAGGGAGAGACTTGGATACCCCATTGAGCTGATAGGTCAAGGGGTTCAGGCGAAAGGTGTTTATGGAAAAAAAAAACTAGGAGGAATGGAAACCACTGACTCTGTAGGTGAAGGGGGCGAA
The DNA here is from genome assembly GCA_037957365.1 of Torreya grandis. Lineage (NCBI taxonomy): Eukaryota > Viridiplantae > Streptophyta > Pinopsida > Cupressales > Taxaceae > Torreya > Torreya grandis. The sequence goes on from JARHVA010001800.1 coordinate 2,984,234, forward strand.
ACAAGCGAGTGTGGAGGAGATTGGTCAAGGATTGGTTTAGGACAAAGGTCTACAGGGTCTTGAGTAGGGTCGTGATATCCCAGACCATACCATTTCTTGGCATCATCATCATTGAGCGATTGGATAGGCTGATGGGAGCCCTGCTCATAGTGTCCGAAACCAAAACCCTTCCATGCACACCTGTAAAGGTAAGTGTGTGCAAAGGCGGGGTTGCCAAGAAATGAGAAATCTGATGTGAAAGGTTGAGGTGAAGAAAGAGGATTACCGTCAATAGGAGCTTGATTAAGCCCCCCATAGATGAGGTTAGTGCGAAGGTGAGGGGGACCATAAGGTATGATCATCCCTATCTGATGGTCGTAGCTGGGGCTGTGATGAAGGCGTCCATACTCTTGTGGAGTTTGGAACATGTCTAAAGCTAGCAAGCGATACTCTCCCAATGAAAGTCTTTGGAAGACATCTTCCATGCGGTCTGTGGTTGTCGCTTGAAGGGGAGGTGTAAGGGCGACCGCCTGTTGCGAACTGGTCGAAGCTTCCACGAATAGAGGCGGTGCCGGGGTTGATGGCTTGATAGGAATGAGGACATCGTTTGGATAGTAGGTGGTGTTGCATGTTTTGAAGGGTGAAGGGTCAGCGGGAATGGTGTGGACTTGTCCGTCATGCTCAAACTTCACACAACGGTGCAGGGTGGAGGGGACACAAGCCATGGCGAAGATCCAGGGTCGGCCCAGCAAGATGTTGTATTGGAACTCTCCTTTGATGATGTAGAAGAGCTCTGAGACTATGCATGGACCAATGCGAATATGAAGGATGACTGTGCCAATGGTCGTGGCAGTAGTGTCATTGAAAGAACGCAAGATCGCATCAGTTTTGGAGACACAATTCTTGGGAAGAGCCAACTGATCAAAGGCATGGGTGGAGATGTTGTTGATGCTAGCACCTCTGTCAATCATAACGTGTTTAATGTGTGTCCAATCGATATAGGCAGTGATGAAGAGGGCAGCATCCTGATCTTCTGTATTAGATGTGGGAATCTCAGAATCACTGAATGTAATAGAGGCGATAGGGGCTAAGGAGTGGACAAGAGCAGTAAGTGGTTGGGGATCCTCAGGTTAGACTTTCGCTGCCTGCAGGGCTTGGATGAGGGCCTGACGATGTTGGGGTGAGGTTTGGATGAGATCGTAGAGGGACATCTTCACAGGCGTCTGGTGAAGCTGTTTCAACATGGAGTCATGGATTGGTTTGAAAGAAGAAGAAGAAGAAGAAGAAGAAGAGGGTTGAGGTGCGCCAAGGATAGAAATCTTAGGCTTAGGCGGTTGAGGTGGATTGACAAAAGGGTAGGTCCAAGGAATGGCGGCTTTTTCTTTCGCCTTGTCCTTCTGTGACCTAGTGGTGATGTGAATGGCATTGATTTCAAAGATGGGAGGTGAAGATGATGAAGGGGTTGTAACCGGTTGATGAGATGTGGATGGGTTTGAAGAGGTTGAAGGGTTATGAGAAGGAGTCAGGGGGCGGTCGAAAGTGTCCTCAAAGAGAAGAGTGTCTTTCTCCAGATAACAGTGAATGACAGCCTTGAGGGCACATCAAGTCTCGGTGTCATGTCCTGGTGTACGATGATATAAACAAATCTTTGTGTCGTCGAACCAGGAGGGTTTAGACCCGAGAGGTTGAAAGGGCTTGATGGGTGGAAGAGTTATGCTAGAAGTTTTCAAAAGTCATTGCAAGATCAAAGAGTATGAGCCCATGAAAGGGTCCGTGCTCATCGATGTATGTGATGTCGGTGACTTTTGCTTGGGCAAAGTTGGAGGGGGTTTTCGTACCACCTTCTGGGTTGATGGTGTAATGACAGGCGGAGATGGTACACTCTTCATGAGAGGTATCACCCTTTTGAGAGAGGGTAGGCTAGCGGTAGGTAAAGGAAGCAAAGGAGGCAACCGGTTTTGATTAGAGGTTGGAATGAGAAGGACTCTGGCTAGGGTTGAAGGATGCAGGCCCAAAATGGAGGGCAATGGTGACGGAAGAGGAGGCGTTCGCCTCTGTGGTTTGGCAGTCTTTTGTGATTTAGGTTGAAGACTACTATTAGTTGAAGTCTGGGTTAAGTCCACCTTCACTTGTGGATGAGTGAGGTTGGAGACGGGGCAAACGCCAAGCAATTTTTTAGGCAAAGTAGATGAGGGTTTTGGTTTTGATGAGGTTGATGGAGATGTAGATGGTCTAGAGGTAGAAATCTGATTTTTGTTGATATTCTTAGGAGGTTCTGCCATGGGAGGATTAGCAGCATGAGATGAGAGGGCTTGGGCTTGTTGAAGAGCTGTGAGACGGTCCCACAATCCCTGATGTTCCACTTTCCTAGAAAGGAGAAGTTCGAGTCTCTCCACTAGTCGGGAAAATGGCTGAGAAGATGCGGGATGAGGTTTGGTCTCTTGAGAAGACGTCGATGATTGTGGGACTGAAGGTGAGACGGGTGTAGTAGTCTCGGGCCCAAAGCATGGTGAAGTTTTGACAGGTTCATGTTTGGTTGGAGACAAAGGAGAGATAGGTTCTTCCCTAGGTGGAGAAGAAACTGGAGAATGAAGCTCCTCAAGCAGGTAAAGGGCAGGGATGATAGTGCCCTCCACTTGTGGTCGAGGAGTAGGAAAGGTTGGGTCTTCCATGGGCAGTAAGAAGGAAGATGGTGAAACTGGCGGTGCTGATAAGGTCGAGGCGTCCTCCAAAATGAGAGAAGTTGAGGGAGAACTAGCCGGTGAAAGAGGTTCGTCCACATGTGATGGACTGATGGATGAACTCACCTCTTGGGGTTAGTTAGAAATGAGGGGCAAGACCGTATTGACTGTTCGAATATTATGTTCATGGGTATTGTCAGTCAAGGTCTGGACGTTGTTTTGGGTTGGTGGATGATTGGGGAATGGTTGTTTGAAGATATCGATACCCTGATTAGGAGGGGCATTAGGATTGTCGAGGATGAGGTCACCCTTTTCCAACATGTCTTGGACTATGTTTTTAAGGGTTTTATAGTTGCCTGTGTCATGACCTTTAACACAGTGGTAGTGGCAGAAGTCATTTTCCCTATACCACGCAGGGATGGCGCGTGAGGGATCAAATTGTGGTGGAGGTCAGATCTGAGGGAGATTGATGGCCCCTTGTTTGACGAGTTTTTCCAGCACAGACGTGTATGATTCTCCAAGTGGAGTAAACTGTCACTGTATGTATCTCTGCTGAAATTGACGAGTGGCACTCATAGACGTGGATGGTTCAGGTTGATTAGTTGAAGGCAAAGAGGAAGAAGATCTAACAACCATAGCATTTGCTAAAGCTTTAGATTTAGAATTGGATGAGGAAGGTTTAGAAGAGGGGTCATTGGTTTTGGAGTTAGGATTCTTACTCTGCAACTTGACTTTATTCTCCTCGACGGCACGTAACTCAAGTTTACGAGCCATCGTGAAGGCTTCGTCAAAAGTGCGGAAGGTTTTAACCCTCAAGGTAGAAGAAATATGTTTAGCGTAGGCTTGAGAGAAAAGTTTAATAAGCTCAGGCTGAGGTAAGGAAAATGAAAGTTGATTGATAAGGCCCCTCCACTGAGCGATGAAATCAGCAATAGATTCATCCTCAAACTGGCGAATAGAATAGAGGTCTGTGATAGAGACCTTCTTGGTGATATTGATGGAGAAATGATCGAGGAAGAGCTGGGCCAGCTGAGTGAATGTGAAGATGGAATGGCTAGGAAGAGAGCTATACCAGTCAAGTGTAGCACCCGAGAGAGACATGGGAAACATGCATAAGAGTAATGCATCGTCGTGGGCGATAAGGTAACAGGTGTGTCTGAATGCTCGTAAATGTTGTTGTGGGTCTTCCTTGCTCTAGAAACGAGAAAACTTAGGAAGTTCCCACTAGCTGGGATATGGTCTGATGGGGATAGAAGGATGGATGGGCTCGTTTCAAATTTATTCGTATGAGAGAGTGTTGCGTGAGCCGATAACGGAGGTCTCTAGGTTGGACATTTTATCCATCAGCATCTTGATAATATCTACTGACGGATTGGCAGGTGGAACGCCTCCTAAATTGTAAGGCGCTTGAAAGAGGCTGGAAGAGGTATACGACGTAGTCGATTGTACCAATAAGGGCGCAACGTACAGATGACTAGTCGTAGGGATAGAAGAAGTGACTAAGGATGGTTGGATGGAAGGCATGGCTAGGTTTGATGTTATCATGGGAGGTTGGTTAGAGGTAACATGGGCCAATGGATGGGTAGCCACCCTAGTGTTGATAGGAGTAAGGGTAGGCGGAATGGAGATGACCAAGGTTTGAAAGGGGGTAGAAAGTGGTTGAGTGGACTGAGATTGATAGGGAGCCGAAACCCCGGTGAAAGTGGGCCCAACAATGGAAGGAGAGACCATGCTTGGATGGTTGGTAAAAGGTTGGTCATTGGTTGAAGCAACAGCCTAGGTATCTAAGGGTTGGACTACGGACGCCATTGATACGACCGCAGTTTCGAGGAGAGAAGTCGGCATTCCATAGATTGGATTGCCCGAGGAGTCTCGCGTTCGGCTATTCGCGAGATAGTATTGCAAGGCTGCGGTATTGAGGTCCAAGAATCATGCGAAATCTTGGTCCCCTTCTGGGATAATAGGTGTTTGGGTCGGAGATGGTCTGGTAGGAGTTCTTTCAGTTTCTGAGTTGAACTCCATTATAGGGTTGGTTGTAGGTGGGGTAGATGGAAGAGGATGATGCCTCACGTGATCGACTAGAGCTTTGGCTTGGCTATGAGTCAGAACCATTCAAGGCAAGGAAGAACATCCTCACAAGCTCAAACAAGCAGATAAGAACCAAAAAGATGAAGACACAAGCAGATCCTAAAAACCCTAGAAGTAAATTATTAGGATTATAGTGGCTTATGCCTTAGAATATGTGTAGAGGAAGATTGGCTTTGTGAGTCGGGTCCTAGAAGAAGCCTATGGATGGTTTCGGGTTTTGTTATGGTGCTCAAGAAATCTGTGTTAGCTTCCGTATAGGCCTGGTGCTAAGGAGCAAGCTCCCCTCACTTCACGATTCCAGTGGTTAGCTGGTTTCGTTTAGCCAAAATATACTTCCACTAGAGTTTATCCTCCGCCAGAAAATGGAGTGGGCTTCTCCCTTGGTGATGAAATCCAATTAGAGTCACCAGGACGGGTAAGGTATCCGCTGGGGGATGAAATCCCAGTCGGGCCTTCTCTCAGGTAAGTTAAAATGTTTGTTTTGTACAGGTGGTTTGGTTGTGTAACATCAAGTGATCTAGATTAATTCAATATGCGGTTTAATTACTATGTGTGGTCTAAGAGATGCAGCAAACAGAAATGAATGCAAAGTGTTTTAATGTCCAAGTCGAAATGTTTGTTCGTATGAAAACGAATGGAGAAAGAGTCGAAGAATATGAGTTTTAGCTAGTCTAGAAGTGCAAGAAAGAAATGTTCATTTTAGTCCTGCTTATGATGTCGTTTAAGAAGAGACGAAAGGAGGCGAAAAGGAAGAAACCTAATGCACCTAAATGAATGAAATAAAGAAAGAACCCAAGGAGGACCTAGGGTCCCACCGGGCGTGCCAGAAAGTTTCTATGCAAAATTGCTTTCTACATTCAAAGAAGAAATAAGAAACTAAAATAAATGGTCAAGGCTAGAAGTACCTGATAAAGTCGAGCGCACTGAAATTAGACATTGGAAGATTCTCCTCTTGGCTATGGAGGAATGACACCTGCGAAGAAAAGAGACTAAAACATGGAAAGACGTTAGTCAAAGGATATGGTGGGCTGTCAGGCGAACGCCCGATCCTGGAAGTACGAAGACTTCCTAGAAGGATATCAACCCACTGATAAAAAAGTAGAATATTTGACGAAAGTAGATAATGAAAGAGAAAATGACAAAAATAAATGACAAAAAATAAAATGCGTACCTGATATGCAGCACTGTTCAACACAGTTGTTGGCGTCAGTCTCTGTGGTGCCAGCGTCGGTCTGGGAAGGTGCCGACATCGGTTGAGGTGCCATCGTCGGTCGGGGAAGTGACCGGCGTCGGTTGAGACAGGTTCTGGATGAGTTGCAGAAAGTCTGGGAGAGTCGGGACAGGGTCTTGACAAGTTCGGGATAGGGTCTGATGGAATCGGGACAAGGTCAGGATAGGGTCTGGGCAAAGTAAGGTCGGGTTTGGACAGAGTCTGGGGGTTTTGGTCGAGTCTGGACAGAATTATAGATTGGGGTTATGAGCAGGGATGTAAAGGAGAGATTCAAAACTTGGGTCTGTGGTTTGAAGCTTCGGGATGACAGAAATAATGAACGAAGAATAATCAAGAAGAAATAAAAATAAATAAAGAAAATACTTACCTGTCAGAAGACGTGATGAAAGCCATAGTCAAAGTTGTTGAAACGTCTGTGCAATGCCGGATTGAAGTGAATGCTGGAGTTGGTGGATGCTGGAGTCAGTTGATCGCGAGAGTGTTGATTGCAAGAGTCTGTGGATGTCAGAGTTCTGGAATTTTGATTGATTGGTTTTGTTCTTCTTGTTTGGGATTGATCAGCGGACGCTGATGAAGGCCAGGGGACGGTTCGAGAGACGGTTCGATAACCGTCTGGGAAACCAATTGGGAACCGAATGATAACTGATAACGAATAACGGTAAGGTGACCGACATCGGCAAGATTGCCGACATCAGCCGATAAGTGACCGACGTCGGTGACATCGACCAGGTAAAGACCGTCGTTGGCAGATGCACAATGGGGATAGAGTCTAGCTTTAGCTCTGTGCTCATTTTTACATGCTGCCAGGGTCAAGGTTGGTGGAACAAGTGATCGACAAGGGTTAAATAGGCGAAGAAGAATAAGATAGGGAATGACCAGGGGAGTCGACATGATTTTGGTGTCTACACATCCAACCATCTAACTCTCTATGTATGCCTTGCATACTCATATAAAAATTTCTCCCTAAATTTGACCATAAATTGTGAAATGGGTATTTATTTTTTAGTAATCTCACACATTTTATATTATTTGACATATATTATTTGATATTTAATTTATAAAACAAACTAATTCTTGTCAAATTCTACTTGTACTCTCTACATGGATACTATTCTTTGATTTTGGCAATCCACCATAAATGTTGCAAGTTCCATCAAAACATACTTTGTAAAAAATTGTCCATATGGTATTTTAAAAATATTTGAAATAATTAACTTAATAATTTTGGTGGAACTTCCATCCCACACTCTTAAAAAATGTTGTCAGTATGAAAAGTACAATGTACATGACAAAAAACATCATAAAGCATTAAACATTCTACATGTTGCGTACAATAACAAGTGGTGCATGTGTGATCAATTTTGACATATAAGGGTTTATCAATATCAAAACTAATTTGAATAATGTAAATTTGTGGATATTTTTGTAAAAAATTAAAGTAAAATTATGTTTGCATCATACCCAAGAAATATTCTTGATAGGGTTCATAATTACGAGAATCAACTATTATTTTCACTACATCTATTGTATTGGGTGAAATCCTTGTGTTGTTTTCCCAAAATTATGTAAGTAAATTTTTGAGATCATTAATTATATCCTCATATTTTTTTATAAGTCTACCATAGAATGCCTAGAGCTCTTTATCGATATCATCAAGTCTTTTATGTATCCTAATTACTTTCATTATTATTTTTCTATTTATTTTTAGTGATTTTCTTATTTTTCTAATAAATTATTTTTTTACCTATTTCACCACTTACTATATAAGTTGTAATTATGTGTTAGACATCATTATTATCTTTGGAGCATGTTTTCACACCTATAGTATGGTATGCATCGTATAAATTTTTAATAATTAACTTATTTTCACCATCAATATTAGATGTTCTTAGTCTTATGGCATATATTTTAGGTCTCATCTTAACCAATTTCATCAATTAAATAAACAATTTTACATATTTGACTATCATTTATTTCTTCAAAATAATTATCCCAAACTTTTTTAGCTATTCTTCTTAAATGATGTTCAGACATTTTCTCAGGCTTTGTTTTTATTTATTTTTAATCAACTTCAACTAAGTACATGGGAATTATGCATAAAATACTTGGAGGTGTTACTAATGGTATAATTTGTTTATTTGGTATTTTCATGTTGTTATCTTAATTACTAATTATTTCATTTTTTGGGCATGTATAGTTTAATTCATTGTTACTTTTTACTATTGAGTGTTTCCATATAATTTTATTCATTTGTAATTTCATGAGAACTATGTTTCCATGTAATTTTATTCATCATTAGGGGGTAGATAATCATGCATATATTAAACATAAAAAAATTAAAAACATACTTTGAATGTGGAATTGCAACATAATTTAGACTTTTTGGTAAACATTCATCATCATTATTCATTTTGCCATTATCTATCACATATGGTTCACTGGGGATAATATATGTACCTTATATTGAATTAAATGTTTGCATTCATTCCCTTTTTTATCTCTCAACACTTGTAATTTCTTTTATGTTTTGCACTTTAAATTATTCATTACTTTTGAACAAAATTCATCATGCATGAATAAAAAAACTTAATTACGTTCAAGGGAAGGGACCCAAAAAACAACTTGATTCCACTTGTATTCCATTGTGCATGGTGCATAAAATGTAAGTGAGAACATAAGTCTCATAATAACAAAAAATAAATGTTGGAAAACATTTTGTTTGGTTATAAAGAAATGTGTATGTGTTATTTTATGCACTAAATTTTTGTTCCTTACTCATCTTCTTAACTCCAATATCATGCTACTATTTACTCATTCATCGATGTTACTTATAAACATCACTTACAAGGAAATATAAGAAAGAATTTTTTTTCCTCCAATTAAAGATCTTGTTCTTTAGTCTTTGGGATTCCTAACATGACATCCCAATATATGTATGATTTATAGTGTCGAAACATCCTAACTAGATTCCCTTATTTAAAGTATGTGGACATCTCATAATGTATCATCATCCTTAACACCTACATGTCTTTCTTATCTTTATTTAAATATCCTAAAAAAATACCTTGATACCCTCAAAATATATGTCCAAATACACTATATATCATGAAATCCTTCATTTAGATGTCCTCTCTTAACACTTTAATCATGGTTATCCTAACTCTATGGCATATATAAAGAAAATTCATATATGAAAATATATTATACTATATTAATAAAATTTATATATTTACAATATGATGTTAGAGTGAAATAAATCTAGGTATTCCTTATATATAGATTCCAAATATGTATTGATATGATAGGTTAGATCCTTTCAATTTTAGCAAGGATAGATGATTATATATAAAAATAAGTTCATTATAAATCACCTCCATTAGAGATGCTTTCGATTCAAATAATGGAGAGAGATGATTGAGAGTATATGAAAGATTTAATCTCTCCAGATGCCTCACCTTATGGTAAATTAATCCACTCAAGCATATTTTTTTTTGGAATGCACATTCCTTGTATAAATTTTAAGAACACCTTTAGATTCAAGAACTTGAGATTTTAATCATCTAGAATGATTACTGATTTTGAATAATAATGTTCATACCCAATTTCAATTTAAAATCTACTATAACTTATTATTATTACTAATATTGAATGGTCCATAAAAATTGGGCAATGACTTGAAGTTTATACCATTTTGCTTTTTTTAACATAGTTTATGGGATACCCTTTACATCATCTAATGTTGAAATAAACATCAAACATGATTATCATTTTAAAAAAAAAATAATTTTAATAAAATATATCCTTTGTTAATCAAATTTTAGTCGATAATGTTCTAAAATAATATTATAGAATATATTAGTATCTTAAAATAAAAGTTGAATGTAATTCACCACTTTGAGTTTTACTTCTTATCCTGTAGTATTTTTTCTCATAGATATTATGAATGTGAGATTAATATAATTACAAGGTAATTGTATATTTTAAATATTTTGTTGAAGACGACCACAAGTAATTTTAATTAAATATTAATTATAGGCATCTCTTCTTTTTGAATTCAAACACAAATCCACCCTTGGGATTGGCACTTATTTTCCTTCCAGATCATATCTTTAGCTCAAAAATATCCCTTTATTTATGATCACATTTTAGTGTTCCCATATATCATTCCCTTGATTCAATTTATTCACATTTAATTATCGCTTTATCACTTTAAATTTCAATCCTCATGCACTAAACACTACTCATACTTTGGTGTTTTTCCTTTATTACTCTCTACCATATTTCACGCTAATATTGGTACCCATGTTTATTTTTTATTTAATATTGGAGAATTGATGTATCTATACTTCCCCTTACCAACTCCTCATCTCTTCATTCTTTCTCGCTTGTAATCCTATGGTGTAATATTTATATATGTAGTTCCTTAAAGGCCCAGTTGACACTAGATATTAGGGAATCCAATACTCACAAACTTTACATCTATATTTGATACTTTTTTTTTGGTTAGAGATGAATGAAATACTAGTTAATGGTACATACCTCCTTAATATTCTTTAATTTATTTGATCAAATGTTTATTTCACCTTGTACTCTCTTCTACTCTATTAAGGGTCAATGCTTATGCAAATAATCAATGTGTGATTATCTATTTAAATTTTTTTCTTACACAAACACAAACACACACACACACACACACACACACACACACACACACACACACACACACACACACACACACACACACACACACACACACACACACACACACACACACACACACACACACACACACACACACACACACACACACGCTCGCGCGCGCGCACACACACACACACACACATCAAAACATACACATACAAATTTTATTTAACTAATAACACATAAACATTATAGAATGCACATGATTTTATTATTTCAAATTTTAAAAAATGCCTATAGGTTTATAAATGGCTTGGATTCTTGAGCATGTGGCATGGATGTAAAAACACACAATTGAGACCATGTTTTTGGATTAAAATAAAAAATTAAACTTTAATCCTTGTAAAAAATATGAATTTTTTGGAGACATTTCCTTAAAAAATTACTGTGATGTCGAGCATGCTCTCTTATTTCCAAATATATGATTTTTTAAAATTTTAGACTATTCTAAGGTTTACATCTATATTAAATTTTAAGTGTATTTTTTAGACCACTATATGGTACAACTATACATGTTTATATTTTTTTATGTATATTTTTTTCATTAATCTAAATAAAAACAAAATTATATGGTTTCAAACTAGGCCTAATTCTATACACATTGAAAAATAAAAAACCAATTTTCAAAATTTTGAGGTAGAATTAAAAAATATTATTTTTTTTTGAAAAAATATAGGTTGAAAACTATATGATATTATCTAAATTTTCACCAAAGAGTTTCAAACAATACTAAATGACACTAATAAAGGGGGTGCATGACCATTTATCTACTCTATTTTTCTAAAAAAATAGGAGTCCCTCTTTTAATTTTAGATGCTTAACCTAGTTATACCTAACCATTTAAAAAAACTAGTTCTAAAAACTAGACTTGAAATGCTACAATTCATGTTTTTACATAATCTTCAAAATTTGAGAGTAGACATCTCAAATAATCTATACAAGTTGAGATTTCTCATTTTTTAGAAAAAAATGTCCATGGGTAACCCCCTTTTGGCCCACCAATTCCATGCACTTACCCATTTATAAGATATTTTGTTTTGAAAATTTGTTTTATAAGTTGAATTAGAGGTAGGTGCATACATGAGCTTTTTCAAATCAATAAACTTGACTTATCTTTCTCTTATTATGTGATAAAACTCTTCAAATGATCTAAATTTCTTGAAAATAATTGACCCATGCAAAGGTGCAATTAAAATTTGTTTTAAAATATATTTTAAGTAATTATTTCCCAAGGTGTTAGTAATTTTGACAAGCATGGTCTTGTAATAGAGTAAATAATCACTAAAAGGCTCATTAGTTACTTGATTAAGATTAATAATTTGCATGTAAGAAAGCTTTAATTAATGTTAATATCAAAATGCTTAAGAAATTAATCTGATAATGGATTAAATGCTTTCAATGATTGAATAGGTAGATCATAAAACTAACACAAGGAATAATAGTTTAATCTTATTAGAAATAACTTGGTCAATAATTTATTATTAAAAACTAAATCTCAACATACTACATGTAAAGATCTAAGATTTTTTTTTGGATCTCCTTTAACTTCATATAGTGTAATTTTAGGAGCTACAAATCCTATAGGTAAAGGGTATTATAAAATATTAGGTTCTAAATATTATGAAGGAAAAATTTAGAGTCCAATGATTGACTAGATTTAGGTATACCTTACTCTAACTGTAGCACCTTAACATGGAAAAATGTAATAGTTTGTTGGATGGATTGTGCAATAGGTAAGGTATCCGATTTAGTGTCCATAGTTATACAATGTTTTAAATGAGTCACTTGGTTAGGCATAAGCATGTTGATATTTTTATTACATCTACACCTCTATCCTTGCGGGAAGCACAAGGTTTTATATATATATATATATATATATATATGTATATATATATTGTGTTTCCCCCAAGGATAGAGTTGTAATGTAATAAAAATATCAACATTAGTAGTATAAATGCATATGGTAGGATTTATACGAGGTTATTCAATATAATCATTTGGTTCCTCAGATGTGCTATCATGGCCATGTTTATTTTATTATTATTATGTTAAAAATAACAAAGATTCATTATCATCAGGATGGTGTCAAGGTATTCACCAAATTATTTTGTATCAACAGGGTTAGAACTATTATTAGCAGATGTATGAGTCTTGTCACTTTCTATGGTCATAATAGTTCCATCAAGAGAGTGTAAAGTAAGCAGTATAGAATTTGAAATATATGAATGCTCTAGTTCTCACATTATATTGATTTTATAAAATTTTCATTAATGGTATTTTCATTTTAGCATATATTTTTTAACAACTATAATTAAGAAATGTTCATTAAATATAGCCCTATATTCTTGGAAAAGCAAAGGGATAGAAAGATGAAATGTAAGATCATAAGGAAAAAAGGTAAATTTTTGTGCATGGAGATTAGTAAATTCTTATGAAATCAAAAGTCAAAAGAATATACCTTCAAGATTACATACTAGATATGAGTTCAAAATAAAATGTTTTTAGTGTTATAAATTATATCCAAAGTTGAAGGAAGATCTTTAATGTTAGATTTAAATCCAAAGTCGAAAGAAAATTATTTTAGTGTCAAATAGTCAATAATTTATTTAAACCTTAGGATAATTTTGTGAAACCTTAGAAGTTTGGAACCCTGAGGAAAACTTAGGGTTTGAAAATTTTCAAATTATAAATGGGTTTACCAATATGTTTGTCTGACTTTGGATTAAAATTAAATTAACCCTAAATAAGATAAACTAAATATAATAAATTAGATTATTGTAAATGACCTTTCAACAAGTAGAATGAAAATATTGAATTCAATGATGTGAAAATGATTGAAAAAAGGTTAATTATGAATTTAAAATAAAAATATAATCATTTATGTCTAATCTTTTATTGTGTGACTAAAAGAAGGAAGATATAGGAAAACATGAACAAAATCTATAAGTGCCTGTAAGTTAGAACTAAAGCTAAAAAAGGATAAAATTAGAGAGATAAGGATGAGATTAAATCCCACTATTATCCCATTTGGTTGATATTTTATTTTGATGAAGAATAGGAAATTAGGGCATAATCACTTAAAATAGCTTAAGTTAGGTATGTATGTCAGATTTGACCTTTGAAAGTGTGCAAAATACCTCTAAATAGATTCTCCTATGTTGTAACCCTAATAGGGATAACAATCAATGAAAACCTAAAAATGGAAAAAGGTGGAGTGTAATTGTTCTAAGATTACCCCAATCACCCAAATGATGAATGAACATTACCTATATATACAATACTCTAAAGAAGGAAATCAAACCCACATAGTTCTTTCAATTAGATTGTTTTATTTAATTGTGCTCCTTTGATTATATGAATGCATATAGGTATTGATTGAAAACTTGATCATGCTTAAATTTGGGAAAGATAAATAAAAATTTTGACTTAGAAAAGAGCTAATTGTAGTGATTAGAATCAAAATTGTGAATAATAAGGAATTTTTTTTCAATGTACAATAGTATAAATATGCCTTTGTATTGAATTTGCCAAGTGGTAGAGTAAGTGACTTGAGTGTGACTTTATAAATATTTAAAAGGGGAAACCACACATTAGGGATCCTAAAAACATAGAAGACAAATATAAGGGAGGGTTTGAATTTAAAAAATGATTTATAGAGGACCAATGGATAATATTGACCTATAGGGACATATCCTAGTACCATTATTGTCCTTATTAGTCGATCATGTTCCTTTAGGGAAACATATGAATTTTGGATTTGGGTTTGTCTGTATAGATGATTAATAGTGTTTTTAACAATAAAATAACTTATATAAGTGATAAATAATTATTTATAATATAAATAGTTCCTCTTATGTGCTTAGTAAAGGGTGAGGTGGAAAAATAGATATTAATTAAGTGTAAAAGTTAATTAAAGTGAAAAGGGGCCAAAAATAACATGATCAAGTATTAATGACCAAATTTAGTTGTATAGACAAAGGAAGTATCTTCAAGCATCTTCATCCTATATCACAAGTAAATAATTGTGAAATCCATCAACATCTTTCCTTAGATGATATCATAATACACCTTCCTAGATGCTCACCTAGAGATATTGATCCTTCCCATCCTAATACTCATTGGTGTGATACCAATTTTTTTTTTTTAGTTTCATGAAAATTGGGATCATTCTCATGAAACTTGTAAACATCTTAGACATCTATATTTTGAGGTTTTGATTTCTCCAAACTCTGATCATGAAGTGATAACTAAAGAGCATCACCAAGATTATGATAAGGTAACAAAGGTTTATGACTCCAAGATCAAGCATGAATCACTTAAATAAGATATTGATCACCTTACCATACATTAAAATCCTCTTTTAAACCATACTCAAAGTCATAATTAAACCTTTTCTTAGTTAGTCACTAATATTTTTGATTCCATAGTCAACCCTCATTCTTCCAATAATGATGGAAACTTGGTGAATATGAATAACATTAAGGGTGTTGTTTCCTACATTGGTCCTTATCATCTTTAGCCTAAAATTACTTATCTATATTATGAAATAGTCTAGGACTATTTCTCAGATCATTTTTCATCTTTTGGATCTAAAATAATTATTACTTTTATACTTTATGACAACTTGACTATATCATCCACCTTGTTATAGTTTTATATAAAAAATACTAGATTGGAAAACTTGGTATAATTCCCCATTTTCATAATTGTATGCAATGAATCAATATAAAATGTTTATTTGATCAATTATTTTCATAATGTATCAAATAACTTGGTATAGTCTTTTAATTCTAGTTTATGTCAAAATGTATTAGCTAGTTTGATATAGTGTGTTTCTTCAACCAATTTTATTTCAAATATATTTCCAACATGATATAATCATATTTTAATACTTTTAAATCAAATATATCATATATTTTTATACATTCTATTTATTTTCCTAGTTCTAATTCTACTATATTATCCAGGTTGATATAATCCAACCTTGATGTTTCTATGTCACCAACTATATCAACCAGGCTAATACAGTTGAATCATCTTCCCTCAACTAAAATGGTAGTTAAAAAACTATATATTTTGACTTAAAATTATATTTAATTAGGTTTAACTTCATAATTCATTCCCTCTTTTTTACTCATGTCCAACTCATACTAGCTTTGATGAGTGCGATCCCATAAAAGAACTTTATAGACTCCCATATCAAATCTTGGTTATTGAGATTATGATTACTTCTCTAAGACATCAAAACCACCTAATGAAACATTTATTTGATATGAATATTCATTGAATACCACTTACGAGGCAAAAAAATACCTTGGGTCAGAGGGAAGTATATTATAGTAATACAAAGAGATGTCCATCTATGTTGATTGCTCTAAAAATGCATCTCTCGTTAAAATTTATTATTGTATCAATGATTCCCAAAAAAATATTAATTCATGCAAATGATACTAATTTGTTTATTAGTGGAAAATATGGTGAATGTAAGTTAATCAACCCTTTATAGATGAAGGCTCCAACAAGTAAGCCACTTTTTTAGAATTCATTAAAACATTCAGATCTTTTAAATGTAGCCTTAAGTGAATCCAAAGCATGAGCCAATAATATGATCAAAGATAAATACCTTCAATAGGATGTGTTATGATTCTTATCTACATAACACATGTTATGGTTATAATTAAGGTGAAGATGTTCAATTTCCATTTATCTTATTTATTTTTTCTTGACCATGCTTATAATCATTGTATGAGGGTCATGGCCTCTTTCACATGCTAAGGTGTGGAGTTTCCTTTCATGGGTGCCATTTATATGGTACAAGATGATACCAACCAATTTTTTTTTGAACAATTCCAAGAATATTATGTCTATAAAATACCAACAATTTAAGTTTTACCAATCATTACGTTATGGTAGTATCATTATTTTAACTAAACTTTACCCAATATTATATTCCAATAATATCAACATTTTAAATATCTCATCAAATCAACCCAAGGAGATAATAGTTAACCCAAAATTATAACATTCTAACTAACCTCCTTGATTTTGATGATGAGGATATGGATGATAATAGTTTTAAAATCAAAAAAGTGGACCTTCATTTTTGTTAGAGGTATAATCCACTAAGCGGGGGGGGGGGGGGGGTTAATCAATGCTGGAAAACAATCCAATTCAATTTCCAAACCCTTGCAAATACTTAAGCATTCAATACAATAATTTATGAAGCATATAGATCATTCATAGTAGTGAACAATGAACATAATTTAAGATCACATACAAACCATAAAATTTATGTGGGGAACCCTCTTGGGGAATAAAACCCACTCTCAAGCCTATAAACACATTGACTACTATCTTATAAGATGATAAAAAACAAGAGACTGATCAAGTCCTACTGACCTATGGCCTTTAGTGAAACAATAGTTACACAAGGAACACCTACCCCTAAGATGATCAAGTCCTTTTAACCACTTTTTTGGTCAAGTCCTTCTGACATACAACCTTGATCAAGTCTTTCTAATGAAAGGTCTTTAGTGAAATCCTATTTCACAAGGATCAACTACCCTTAAGGAAGATCAAGTCCTTTAAACCCTCCTTGAAAAAAACACTTCAAACTTAGAACTAATGTCTTCAACACCTGATGATGGACCTTCAATTATCTGAATCTTGTATAAACTCTCTCTCTTTCTCAAACATGCCTCTCACATAGGCATGCCAAATTCTCTCTCCATCACTCAAATAGTCCTCATATACACACTTTGACCTCTTTTCATATCCTCAAATTATAATATCACTATCCTGATAGTAGCAACATGAATTATAGGTTATACACATAGTCAACAACTATTTTTCTCATTAACTCAACCAACATGCACACTACCTATCCTTCACTTTATAACTCTCATAAATCTTCCACATCATAATCTAGAAATCATCATCTTTGATTTCACTATATATAGAGATATCAAGAATTATCAAGTTAACATTAATAATTATCAGCCAAAATATATGCTTTCACCCTTAAGACATCTCACATGGGTCACACTTAAGCACAACACACTTTCAAATAGGCCTAAGTCATTTTTAGGTCATATGGAGTCACATTCAGCTCTTTAACACTACTTCAAGCATAAAAAGAACACAAGACTACTTACAATTACATATTTCCACTCCTTATGTCCCCTAGTACATTCTAAAATGATCATATTCACTCATTCTCACCTCTACTTATGCTCAAACAACTCAATCACTAACCTAGTGTCTAGGAACACTATGAACAAACACACAACCAACTTCTTAACTTTTATTCATTTATAATAAAAATTGATCAAACCTTAAAAACCAACATAGAGCATCCACATGGAGTCTACAACACTTATAAATAATAAAGTCATCATGAAACATTGAAATAACATTAACACAAGCTCAAACAGTCACTTGCAGAACAAACATGAACACATAGTCAACTCTGAACCTTAATATCTTTGATTGTACACACGTCCAAATATTCAAATTAGGTTCATTATATGGGGCATGTAGTCCTCTTCATCTTTTCTTTTTATAACACCAAAATATTTAAATTTTATGAAAATATATGGATAAAATATAGAGCTTTGGTTTTTACCTATGTTAAATTCAAATATTTGAATGGCAATAGTCATAGTTAAATCTCAAAATTTTTGTAACCATCTCATGTATTTAATGCTAAAATAAAATACACATTGTTGATCTTTTCTAATATTTAACACATAGGAACCAATGCTCAAATGTTAAACCTCAGTCACTTTGACCTGATCTCGTGCAATCTTGAAATGTTGACTTAACATGCTCCATCAATCTTTGTGGATCAACTAGGTCTTTAACTATCAAAAATCACCATTCAACCATTCTATACAAACACCTACTTGATGTTGGATCCTTATCCTTTACCTTTACTTAGTCATTAAACATCTTGCACCTATCCTCATCTCTCTTCTTCCTCACTTCTTAGAGTAATTCAAAACATCGATCTTACTTAGAATTTAATTTGTGTAGAAATTACTATGGGAACCTTGTTCATCTACCTAAGTACCCATTTTTGACCATTGATAACTTCTTCCATGTTGGACCATATGATCTCCTTACCTAGGAGAATCAAACCATGTGACATAATTCTATTTAAACCTTCACACATTTAAGATATAATGTCATTAAAATGCCTTCTCAAAAATCTTTTATCACATAGCCAATTATGCCTAGAATTTGTCTAGGAGACTAACTTTGATCCTACATAACTTTTGTCATGCTTTAGTACATTATCTAAAATTTAGTGCAAATCAACTAGGATCAAAACTTAACAAACCAATATGATTCGTTTATCTTGAAAACTTCATAAATGCAAGATATGCCACCATAAAAATGTTTACTTAGCTCTTCTTGCCACTTTGGAAATTTGGCTAAGTATGAGAAAACATCATCAAAATACTTGGGAGCCCAAATTTACACCTACATATATTTGACTACACTTAGGTGCATGACCTAAG
Source organism: Torreya grandis (assembly GCA_037957365.1). NCBI lineage: Eukaryota > Viridiplantae > Streptophyta > Pinopsida > Cupressales > Taxaceae > Torreya > Torreya grandis. Next base: position 3,003,436 of record JARHVA010001800.1, read on the forward strand.
ATTTAGTGCATAGAAACTAGGTGCAAAAATTATCACAAGCATATGACCAACTCCCCCTGACTCATCCATACATGGAAATGGTGACATCAACAAACTACCTACTTAGATTTTATACCATTAGACCCAAAATGTCTAGATGAAAAATATGGACTACCAAATAGATTCCACTTATGTACACAAGATCTTAAAGAAAATATAAAATCTTAGGGACCTAATTAACATGATAAAATCACCATAATAATCCCTAAACATCTCTAATCATTCCAAAATTGAAGATCAACCAATCCTCTTTTAAGCACACTAAGACAAACACATTGCACACTTTGTTATTGTTACTTAGGATATTAAATCACTTCATCCACTCACTAGGACACCTCCATGAAAACACCATGAAATAATTAAAAATATTCAAATAATATCCCTCTTTGTTATTGAATTCAATAAACATCATATATAGTAATATGCAACTCACTTTCTCTTCTCTTCAAGCACTCCCACAATAGGAACTTTATCCCCCTTTGACACAATAACAAAGTGGTCACCAAATAATCTTGATGACCTAAAAAGAGAATAAAAAATATGAAAGGACCATCTTATAAAGATGAATCCCCCTTACTTTGAGCCTACCTCTTTTTACTTTGACAACATCATTCTTGCTCCATGCTAACACTCACTTCAACTACACACTGCAACCAATGAAGATAGAACACACAAAATAATAAAAACTGATGGAACTTACCAAGAAACATCTAAGAGGTACTCCCCATAATATTTATGAGTCATTGAATCATTTTATCATCTTTAGTTCTCCATACACCATGAAGAACCACCACACAGGCTTACTAGCCTTCTCTCTCAAAACACTTCCATGATCACCAACATAACATCATACCACTCATTAGTTCGAAACATGTTCTAAAAAAACTTGATAACTCACCTTGAAAAACTCATGCCTTTCTCTTTTTTGGAGAAACTAAACAAAAAGCACAATTCTTCACACTAGGCCTGTCTAGTCTCCTTATAACCCTACCTAGAACTTGTAGAGCCCACAAATTTTAGTAGACACACATTCAAGACCTGAAACTCCATATATAGATCATTATTATATACCCCATTAATAACACCAATTCATAACACCTAGATCATCCTCTATAATGTACTTCACAAACCTGCTACCTAATTAAGCCTCTAATTTAACAAGAACATGAATAAATTGAGAACCACAAACCTTCAAAACTATATAGAGCTTGATTTGACAACACAGTTAGCCCATTAAAATTATTAATAATCCTCAAACCTAAAATCATAAGCCAAACCACTTTTATAATAGATCCTAAAACCCTAGAATCTCAAAACAAACAAACTCAACACAACACCTTCCAATCAATGTCCACCTCTAAAACTTCTTATACACTTAGAGACAAACATTACATACTTTTGGACCAGTATTTGAGCTTCTAAATCATTGAGAACCTTGACTTCCTATAACCCATTTTAGGACCTACATACTTATAAGCATAAACTAGGAAATCAAAGAGCAAACAAAAATATTTAATTTGACTTTAACATACCTTCAGATCCCAAAAACACCTAAATCATACTAGAATAAGGTCAAAAAACCTTTCTATGCAAAAATATTACATTGAAAAATCATAAATCCTCCTTTACCATTTGAGAACCTTCAATCTCACCTTGTAGACTATTCTAACTAGAAAAACACAACACTTATTTCTCCACTTGAAAGGAATCTCTTAAGAAGCATAGATAGAGACACCCTCTATACCTCAATTATTTAAAACAAAAACAACTTCTCATATTCCTTCTCCTCATTACTCAATTGATACTTATAGTTCCTCTTCTTCTTCTTATTCTTCTTCTTTTTTGGCTTTAGAGAAACAACTTCCTCAACTAATACAACATTCTCCTTTTATTCTATGATTAGATTATCAATACATGAAGACAACATAGATTCATGACATACATTTTCATCTTAAGAATATTCCTTGCAGATTGGATCCCTATCACTAGGAACTTATTCAACAAAAATAAGATGCTCACTTAGATCCATACTTACCTTAGAACTAGCTTCAACCAACACCTTTGTCTTTTCTTTGAGCGTGATCACTTTATTCTCAATATGAGTAGACAATGACAGCGCTTGACATTATTCAACTTATGAAGCATTCTACACCATAACAAATATATTACTTGGACCTAAAAACTCATCATGATTAATACTTATCACCTTTAGTTTCCATGAGTTAACTTACCTTCTTCCTTGCATTCTTAGAGCTTGATTGAACCTTTTTTGACTTGTAGGCCTTTACTTTCAGAACCTAGCATTGTGACCTTTATGTTCAAAATTGAAGCATACCATACTTTTTGAAAGAATATCTTTTTAACTTTCTAGATTTGGACAAAATCTTGTAATGTGTCCTTTTTCATAACAACTATCAACATTTATTGAAGGAAACTCAACTTATCTTACCTTAAATGGACAATGTTTCACAAAGTGTCCCACATCATGATAGTTGAAACACTCAACTTTGTTTACATCTTTGAGTGATGACACCCATCATAGTTCCATGTAAATTCATTCTTAATAGGTCTTATACATTTTCTAGCTCTATACCCAAATGGATTACAAGTATAGTATTAACCATTGTAATTTATATAACTCATAGCATTTGGTTGTCTAATCTGATTTGTCTTCAAAGGCCGATCCACCTTGTTCACATTAGTCTTCATCTTATCTTGAGTTGTAGTCTTTGGTTCTTTATATCCCATACTAGTCTTATCATTTGCATGATTTTGATCATTCAGAATGTTGTCTAGATAAATTGAACTCTTTTCAAATCTCACAAATGAAATTACCTTACTAGATACCTTCTCTAACTCAAATTTCAATGAATCATTTAAAAAAACATACCTTGAACATTCATCTTATTTAGATTTTAGACTTGTAGACAAAATTTCTAATTGAAAACTGAGATGCTTGATCATATCTTCATGCTCTTTGGTGTCTTAATTGATTTTTGCCTCATACACATTAAATTTTTCCTCATAATCCTTGAGTTTAGATTTCATTTTCTTATTGATCTTCTTCTCAATATTTAGTTCTTCAATATCATTCATCAATACAGTCTCATAGTGCACCTCATCTTCATCATTATTTGAATCACTCTAAGTAAACTCATTATGATGTGAGAAACTTCCTTCCTCAACCATGAATATAGATTCATCTTCAATAGGTCCATCATCTTCATGATCATATTCTGAGTCATTGTCTTCACTCTCATCTGATGAGTTGCAATATTCTTTGGTGTAGAGACTCTTCTTGTCTTTGGAATACTTCTTATTGTCAAACCTTTTGAATCCACTTTTGTTTTTATCAAACCTGAATGATCTCTTTCTATCATCATAACCTCGATCATGCTCTTCATCAATATCTTTCTTATACTTATGAGGGCAATTATTATAAAAATGTCCTACCTCTCCACAATTGAATCATTTGAAAGGAGGCTTACCCTTATACTTTCCTGAACCTATTTTCAATTTCCTTGTAAACAAAGCAATTAGTTCATCCTCATCAATATTAGAAATTTCATCTTCCTTGGGTTTCTTACCTTGGACCTTCTTTTTTGGCTTCATCTCTATTTTGAATGTTGCTTCCTTCTTTGGTGGTAGATCATCATTTACTCTCATCTAATATGTAGTATGGGTGCCATGAAATTGATCAATCTAAAACTAAGTAAGATCATGATTTTATTCTATATCAAATAATTTTGAATCAAACTTGAGAGATAGAGACCTTAATACCTTTTGAACTATAGTAGCCTCTTCAAGGTTATTTCCAAGACCTCTGATGGTGTTTACAATATCATCAACTCTCTATAGAAAAGATGTCATAAAATCTTCTTCTTTCATTTTGAGGCACTTAAATTTTCTTTGATGAGTCTACAACTTTGCTAACTTAACTTTTGAATATCCTTCAAAAATAGTCTTCAATTTATCCCATAGTTGTTTAGCAGATGTGCAATGAATTACTTTGGTGAACTCAATTTATTTAAGACCACAAGTGATGGAATTCATTTCCTTAGAGTTGTTCTCAAATAGCTTCTTATCTACAACACTAGATGGAAGAATAATAGGTGTAACATAACCATCCAAAATGGATTGCCATATATCAAACCTTAGGGACATAATGTATTTCTTCACCATAATTAGATCCATTGAACATCAATGCTTACTTAGTAGAGAAAACACCTTTCACATTCTGACTAGCCATTATACCTTAGATCACCTTAAAGCTATCAAGTTTTTAACAAAGGACCTTATTCTGATTCCAATTTTTAGAGGTACAATCCAATGAGAGAGGGGTGAATTAATGGTGAAAAACAATCCAATTCAATTTCCAAACCCTTGAAAATACTTAAGCATTCAATACAATCATTCATGAAGCATATAAATAATTCATAGTAGTGAATAATGAAAATAATGTAAGATCACACACATAACATAATATCTACATGGTAAACCCTCTTGGTGAATAAAACCCACTCTCAATCCTATAAACACATGGACTACAGTCTTATAAGATGGTCATTAATAAGAGACTGATCAAGTCCTTCTGACTAACAACCTTGGTTAAGTACTTTTGACTTAAGGCCTTTATTAAAATAATATTTACAAAAGGAACACCTACACCTAAGATTATCAAGTCTTTCTAACCACCTGTTTAATCAAGTCCTTCTAATCTACAACCTTGATCAATTCCTTCTGACCAAAGGTCTTTAGTGAAACCCTATTTCATAAGGAACAATAGCCCCTAAGAAATATCAAGTCCTTTATACCCTCATTGAAAATATCAATTCCAACTTATAACTGATGTCCTTAACACTTAATGATGGACCTTTGATTATCTAACCCCTATACAAACTCTCTCTCTTTCTCAAACATGACTCTCACATAGGCATACCACAATCTCTCTCCTTCACTCAAAAATTCTTCATATGCACACTTGGAACTCTTAACATATCCTTAAATTTAAATATCACTATCCTAACATTAGGAACATGACCTATAGGTCATACACATAGTCAACAAACTATTCTATTTATTAACTCAACCAACAGGCACACTACCTATCTTTCACTTCATAACTCTCACAAATCTTCCACACCAAAATCTAGAAATCATCATCTTTGATTTCACTATATATAGAGATATCATGAATTATCTAGTCCAAATTAATCCTTATCATCAAAAATACATTATTTCACCCTTAAAGAATATCACATGGGTCACACTTAATCACAACAGACTTTCAAATAGGCCTAAGTCACTTTTAGGTCCTATAGAGACCATTTAACTCTTTAACACTTCTTCAAGCATAAAAATATTATAGGACCACTTAAAATTACATAGGTCCACTCCTTATGTACCTTAAGACATACTAAAATGATCATAGTCACTCATGTTTACCTTCGCATATGCTCAAATAACTCAATCATTGACTTAGTACACATGGACACTATGAACAAACACATAATCAACTTAACTTTTTTTCATATAGAATAATAATTGATCACACCTCCAAAAACCACATAGAGCATCCCCATGGAGTACACAACACTTAAAAATTTAAAATTCATCATGAGACATATAAACAACATTAACACAAGCTCAAACATCCTTTTTGGGTCACTTGCATAAAAATCACAAACACACAGTCAACTTTAAACCTTAATATCTTTGATTATACACACTTTCAATCTTGAAATTAGGTTCATTAGATGTGCCATAAGTCCTCTTCATATTTCATATTTAAAACACCAATCAATTTAAATCATATCAAAATATATGGAAAAAATATAGAGCTATGGTTTTTCCCTATTTTAAACTCAAATATTTGAATGGCAATAGTCACAGTTAGACCTCAGAAACTTTACAATCATCTCGTGTCCTCACTGATAAAATCGAATATGCACTGTCAATATTTTTTGATCTTTAACATATAAGAACTAATTCTCAAATGTTAAACCTCAATCACTTTGACATCATATACTATAATCTTGAAATGTTGACTCAACATGCTCCATTGATCTCTATGGATCAACTGGGTCTTTAACTATCAACACACACTATTCAATCATTTTGTAAAAACACCTGCTCACCATTAGATTCTTATCCTTTACCTTAACTCAGTCATTAAACATCATGCACCTATCCTCATCTCACCACTTCTTAACTTATTAGAGTAATGCACACCATTAATCTTTGTTGAAATTTAATTTGTGCAAAAATGACTATGGGAACCTTGTTCATCTACTTAAGTAGCCATTTTTGAACCTTAATAACTTATTTTGTGCTTAGATACATGATCTCAAATTTGGAACATATGATATCCTTACATAGGATAATCTAACCATGTGACAAAATACTCCTAAAACATTCACACATGTAAGATATAACATCATTAAAATGCCTTCTCAAAATCTTCTCTCATAGAGCCAATTATTCTTAGAATATATTAGGGAGACTAACTTTGTGCATGTATAAATTTTATCATGATTCAACATATGATATTAAATTTAGCATAAATCAACTAGGATAAAAACTAAACAAAATCATATGATCAGCTTCTCTTGACACCTTCACATGTGAAATATATGCCACCATTAAAATGCTTACACAGTTCTTTTTACCACTTTACAAATTTAGCTAAATATGGGAAAACATTATCAAAATGCATAGGAGCCCAAATTTGTACCCACATATATTTGTATAAACTTAGGTGCATGACCTTAGATTTAGAGCATATAAACTAGGTAAATTTTTTATCACAACCATATGACCAACTCCCCCTAACTCATCCATACGTGGTAATGGTGACGTCAGTAAACTGCCTACTTAGATTTTATTCCACTAGACCCAAACTGTCTAGATGAAAATTATGGACTAATCAATGAATTTCACTTATGAAAAAAAGCTTTAAAATTATAGATAACATCTTAGGGATCTCTTTCACATGCTTTAATCACCATACTCATCCTTGAATGTCTCTAATCATTTCAAAATTTAATACCAACTAAGCCTCCTTTAAGCACACTAGGACAAGCACATTTCACACTTTGTCATTGTTGCTTACGATATCAAAGAAATTCATCCACTCACCATGACACCTCCATGACAAAAACATGACATCATCAACAAAATACAATAATATTAACATCATATCTTAGTTATACTTACCTTGAGATCTCATTCTCACAAGAATCCAACTGATGAGTTTCCTGATTCTATGGTCATTCTTAAGAATCCTCATTCCCATATATATTATAGTGACACAATGGTTAATTCCTTTAATGTAGATTCACCACTCTTTATTACAATGATGATTACACATTAGAAGACCCATACTTGTATGAATATACCCAAGTTTAGGATGGGGATATCCTTTATTATAGGTATTCTCTTTAGTGTTCCTATGAGTGATCCTCATTTTATTTTAGAAATAATTTAGTTGACATTTTTATACCTAACACTCCTCCCTTCAACTTACTTGACATTATTTCTTCTTCGGTTGATGTTGATAAGTTTGAGATGTAACAAGTTCTAACTTATACATCATATGTAGTTATAGTTATTTATGAGCCTCTTAAAAGTATGATTAATGATTGAGTTATGAAAAAACCTTATCATTTTTATATATATTTCAATCTTTTGAGTTCACTTCCTCCAATGATGTTAGCTACACTCATATGAGTAATTATTTCTACCATAGAGCCTATAGAGGCTCAATCTAGTTCAAGGTTATTTAGTTATTCTCCATTAAAATATGATGATTTATTAAATGAGATTATAGACAGACCTCATTATGTTCCTCCATATAGGTTGGATACAAAACCACATTGACCCACCCCAGAGGAAGAACTATAGTATGAGTTTCATAAGGTATTTGGTCATTAAATGCAAGAGTGTAGATATTACCAATGATTTTTTATCACAAAAAAAAATTGAAAGGCCTAGCTCATACCATTGATAATTAATCACCTTGATCTTCTAATCCTATGTGCTCTTATTGTTTCTATATGACTAATACACATTATTCAACTAACTATCGATCCCTTTAATAATATATATATGTAGTTCATGTTGAGGCAGTTAACTTTCTAATTGAATAAAATATGCTAACTCCAATTATTATGGCTAATTAAATTCCATAAATTATGGAGGTGTACAATTTATGGCACCAATGATCTACACATTCTACAAATGAGTGTCGAGACATTCAACATCATTTTAGAAGTTTTCCAAGGCCCCCACCTCAATATTTATAGTAACATTCACATGGTCCACTTATGATGGAGGAATAATGTCCTTTATGACCAAAATTACATTTTCACCTTGATGATGTGTGTCCCATTCCTTCTCTAATGACAACATATCTTCCTTGCTTATATTATTTTCACTAGGAGGCCCCACATGTTTCTCATTCTATCACATCTAATTTTTATATGGATCTCATTCACAAGGTAGTCCTTGCACAACTCTTAAAAAAGGTATAAGTAACTATGGTTTAAGTTAGATATCAATTACAATGAGCTTTGACAAATGTTATTAATGACACACATAAATATATTTCACATCATATGTGAGAAAATATTTCTATGTTTCATAGTTACTTCACATTATTTTACTCCATTTTTGATAAATCAATAAATGTATTATAACTAATAGGTGTAAAACTAGATAGATATCAAAATGCTAAAGATGTATAATAAGTAACAATTATTTGGAAAGTAATAAATATATAAAATTATTAGTTGTGGAAAACAGTGAGAAGAAATATATTTAGCTCAAATCAAGATCTATTTTGACTATTTCATATGTCTACAAGTAGAAATAAATAAAATATGTGACTATGCATGCTCAAGATTAAGAACATAATTTGAAATTGGACTTGGATAGGTCCACCCTAACTAGACTATAGTGTAGGTTACTCAATTCCATTGATGATAAACTTATACTAGTTGACTGTGACTAGTGGCTAACAAAGAAAGATAGAGAAAGTAAGATTTTGATAATAAAAGATAAGAAGTGGAATAAAATAATATTCCTTTACAAGACTACTATATGTGGATAGTATCAAATTCTACTCAAGGCCATTGATGGACTTATCCTCATTGATCATAATGAATTGGGGTTGTCGATGTAGTTTAAGAACTAGAATACAACATAAAATACCTATAATCAAAACCCCTATTTTGATAAACACAAATGAAATTAGGATCAAATAGGGGTTTTGGGATAAGAGGATTGAGTGATTAGAGTCATCTTTAATACCTTATAATATCCTTGTATTTATAATGGTTTTGATTTTGAATTATAGGACATATTAGTGCATAAAATTTGACCTAAAATAAGACCTAATGGGAAAAAAGGATTTAAATAAAATGTGACTTGAAATAAGGTCCATAATTTATGCCTAGACAAGTCCTTTCCTTGTAGATAGGCCTATGGACTATTATTGTTTGGCAACAATGGACTTGTCTAGAAAGATAACAAACTAGAGTTGAGGATACCCATGATAAAATGGAAAGATAAATAAAAAATGGATGAACACATGCACTATAATATAAAAAACACAAAAATACACTAATATATACCTTATTCATCATCAATAGTCTATATTTACAAATTTGAAACAAAAATAACATCAAGGATGTGTTTGTACCAAATTTGGGTGTATACATTTTGTCCCCTATTATAGTAATGGAATATATAGAATAAAAGAAATAAATAATTGACTGGAAATATTGATCATGTAGGTCACTTCATGGCATAATTGATAATAGAACATGTAGTTATCAATGTCCATATATAAAATCTGAAATTATAAATTTTAAGATTGCAAGAGTAAAGAGCAAAGAAAGAACACACATGTATATATGATGTATTAATTTGTTTTTGGATAATGTTTGTGATATAAAAAATTGATAAATGATACTTTTTGGTACTAATCATGTCTTGGTTATGAAAATTAACAACCCTTCAGGTAGTAATGGGATATTAATATGTCATTGGGTGTCACTAAAACCCTAACCATATTTATTTGAGTAACTAATATAGCTATAATGTTATATCAAAATATACAAGGTTTGGAGAGAACATGCCCCCTTGTATAAGCACTTGGAGAGAATAATTTCTTATGTTAAATAATTGATGAGTTGAGAGTGATGAAATATTATTTTTGAATAGTTAATCAAGTCCATGAGTTGGGTAGATGCATATTCCAGCTCTCATGAATGAAGATAAACACCCATTGTACTAGTATTCAGAAGGTGAAACCACAGTGAGTTCACTAGAAGTGATGCCAAGGCAATTGAATGTTATTATATTCAAATGCAAATATCTTATAAAAAAATATGAAACCACAAAATGAGTTACCTAGAAGTAATACCAAGGCCATTGAGTGTCACCAGAATTGAACATACATTACCTATAATAGATCAAATCACATTATTACATACATATCTATATTTTATTTAATGTTCGAGAGAGAATGAATAAAATTCATGAACCCATCATGACCACATTTCTCATAAATTTGAATTGAATAATAACCTTTTGTCTATGAAACTGTAACTTTGAATTTTTAAAATGTGCATGAACAAGTATCATGCCCTTTGAACTAAAATTTTAAACTTTAAAATTATGAATGGACAAGTATCATGCCATTTGAACTATAAATTTGAACTTTGAAAATATACATGAATAAGTATAATTCCCCCCTAAATTTATGTCAAATGATATATAATTACATGTGTCTATATGCTCAATTATAACTACAATGTGAAACCTATACTTTTTTTGTATCTATTTTTGTGCATGCGCATGCCCATGCATTTAAATGTGTATGTTTTTAATCTATTTTAAATTGAATGAATTTAAATGAATAGATATAAACTATTGAACTTAATATATAATAATACACAAAAAAATATAGAAAAATACATAATTTGTAAAAAATAGTAAATAATCCTAAAGATATGCAAACCTCCCTAAAATAGATCTCATGCTAACAATGCAAAATGAGTATGACTAAAAACTACTTAAAAGGGCCTATGTATTATGTCATGATTGAATGGATGAATTTAAAATGTGATTAGAAAAGTTCACAGAAGGAGGATAAGGGTGTAGTGAAACCTTGTCTGTTGATTGTAGCCACATCTTATTTAACTGTATGGCTAATTTCTTAATCTTAGGATTTTGTGACTATCAGTGAGGGTTTACTAATTAATTATATATGCCAAGTTGATGTGAAGAAAACTTTAAAAACAAAATACCTTGTTCTGACACAATAAACATAATATATATCTAATGAAAATGGGGGAATAGGGTTAGGAGAATAGTAAAACTTCCTTTAGAAAATCTTGTGTAATCTAAGTAATGCCTACATATCCCAAATGAGCCTCAAGTCAATGTATTTCTCCCTCCTAGGGTGATTATGTGATCTATGATTATGCAACTAGATGATGGTACCTAGAGGATTGATTAAAATCTTGACAATGGATGACCTTTACTAATAATAAAATATATTTAGACTTAACATATGATTGTTATAATGTAAAATAATTAAAATTGGAAGAAATAATGTTATTTTCTTAGTGTGCATTATAATTTCCAAGTGATTAATGGATTGATCAAGTGATTTATTTGAGTGGAATTGATGTGTTTATATAAGGTAATATTTAGAATATTTTTGATAACTGACTTTACAAAATTAATGAGAGAGTCATTATGAAATGTCTCAATTAGAAAAAATAACCATTAGAGTATAGGGGATGAGGCCACACTAGTTGACAAGGCTAGACTACATCCTTGTCTAACTTAATTTAATCCTATCCCATAAAGATAAAGACTACTAGAAAAGGTCTAGAAAGAACTTGTAGGTTGAATAGGGATGAATGGGGTTGAAATAGGGATGCTTATATGATATTTTAAGTGTTTTAAATACAATAAAATATCTCATTATATATTTGAGTTAGTGAAAAGGTGACTAGACCACTTAATAATTACTTTTATGTGTCCATAGTATGAATTTGTTAGTGAGTGTTTGAAGTGTGAGTGGATATGCTTGTCATATGGACCTAGTAATCTATATCAATGTGCCCATATATATCATGTGTTTGATTTCTAAATTATTTCACAAAATTTAACATGTATTGTGAATCTTGGAGAACCTATACTCTATCATAAAATTTGATTTATATTTTGTCTTTAAAATAATTGAGTGTAATTTTATGACATGTCCCCTTAGTATGTGCAGTATATCAAGAATATATAAGATCATCATCATAAATATATAATGTGTGTATGATTTGAACATTTTTGAATTCTATTTTAGAATGTTATCTATGCCAGCTTATTTTTTATGACAAGCCTGATGTATGGCCCTTTTTTATGTGAGGGGTGAGAGTATCAAATGGATCATATCAAAATAATAAATATATATGGTTCAAAATATGTTTGAGAAAATTATAATTTGATTGATTAAAACTTATTTGATTTTTTATTTTAATTTTTGACCATTTTTAATAGAAAAAAAACTTTATATTTTGATAAGTATTTGTACTAGAGATTTTTTTAAAGACAATATTCATAGAAAAATAATTTTGAGATAAAAATAATATGTGAGAAACTCCATAGGTAGGTAGGTAAGTGTGAATGTTGTCATTTTTGAAAAGGTTGATTAGTTTGATGGAAATAATACCATGTAGAGGATAATATTTCATGTGTTCCAACATGAATCATGTGGTATGATTTTGATATGTATTTATTGAGATACCACATACACAAGTTTTAGAGGAATTAGTTATAAAGTTAAACAAAATAAAAAGTCTATCCATATAAATAAGTTGGATGAAAATAAAATTGTAATTCATTTTGATATTGAGAATTTGTGATTTTTGAGCTTTGAGTGAGAGAAGATGACATAGAAGAGAGAGTTTGGGCTTATTATATTTAAAAAGGTTGAGTATATCCTGTATTCTGAGGCCATTCTACCTCTATTATGCCAAAAACCCATTTTTTGACATATGTACATTTTAATCATTTTTTATATTTTTATATTGTAAGACCATATACACAAGTCTATACATCCAAAGAATGTAAAAAATGAAAAATAAATAACAAAATCAAGGCCACCACATGCCCACAAATAGTATCAAAATACAACCATCACTAAAATACATAACATTAAAAAAGAAAAGAAATAATAATAAACCAAAGCAACACAAGTCTGGATCACTAAATAGAGCCAAAATACTAGGTCCCAATTACTTAAATATCAACCATAGGTCCTATCCAAGTTTATTAGTCTCAAAAATCATATAATTATCCTTAGAAAATTGGATAGGTCCCTTTGCATGTGACTCAAGTCCCTACTATTTAACATTACTTGCACCTCCAATAATTAATTGATCATCAACCTCAACTTGAAAAAGAAGGTGAATCATTTTGGATTATTGTATCTTATCCAATAACCTATCCATATCAATCCTAATCCCATTATCAATGAAATTTTGAAGTTTGAATAAAAGATTATTAACATTATCATCAATTAATTACCAAACATTATTCTGAAGCATACCCCCATACCTCTCTAACTACAATCCCCACAACTAGATTTGAAGATCATGAGGAGATACTACCACACAAGGATGTTGTGTCTTTTCCCACCTCCCCATCACTAATTATATTCTCATGTCTACAATCTAATCTATCATGTGCTTATTGAAAGTGTTGAAGAGAGGTTTGTAAAAAAAACATTTCATCATTATTATCAACAAATTATTCCTTACCATACTGATAATAATTAGAATAACTAGCTAAAATGGGGTTAGGATTAGTGTATTGTTCAAAATAATCATTGTTCATAAGGTTACATTCATAATCTAAAATGTTGACATCTACCAAAATCCTATGAAGTGTTCTACAATCTAGTGGAGGGCTTAGACTTAGAAAGCTTCCAGTATCTAATAGAATTTTGGATGTGATCTTCATCATGCTATACCTTATTAACTTATCCATATCAATTTATGGTATCTTTAGATTACATTATATATACAAATAAAAAAGATTCACAATAACTTATATAAAGAAGCTAACAAGAAACCTACCCTTAAACTTAAAAAACTCTAAATTTATTTGCTTTCATAAAAACCAAAGTATATCAATGGAGAAGATATAACAAAACATTATTTTTATTTTTAGCATAGACATAACCAAAAAAAAAAATTAGTAAAAGTGATATCAAAATAAAAAACCTTAGACCAAACATTTAAATAACTCTTCCAAACATAAGCAATAAAAGGATAAGTAAAGAAAAGATGTTCATTATTTGCCACCTCACAACACAATGTAGAAAATGGCTTACCAAACCTAGATTTATAAAGAATCTCACCAACAACAAGCTTATTTTGAATAATCATACACTTAAAAAATGAATTTTTTATCTCAATACATGAAGACCAAATGACCTCAAATCTAAACTTATAACTAAATAAGGTATCATAAATAACTCACTTATTATTCAAACTAAGGTAGATACTTTTGGTGAATGAGAGCTTATGGTATAGAATAATAGTAGTAAATTCATCAAGGAAAGGACCGTTGAGCCATTTTATACTTTCCAAAAAATCCTGCTCACCCTCCAAAATGGACACCTAGCTATTGTTACACAAAGTAATGTTTATGTTCTTCTTTACAATGATGGAAATTGGAATTTATATTTAAGCTGAACCCATGAGTCCTATCATACCTATGAGAATAGATCACTAAAGGTATTTAATACCTTTTAAAATAAATAAAAATATAAACAACCAATAATCAATGCCAACAAATAATTTTTTTTCTCGATATTCTACCACAAATATCTTTAACCATGACATGTCAATTTAGGACTATTGAATATAGGTTTCACCTTGAGTAGATCTTTTACCATTTCCCATGATTTTCAAATTGATTATAATATAGGGGAACCAACTATATTAATAAATAAATATCCATATACTATTTTAAATGTACAATCCTTTCCACTACTACTTAAATTTAGGGTATCCTCTCACCATGTTATGTCTAACTTTATTTTTTCATGGTGATGGTGATGAATAAAGGAAGAATAAACTTGCCATTTATTTTAATGAGATATATTAGGATAAATAAATTCTTATATATCAATTAATTTAACAAGGAGTATTTATGGTTCAAATACCTCTTGTATATTCATTTTATGTTATTACAACCCACCATGTTGGGTTACAACTATCTCTCCACTTGAAGAATGTAGGAAAATGCAAATAAGGTTTTCTAGATGATTAGGCCTAAAATCCTTATTGGCTATAAATTGAGATAAAAAAAGGAGTTTTATTATTAAAAAATTATTTCCCACATTCATTCAATGTTGTCTCAACTCAGTGTATCCATTTTCACTTTTAACCAATCTTGAAAATGCAAGAACAATTAAAATAAGGGTTTTTAGCCTTTAAAACTAGACCTATAGACTAAGAATTTGATATAACTTTATATACATATTTATAATAAATTTTAAGTAATTTGAAAATTTTCAAAAATATCTTATTTCACTTTTCTAAAAAAATTTAACCATTCTCACTAGGTTCATTTTCCTTTTAGAGAAATTTTAGTTTTTAAAACCCTAGTTTAGGGTATAAAAACATGTCTACAAGATGAGAGATAAAAACTAGGTTAAATTTGAATTTAGAGAACTATTTATAAATTATTACATTTTAATAATTTTTAACCCATCAATTTATTACTTTTCATTCAATTTTGGACTTGGAATAATCCTAAAATATGAAGAAAATGGCTTTTCCTAGACTGTACATGCATCGTTGATGGACTATAATGGACTTGTTTGTATTTTGAAACCTTAAAAAGTAAATAAATACCTTAAAAAAACAAATATATAATTTTACAAGAATAAAAATATTCACTTATATGAATAATTAGATTGAATTTTCAAAGAGAAACTTCAATGAATTATAAATTTTATTGTTTTTATACAATCTTGTGGTAAAATCCAACCAAATACTCTATTTATGAGCTTTCTTCCTTTATTTTAAATATTAGAATATTTATCTCTATTTTATATCTCCTTATATCCTCCCACATACCTTATCTCTCTTCTAATCCTCAAATCTTTGCTGCAATTCTTACAATTTCTCAAATTATCTAACCAATTCTTTGTAACCATACTTAAAACTTAACTCTTGAGTGAGGTTAACATAGACAAATATGGTTTATAAAATTTGAATTATTATATATAATTAATATGACCCAAAATTTTCCCATCCATAAAGGATTAAGACAAGAAAAAAACATTACAACTAAGAAAGATCTCTTAAGACACCCAAAATACATAAAAAAATATTCAGCTTTCAATTTTGGTGGGAAAACTAAAATAGGCCAAAATGACCAAGATAAGATATAAGAAGCATGGGAAATCCTTATTATTTACTAAAATTTATTGTCTAAACCCATATAATACCAAAATAATCATAATTAAACTACTTTATACACATGCTTACATCAAACTCCTTGGGAACAAAAGGGTTCATGAGCTTCTGCTCAGGAAATCTTCTACAATGCTACTATACTTTTCTATTTTTTAAGGTGTCATCCAAGTTTAATCCTCAAGTGGATGGTTTTTACACTTGACCAAGTAGTATAAGTAATCTTTAACTCTGGTCCTTTTAATTATCTTCTTGTCAAAAAAGGTTTCTATCTCATCTGGTTGTGCTTTTGGTAATCGTTGCTCCCAGTTAATATCTGATCATCACTATTTTCAAGTGAATTCTCTATATTTTCCTCTCTTTTGAAAGGATAGAGGTCTAATCCATTAAAAATTAGTGAAATTATAATATCAAATGGAACCTCCAACTCATAAGCATTAACAAATAATTTTATTAAGACCTTACAAGGTCTTATTTTCTTCATCTTTAGTTTGTTATATTATCCCTTACAAAATATTTATTTTATGAGATGTGATATCAATAGATTACCTACTTAAAAATTTAATTATTTTATTCTCATATAAACACTCCTTTTATACTTACCTATGTTTATCTCTAGTTGTTGTTTGAATTATTCATGCAATTATTTCATTGCTATGGTAAAATCGTCATGTTTGCACTTCTTTTCTCCTACTTGTCCAAGTTCCTCAACTCATATAATCATATTATATTGATTCCATACACAATTTTAAATGGGATATAACCTGTAATTATATTTAGAGAATCATTATATGCAAGTTATTCTTGAGCTATCACTTGATCCCATTGTTTTAGGTGATCACTTACCAAACTTCTAAGTATGTTTCCAAGACTTTTGTTGACCACTAAAGCTTGACCATGATTATGAGGATGTTAAGATAAAATTAAGCTCAAAATTTTCCCTAATTTATTTTGAACATTCCAAAAATTCCCTACAAATTTTGCATCCCTGTATGAAATAATACTCATATAAAGACCATGCAATCTCACTACCTATTTAAAGAACATGTTAGCAATATTTGTTGTCTCATTTGATTTTGTGCAAGCTATGAAATGTTCCATTGTAGAAAACATATAAAAAAAAAATGGAGTCATTACCTTTTGTGACTTTGGCAACTCAAGTACAAAATCCATGCTAACTGCATCCCATAGCCTTCTAGGAATAGGCAATGGCTGATTAAACCTATATTTTAACTTTTCCCTTTATCATGTTGGCATATTTTACACATATATACAAACCTATTCACATTGGATTTCATCCCTGGCTAATAATAATATTCACTCAATTGATCAAGGGTATTTTTTTCACAAAATGCCCTATTAAGCTACCACTATGTTTTTCCTTTAGCAAATTTTCTCTCATGGATCCTCTAGGTATACATAATTTATTGCATTTGAATAATAGACCATATTGATTCATATATTCCATCCATGGAATCCTATTCCTACTTATTGGATTCTCACATGCTTCATAGGCCTCCTTGAAATCAATATCTCATCTATAAATTCTTTCAATGAATTAAATCCTAAGACATTCACTTGAGACTCCTACATAATCAGATTTATTCTACTTAATAAATATACTAATTTATTATCCCTTCTACTCTTATTTTTGATAATAAAAAAAACTTTACAAAAAATCAACCCACTTCATATTCCTTTGAATCAATTTAATTTGACTACTAATGAATTATAGTGCATGGTTGTCTATATAAAGCATAAAATCTTTAGGCATCAAATAGTGCCTCCATTTCTTTAAGGTTTGTACAATGTCATATAAATCCTAGTCATAAGCTAAGTATTCCTTCCTTAAATATTTGATTTTGTCACTGAAGTAGGAAATTGGTTTAAATTTTTTGGACCAAAATAGCTCCAATGACACTCCCACTAGCATCAAACTCTACTTGTAATAACTTGTTAAAATAAGGAAAAGTTAAGATAGGCTTCTTTGTGATTTTATTTTTTAAGAATTGAAAATTTTTATTAGATGCCTTAGTCCATTGATTTGTTTTGTTCCCTTTGATAGTTTCAACTATTGGAGCACAAATCCCACTAAAATTTTTCATGACTTTTTTACAAAATCTAGCCAAACCATGGAAGCTACTTACATAAAATGTGTTTCTTGGAGTAGGCCATTATACTATGTCCTTGAACTTATCTTTATCCATCTTCAAGCCCTCTTGATCAATTCTATCTTCATGAAATTTCACTTTTTTAGATTGACTAACAATGTTTCTTTTTAAAACTTGTTTAAGACCATTCTAAGATGCTTAAGATGCTCCTCTCTTGACTGACTATAAATAAGAATATCATCTAAGAAAATAATGACAAATTTACCTATAAAATCCTTGATTATTTCATTCATAAGCCTCACAAAGGTAATTGGAGAATTAGTCAACCTAAATGGCATCATAAGCCATTCATACAGTTCATTATTGGTATTAAAAGATATATTCCATTCATCTTCCTCTTTGATTTTTATATGATGATAGCCACTTTTCAAGTTTATCTTAGAAAAGTACCTTGTGCCACTTAGATAATCTATGAGATCATCAATTTTAGGCAATGGAAATCTATACCTGATTTTAATCTTATTTATATATATAGAATCCATACACATTATCCATCTTACATCCTTCTTATGGGTTAGGACTATTGGAATAACAAAAGGACATAAGCTTTCTTTGGTCAGGCCTTTATATTGTAAATCTTGCACTTTAATTTCTATCTCCTCATTCTCTTTTGGTGTCATCCTATAAGCTTCCCTATGTAGTAGATTAGCTTCTAGAATAAAGCATATATGGTGACTTATGCTTCTCATTAGAGGAATTTTATTAGGTAAATCATCCATAAATATATCAATAAACTCACTCAATAAATTTTGAATCTCTAGAGGTAGATCATTCAGTTTAAAAACTATAATAACTATTTTAGGTTTGCCAACTAATACATAACTTACCTCTTATTTTTTAATTAGGTGTAAGAACTCTTTCCCACTTGTTAATAACACCTTAGAACTATCTTCTATTGATCCATTATCCTCTTTAAATGGTATGAGTGTGTGATTATAATGCATAGGTCTAATCATTTATAATCTCTAATGGATGAAAACATGAACAAACAAACTCCTTCACCTCTTCTAATATCCACCTAACTCTTACCCTTACTTGTTTTGTTATGTTCTAAATCCTTGTCTCCAAGTTCTATCTCTCTTTCTTGGACACCTCATAACTTATCTCACTATTTTCAAAACATTATCTTCTATACAAATAGGAACATGTGTCAAATCTTTCTAATTATCTAATTCATTTACACACCCACACTTGTCTTGACTTATTGTGCTTGTTCTTTGATGAGAACTCATCCATCTCTTGGATTCAATCTTGATTCAAGTTTTAGATAATTATATGAAGTATCCTTTCATCAATATCCTATTAAAATAAATCCTTGATATCTTTTTTGTCTCCTATCATAACCTCTAGACTTCACTTTTTATCACCCACTGTTTGCCTTCACTATGACAAGATTTTCCTACTAACCCTTTTTTTTGACATTTTCTCTTGGTATGGATAATTAACTTGGAGTTTAGGGAGTAATATTCACTTTTTCCATCACCCTCTATCCTCATTTATCCTTCCACAAATTTTCATTCTTTAACTCATATATTAGACCACTTTTCTAGGTCCTTTATGCTCATTGTCTAGGCCTACAAGCCTCCAACCACTATTTCAACTCACATTCTCCTATACTTGTATAAATACATACGAAATAAGATAAATTTTTTAAAAATATTTTTACCCACATTAAAAATGATAAACTTACCAAAATTTATGAAATTCCATGGGTGTAAATGTCTTGTACATGTATTTCTCCTTTAAAACCGTAGTTTAAGGTTGACAAGGGTTTGCTAGATCCAAAGAGGAACAAACTTGATGTATTTTCCTTATTGACCAGTTTAATATCATTGTAATGATTTATATTGACCTATGGAACCTTAGTAAATGTTTTAAAATCATTATATTTTCTCTTTTAAGTCTTTTTTAATCCAATAACTTGAGTTCTTATTCAATTCCATGTGTAGACACAGGTTGTAGAGCCCAAGAGTGTTTGGTTTGTGGATTTACAAAGTATAAGGGTTAAAAAAATTTATTGGTCATTTATTAAGCCTTATTAAAAATTCATACACCTATTTTAATAATTTATTCCTCTCTAAAACTCTTCTATTCAACCTTTTACAACTTTCTTGAATACACAAAATACATTGTCACATTATGCAATATCTGAGTACACTATCTTGAGGGTTTTAGTTACTTAAAGGGTTATAAAACACTATGAATGATTGAATTAGGTATAAAAAAAATTCACACATATTTTATAATCACCAACCAACCACTTAAACCTCTCTGATATAAGTCTTTACAACATTCTACATGATAACTATCTATGTAAACATAATATCAATAGAGATGTATGCATTTCAAAGTAAAGTGACATGAAAATAAGTAATTGAACTTATAAAACTCATTAAATAAAAGATAAAAAACTCACCAATTCCATTTAAGGCATAAAAGACATGTAAATATGGAAAATTCATTATTTGAGCATTATAAATACAATCCTTCTCATACAACATAGTGAACAGCGGATTTAGTCTACAACATTGTTTCTTTACCCAAAAGCTTTGTCAACTATAAATAAATGCTTGAGAACATTAAGAAAAATAGTAAAAAAACTCACCAAAGGTAATATATAACTCATAATAAAATATTTGTAAAATATTTATTCTATATGTTGGTTGAATATTTTGTCGATCAACATACTGATAAACAAAATAGGTCTGATCAGCCAAAGTAAGAAGATTAGTCATCCAAATGTGTAGGTTTACCACATCAAAAAGGGACTAATCTCTCCTCTCATCAAGGGGAGGTTCCCTATAGATATGCTATATATATATATATATGTATATATATATATATATATATATATATATATATATATATATATATATATATAAACAGAAAATAATACTCAAGTGTAGGACAAACCATCCATCTCTCTTTTTTCAGAGATGATGCATGCAGATCAAAGGAGAAACTCAAGGAAAATGACAAAAAGCACCCCTCTTCTTTCAAAAGTACTATTCAACAAGCCACAAGAATACTCCAGGTAGTAATTATAAAATGTAACCAAGGATGTAGCAACTAACAAATTGAGATGCAAGACAAAGTCTCCACCTGAATTGTCCAAGAGTGAGATACGAAGGACAATGAGGGCACAAAGTCATCCCAAGGTCCTTTACACAGAAATGAAAAGAAAACACACTGAAAGGCAATTATGGGGGCACAAAGTCTCTCCACAGTTGACTTCAGGACACCTTCCTGACTAATTTCACTAATCTTGCTTATTGAATTAAAGGAACAAAAAATATATTAATGAAAAAGACATAAGAACAGTTTCACCAACAACAAAGATATCACAACATAAATTCTGAAAAGTCACTTTCTTTCTTATTCCAATAAAAAAATATGATAAAAAATCTGAGCTCAAAGTCTCAGTAATGTCTTTCAATTTGGGCAGAGTTTCATTTCTAATTTTTAGAAAGATATATATTTACAATAAAAGAGAGTCCCTTATATAGCCTCTTCAAGAAGGACTCGGGAACAGTAACACATCATGTTGCATTGAAATTTGTTAAGGAGATAGGCTGGAATTTAGGGGCATCTACCCATTTTCTTTTCTCAATGTAGGGAAACAAGTCATGCTATTGAAAGTTTGCATCTTTCGATGTCCACCTGGTGATCTAATCTTTCTTCATCATTCCTTCTTTTTTGGTTAATTAAATTAGGTCCTGGATTTAATTTGCTATTTTGTTCCTTCATCACTTCCTGCTGGTCTTAGCCTTAAATCCTATGAATGCATTTGGGTCTATAGATTACAAGGATCAATAGCTATTTTATGAGCTTTGAAATTGACATTCACGCACCCATCACTATGTTTTCAACAGCTAGTTCACTGTCTTGAATTTGATGTCTTCAAGTGCATCACCCCTTGGTCCTTCTTTAGATTTCTTATTTTGCATCCCCCTAAAAGGAAGGTGACCCTTCAATTTGGTATTTGAGAGTCCCCTACAAGGGCACCTGCCCTTTGGGGTCCTTCAGCGGCCTTTTATCTTTGGCAGTCTCTCGCGGCTTTCCTGCAGACTGTCTCAGCAGGCATTTTCCCTGGGCTTTCTCCATGGACAAATTCCCACAGACAAAATTTCACAAAAAAATTCTTGTGGACATTTCCCATAGACAAAAAGTCCATGGAATTATTCTGATCACTTTGCCTTCGAAAAATCCTTTGGGTTTTCCTCTCGCAGCTGCTTTCCTGAATTCCTTCAGACTTTTTATCTGAAGGAATTCCTTCAGACAAAAAGTCTAAAATAATTGTTTCTTGCCTTAGTCTTTTTTGACTACCTTAAACAAAAATATGAAATAATTACCTTTGTGGCTTCCTTGAAAATGACCCTTCTGAAGGGTGCTTTTGTCAATTGAGTGTCCTCCACAAGGGCACTTGTCCTTCAAGAAGCTCTCTTAAACTTTTGCATTTAATCGCTCCTTTAAACCAAGCTTTGAACCAAGTCGATGATCCCTTTGATTGAACCAACTAAGTGAACCATTTGATTGAACCAAAGCATTGAAACACTTGGTTGAACCAAACGTTAAACCAAGCCGATGAACCAAGCTTTGAACAAAAATGGTTCAAGCCGATGGTTCTTTTGAATGAACCAAAGCATTGAACCAACCATTGAACCAATCTTTGGTTAAATGGCTCAAATGAAGCCTTTGAACCAACTAATGAACCATTTGATTAAACCAAATTGATGAACTGAGTGGAT
This sequence comes from Torreya grandis, assembly GCA_037957365.1. Classification (NCBI taxonomy): domain Eukaryota; kingdom Viridiplantae; phylum Streptophyta; class Pinopsida; order Cupressales; family Taxaceae; genus Torreya; species Torreya grandis. Next base: position 3,026,893 of record JARHVA010001800.1, read on the forward strand.
GAACCAAAGCGTTGAACCGAGCAGATAAACCAACTGAGTGAACCAAAGCATTAAACTGCTTGATTGAACCTACTGAACCTTGAACTCATTAAAACTTTGAACCAAAGTGGTTCAATGGTTCAACTGTTCAATGGTTTAAGCTACCTTCTTTTTGATAAGTGTTTTGAAGCCGTTGAACCTTGAACCTTGTGAAGCACTTAACTCTTGCCGATGACGTTGAACCTTTGAACCAAGGCATTGAACCAATCTCGAAAATGACTAAGTATTGGAAATTGATTCTTTTGATTGAACCCACCTACAGAAGCCTTTGAACCTATATAAATGAACCTACCTATAGAGTCTGTAGAAACCAAGTCTATAGAAATCAACCTGTAAAGCCCATTGAACTTGGCCTGCAGAGTTCATAGATTTTCTCTTCTTGCTGAATCCATAGATTTTCTCTTCCTGTAGAGTCTATAGATTTAAGCCTGTAGATTTTTGAGAAGCTTAAAAAATGAGGAATTTGAATGCCTAGGACAAATTTTAGAAAGGGAAGAGACAATTTTGGTTTGTAGGACCAAAATAGTTCAAATGTTGTCCCAAAAATGAGTGATATTTTTGGAGGACAATAACTGGCTCTAGTTGGGGAACTTTTATCAATTATAAAAAGAATTGCAGGGAGTAGAATCCAAAATCTCTAATGTCTTCATGTGTACCATTGGGTTACAGAGTCATGTTACCCAAAAATGAAAGGCATCAAAAATGGAAACAAACAAAACAAAATAGAATTAAAAACTGTACAAATATACATATATAAAGATGCAATGATCTGATACTTCAAGAGTTGAAGTGTTTTAGATGCTACCCATTGTGCGCTAGAGAAAAGAGTGTGCTATCTTGATATTTTAGTAGAAAGCTATTTTCACCAATGTGTTGATGAATTATAAATGGGCCTCTCTAAAGGGAGTCAAACTTTCCATGCATCCCCTTTGGTTCTCTCCTTTTGTCCCACAACAGGACTTGATCCCCAATCTAAAAATCATGATTTTTGGCCTTCTGGTCAAAGATTTTCTTTACCAGACTTTGATGAGCAATAATTTTATCCACCACCATGGTTCTCTATTCATCCAGTTTAGTTAGGCACATGATTCTCTTATCAAGAGAGCTTTCATATGTCTAGTCTTCAATTGCCTTTGCTAATTTCAAAGCTAGCAATTCTAGGGTGATTGGTATCTCAACATTGATACCATAAAAAAGTTGAAAAGGAGACATACCAATTATCCTCTTTGGTGTGATTCTATCTACCCATAGAGCATCAACCAATGCTTTATGCCATGTCCTTTGATTGTCATCTGCTAGTTTCTTGATGATAGTTACTAGGTTCTTATTGCTGGATTCATCTTGTCCATTCCCTTGTGAAAAATAATCAAAAGAGTGAGAGAGTATAATTCCATAATGAAAATAGAATTGTGTAATCTCCTAAGAAGTGAAACAAGCTACATTGTTAGTAATAATTTTGATTGGAACTCCAAACCTAGAAATTATATTCTCTTTGAGGAAGTTGCATACAACTTCTGAAGTAGCATGCTTAGTTGGGATTACTGCTACCCACTTGGTGAAATAGTCAGTTGCTATAAGGACATAATTATGTCCAACACTTGAAGATGGGTTTATTGTCCTAATAAAATCAATCCCCTATTGCTAGAAAGGTTCTTCTATGATCACTGGCTTGAAAGGCAAAGCAGCTAACTTGGGTCTTCCAACAAATTGCTGATAGAGTTCACCTTTTCTCACCCACTTATATGCATCTTGGAAAAGAGCTGGCTAGTAATAGGTAGCTCATAGAATCTTGTGAGTAGTCATAGGAGTAGAAAAATGTCCTCCACATGCTAGATTATGAAAATATTTCAAAAGCTAGCTTTATTGCTCTTTGTCTACACAGTGAAGGAATACTCCATCTATGCTTCTCTTGTACAAGCCATTGTCCCAAAGGAAAAAATTGGCAGCTTTCAACTTGATTGTCCTCCTTTCTTTGTAAGACAAATGAGTAGGACATTCACCATAAGTAAGGAAATGAGCAATACTTGAATACCACTCATTGGTAGTGGAGACAAAAAGAACTGTTGGTGTCTCTTCCACTTCAGTTTCTTCATGCTGTGTGTCTTCTAGCTTATTGTCAGCAATTAATTGGCATAGGCCTTTACCCTTGACCAGCTTTGTTAGCTTGATGTCTAGATCAAACTCTTGGATCTTTGTAATCTAATTACCTCTTTTCGTGCCAAACTCCTACTGAGTTAATATAGAATTGACTATAGTGTCAGGAACTAAGGTAGTAGTGTGTGAATTCAGAATATAAAAGTGGAAATTTTTGACTGCTTTCATCAATGCATAAGCATGCTTCTCTACATTTGAATACTTCATCTCATGGGTTTTGAGAGGGCAACTCATGAAAGAGATAGGAGATTCCATACTTTCCTTATCCTGTTGAACAAAAATTATTGAAAGAGTGTGTTTAGATGCATAGTTGTATATGATGAAATCTTTGTTATAATCTAGACAAACCAAGGTAGGAGTGTGAGCAATGGCAGTCTTGATATCTTGAAATGCTAATTTACCTTCTTTAGTCTAGCTGAAGGTGGTCTTCCCTTTCATCATGTTCACAATGTGTCTAGTCTTCTCAGCAAATTCAAAGATGAACCTCTGTAAGAAATTCACCTTTCTGAAGAAAGAATGGACAACATTCTTACTTGTAGAAAAATTAAGATCTTGAATATACTTGACTCTATCTGAGTCAATCTTTATGCCTTCTTTAGACATAATGTGTCTAAGGAGTTTCCCTTTTGTTACTCCAAAAACAAACTTTTTAGGATTTAAGGAAATACCATTCTAGCGGCAGTGCTCCAACACTTGTTGTAAGTGGCGTACATGTTCAGATCGATGCTTTGAAAAGATAGTCAAGTCATCAAGGTATACCACTATGAATTTAACTATCTCATCTTTGAAAGCCATGTCCATTGCTCTCTAAAAGGTAGCACCAGCATTTGTCAAGCCAAAAGGCATTCTTCTATATGCAAATGTACCCAAAGGTGTGGTGAATGTAGTCTTGTGTTGGTCTACTTCACCAACTTTAAATTGATTATATCCTAAGAAGCCATCCAGCATTGATAACATCTCTTAACCTATTACTTTTTGAAGCACTTGATCCATAATTGGCAAAGGGTAATTATCTTTCAAAGATGACTAATTCAGATTCCTGAAATCTACATAAATGTGAATTTTGCCACTCTTCTTCCTTATAGGCACTATGTTGGCAATCCATATGGAATGATGGATTGGGAAGATGATTCTAGAATTTAACATTTTTTGTATCTCAAATAGAATAGTACCTAATATTTTCAGATTATACTATCTAGATTTTTGCTTGGAGGGCATTGAGTCAGCCTTGAGAGGAATGTCATGGCAGATTTCATCAGGTCTGAGAGACTTCAGGGCTTCATAAGAATATGCTAAGACATCCATGTATTGATAGAGTAAAGAGATGAACTTGAATCTTTCTTTAGGGGTGAAACACTTACCAATGTTGATCATCTTGGGATTTTCTTTAGCGGTCAGATTTATTTGATCGAATCCCTGAGAGAAACTTGAATCTATTTGTTGTTGTTTGATGAATTTATCATGCTTGTCAAATAGCTTCTCAAGAGAAACCAGGCCTTTGAGAATTTTGTTTCCTTTTAGCTGTAAGAATTCTTCATTTATATCTTAACTAGATTTAGAGGCTGATTCATACTTATGATGTTCACTGCCTTCAAAACATAGTTATTCAAAATTGTCTTTTCATTCCAAAAAAGTAATGATTTGATGATCATCATTGAATACTTGCCAATAATTAACATTGTTAGGAACACTTCATCTATAGCCAGCTTAATAGTATACCTATCTTCTTTGAAATCATAATGAAGAACTAAGAGAATTTCTGAAATAGTAAGTGCATTAGCTCAGTCATTAGACTCTTTGGGTATGGTAGAAATGTTGCAAGCATCAAAGATTTCAATTTGGTCCCAAACTAGGTTGTGATAGTGGCATAATATTTCATTCTTGGTTTGGTATAGATTTCTCACTTGACAAACCACTAATTCAACATCCCCTTTGGCATGAAGAAACTTGATGCCTTTGTCTTGAGCAACCTTCATTTCAAGCAACAGAGATTCATATTCAGCTATATTGTTAATGTTGCTAAACTATAATTTGTAAGATGAAGGGAACATATCTCCTTGAGGAGATATCAACACAATCCTAGCTCCCAAACTGATAGAGGAACAACTACCATCGAATTCCAAAGTCCATATCTCATCAGACACTAATTTTTCTTTAGATTTTCCTTCATCAGAGATTGAGGGTTCTTCTTCATCTGTATTATAGCCTATTAGTTATTCTGTTGTTCTTGTTGAAATTATTTTTGAGTTGACACTTTCAAGAATTATATCAGGCGTTTCATGCACTTCATTTGTAGATAGAAAGTAGTTACCCATACCTACAGATTCAAAAAGAGTTTGAGCTTCAGGGGCTGATGTCTGGGTGACCACATATTTTGCCTCCTTTTTAGGGAGCAACCTCTTCATTACACCTTGTATAGGGATCCTTGCCTCAGATAGATCCATGCTAAGTTGTCCTCCCACATCTTTGCAAAAGTTTTGTCCAAGTAAAATGCCATAGGATGCTGGGACATTAGTCACCAAGACAGTCATCTTGATTCTCTTATTTGGAAAGGTTTCAAATGTAAATTGGGCATCTTTGATTTGCCCCAGCAATGGTACTTGCTTGTTTTCCATGGAAAAACATCTCCCAAATGTCTTGGTCAGTGTGAGACCTAGAGACTGAGCTACTTTAGCAGGCATGACATTATCAGATGCGCTTGAGTCTATAACACAGTTACTCAGCTTGTGACCATTTATTAATAGGGAAACATAGAAGGGTTTTATTTTTCCAGGAGCAGCTAGAGGAGTAATGACAAGATTATTTAGAATGGGTGTGTTTTTTGGAGAAATAGGAGTTACCTTTTTAGCTTTTTGCCCTATAGGGATGGTTTGGTTCTTGACATATTGGACCAACTTATTCAATTGATTAAGATTGGACTGCAAATATTTGAATTTAGACATTTGTATTTTTGTCTTTTTGACATGATCGATTATGTCAAATGGCTAAATTGAGCTAGGTACAGAGGAAGGTATTTCAACTTTTTGAGTTTTAGGAGGGATGGGAGAAGGGCTGGTTTATGAAATGGGAGTAGAAGTGAAGGTGAAATTGATGTATTTACCTTTTGGGTGATCACCAAATCCTTTGACTAAAAAGGCAAAGTGGTTTCATGCTTAGCAATCATAACTCCTGGTTGAGGTTGCTCTTTTGTCTTTCCTTTATTAGCTTGTTAGACTGATTGGTTTTTGGACTTGGTAAACACTACATATGATCCATCAAAAGCTTCTCCTTTTCTTTTAGGTTCATCTTGGTAGTTCAAGAAACCAATGTGGGAGTCACTAGCTGATTCTTCTTGATTGTATTCAAGGAGATAAGTGTCATTTTCTTGATTCAATTCAGGCTAGAAAGAAAACTCTGATTTTGCTTCAAGATATCCCATTGCTGAATTGGTTGGAGGAGCTTCTAGGGCAAGTTTCCCTTGTGGGGGAGGAAGGCAATTTTGTTGCCCTTGATTCCTGGAAACATTGCCCTGATATGATTGATTTAGGAATGTCCTTCTTGGCATATCTCTGTATGAAGGAGCAGACGACATTCCTTGAGCCATTTGCTTTTTGAGAGCAAGCAAATCATTTGCCAATTTTTGCACCATTAGATCTGTGGTGCTTGTAGATGAATATTCAAAAGATGATGAAGCTCTATTTCTATTTGGATCTCTTCTTATCTTCCCTGCTAAGATGAGATCATCTTCTACCTCAGTGGCCAAATGTTGAGCTGTAGCAAGATCTATTTGACCAGCACGTCTCAAAAGAAAACTTACTTTAGGTAACTAAGAATTAATAAAAAAAAGCATTTGAGAATCTCAGCTGTAGGTCAAGCTATTACAAGAATTCTATTCCTCAATTTTTCAAATTTGGCTATGAAGTCTCTCATTGGTTCATAAGGCTCTTTCTTCATCAGTGTAAGTTGAGCCAAAAGTGCATGTACATCTTCTACAAGTTTAAATCTGGCTTTAAACTTATCTTTGAGAGTATTCTAATCAGTCACTAACCGAGCCTATAGATGATAAAACCAATATGTAGTAGCACCTTGTAATGTTTCTACAAATAGCTTGACTACTACATCTTCAAATTCTATTCCAATTACTCCACATGCTATGCTGAAGGCTGGAATGTGTTCATTAAGATGAACTTTTCCATCACCTTAGAATTTAGGGAAATTCTTCCTTGAACTACATGGAATCTCATGTAGAGGTGGAGTAATATTGAGAGGACCAAAAGCATTACCTCAAGGGCCTTGAATTTCCATTATAGGATTATGAAAAGGAGGGATAACAAATCTCAGAGGGGTAATTATTGGCAAAGCTTTATCAATAACAAAAGTGGATACTTTGTCTGGCAATGGAGATCTAACTTTAGTAGGAGGAAAGCTCTTGGTTAATTGGAGATGAGATGGTGAAGGAAATATATCAAAATCACTTTATTGTATCATCCTGAATATAGGGTCAATGATACCTTTAGCCCTTTGGCTTTGTGTATACCTTGAATCTGCCAGATTATGAAACAAAAATTAATTAACCTTGCTTTAGTTTGAAGCTTGAGGCTTTAAACTGAAAATTCTTTCCCAATTAGTGTGGAGGTGAATGGTAAGGCTATAAATGGATAATGGGTTATAATCCCCAGTGGAGTCACCAAAAATTGTTGGTTGAATATTTTGTCGATCAGTGTACTGATAAACAAAATAGGTCTGATCAGCCAAAGTAAGAAGATTAGTCATCCAAATGTGTAGGTTTACTGCATCAAAAAGGGACTAATCTCTCTTCTCATCAAGGGGAGGTTCCCTATAGATATTATATATATATATATATATATATATATATATATATATATATATATATATATATATATATATATATATATATATAGAAAATAATACTCAAGGGTAGGACAAACCATCCATCTCTCTTTTTTCAGAGATGATGCATGCAGATCAAAGGAGAAACTCAAGGAAAATGACAGAAAGCACCCCTCTTCTTTCAAAATTACTATTCAACAAGCCACAAGAATACTCCAGGTAGTAATTGCAAAATGTAACCAAGGACGTAGCAACCAGCAAATCGAGATGCAACACAAAGTCTCCACCTGAATTGCCCAAGAGTGAGATACGAAGGACAATGAGGGCATAAAGTCATCCCAAGGTACTTTACACAAAAATGAAAAGAAAACACACTGAAAGGCAATTATGGGGGCATAAAGTCTCTCCACAGTTGACTTTAAGACACCTTCCTGACTAATTTCACTAATCCTGCTTGTTGAATTAAAGGAATAGAAAATATATTAGGGAAAGAGACATAAGAATAGTTTCCCCAATAACAAAGATATCATAGCACAAAGTTTAAAAAGTCACTTTCTTATTCTAATAACAAAATATGATCAACAATCTGATCTCAAAGTCTTAATAATGTCTTTCAATTTGGGCAGAGTTTCATTTTTGATTGTCAAAAAGAGATATATTTACAATAAAAGAGAGTCCCTTATATAGCCTCTTCAAGAAGGACTCATGAACATTAACACATCATGTTGCATTGAAATTTATTAAGGAGATAGGCTGGAATTTAGGGGCATCTACCAATTTTCTTTTCTCAATGTAAGGAAACAAGTCATGCTATTGAAAGTTTGTATCTTTCGATGTCCACCTAATGATCTGATCTTTCTTCATCATTCCTTCTTTTTTGGTTAATTGAATCGGGTCATGGATTTAATTTTATATTCTATTCCTTCCTCACTTCCTACTAGTATTTGCCTTAAATCCTATGAATGCATTTGGGTCTATAGATTACAAGGATCAACAACGATTTTATGAGCTTTGAAATTAGCGTTCACACACCCATCACTATGTTTTCAACGGCTAGTTCGCTGTCTTGAATTTGACATCTTTAGGCATGTCACCCCTTGGTCCTTTGGATTTCCTATTTTTCATCCTCCCTAAGGGAAGGTGACCCTTCGATTTGGCAATTGAGAGTCCCCTATAAGGGCACCTGCCCTTCAGGGTCCTTCAGCGGCCTTTTATCTTTGACATTCTCTCGCAGCTTTCCTACAGACTATCTCTATGGGCATTTTCCTTGGGCTTTCTCCATGGACAAATTCCCATGGATAAAAGTCCACAGACAAATTCCCATGGAAAAAAAGTCTGTGGACATTTCTTGTGGACAAAATGTCTACAAAATTGATCCGATCACTTTGCCTTCAAAAAATCCTTCGGGTTTTCCTCCCACAACTGCTTTCCTGAATTCCTTCAGACTTTTTGTCTGAAGGAATTCCTTTGGACAAAAATTCCAAAAGAATTGTTTCTTGCCTTAGTCTTTTTTGACTGCCTTAAACAAAAATTTGAAAGAATTACCTTTGCGGCTTCTTTGAAAATGACCCTTTCGAAGGGTGTTTTTGTCAATTGAGTGTCCTCCACAAGGGCACTTGTCCTTCAGGAAGCTCTCTTGAACTTTTGCATTGAACCACTCCTTTGAACTACTCCTTTTAACCAAGCTTTGAACCACACTTTGAACCAATTTGATGATCCCTTTGATTGAACCAATTGAGTGAACCGTTTAATTGAACCAAAGCATTGAACGACTTGGTTGAACCAAACATTGAACCAAGCCAATGAATCAAGATTTGAACAAAAATGGTTTACGCTGATGGTTCAATTGAATGAACCGAAGCATTGAACCAACTGTTGAACCAAGCTTTGGTTCAATGGTTCAAACAAAGCCTTTGAACTAGCTGATGAACCATTTGATTGAACCAAAGCAATGAACTGAGCAGATGAACCAAAGCATTAAACTGAGTGGATGATCTAACTGAGTGAACCAAAGCATTGAACTACTTGATTAAACCTGTTGAACCTTGAACTCACTAAACCTTTGAACCAAAGTGGTTCAATGGTTTAATGATTCAATGGTTCAAGTCACCTTCTTTTTGATAAGTGTTTTGAAGTTGTTGAACCTTAAACCTTGATGAAGGGCTTAACTCTTGTCGATGATGTTGAAACTTTGAACAAAGGCGTTAAACCAATCCTAAAAATGATTAAGTGTTGGAAACTGATTCTTTTGATTGAATCCACCTGTAGAAGCCTTTGAACCTACCTACAGTGTCTATAGAAACCAAGTTTGTAGAAATCAACTTGTAAAGCCCATTACAAGTGGCCTATAGAGTCCATGTATTTTCTCTTCGTGCTGAATCTGTATATTTTCTCTTCCTATAGAATCTGTAGATTTAAGCCTGTAGAGTCTGTAGATTTTTGAGAAGCTTGAAAAATGAGGAATTTGAATGCCTAAGACAAATTTCAGAAAGGGAAGAGACAATTTTGGTCTATAGGACCAAAATAGTTCAAATGTTGTCCCAAAAATGAGTGATATTTTTGGAGGACAACACTTTAAACATTCAAAATATAGTCATCTCAAACTTATGTATAGTAACATAAGGTTTGCCATTCAATTATCAAAATCAAGAACTTGTCTTTCATTCCTTTAGGGTTCTTCTATATTCCTCATTCAAATCCTACCCCACCAACTCTCTAAAACATTAATTTACAAACTATTTTATATCTCATAACTTCCCTTACTAACTTTGAACCTCTCCAACAGTCACTAATAACCAAATTTGGACCTTGGAAGATATGTAGAGGTTATTTTCTATAAAAATGGGTATTATGAATCATGTATAGAAATTTAGTATCTTCAAGAAGACATATCAACCTTTGACACTTGAGGTTTGCTTCAAATGATTTATTTATCCTTTAAATTTATAAAAACCATTCAAATATTCAAACTTTATAAATTTGGTGAGAAAATGCCAAAGCAACACTAATTCAAAATTTAAAGACTCCAAAGACTCATAATCAAGACCAATACATTATAATTGAATTATAATAACTAAACAACTCAAAATTAAAGGTGTTCTAAAGATACCCCTATATCATACTACCAAGGGGAAAATAAAACTTCCCCTAAAAGTTATAAACAATCTTTCTTCATGTGCTTCAACTGCTCTTTTTTTGACATTTAATCTTCTTTGAATTTCCTCTTGGATCCCAAGGCCTACTTAAGGATTTTAGGCCTTCTTGTCTCTTCTCTACTTCTACAAGCAATCTCTACTACATATGTGCATGCTCTCTTGATCCATACTTAGATCTTGTCTTGCTTATTTTTATCTTCTTCCATGATATACTTGAAATAAACAAAAAATTATCAAAATCATGTTGTTTCTCATGCCCTTGAGGTATATGGCAACTATTTTATTTGCTTATGTGTTGTCATTATTTCCAAGAACCTTCATGTGCTCTGTATGGTTCATTCTTCCTCTTTTCATTAGCCACCATTGAATTTTGTTCATCTCCTTGTATGATTTCTCCTTCATCTTCAACCTCAACATCTGTAACTTCATCATGTCGAGTGTCTTCATGTGCATGAATCCTCTTTGCCTTCATGAGTGATTTTATCTTAGATACCACTACTGCAAACCACAAGTATATGTTTTCTTTTGTAACCTACTTTACCATCTCTCTATACATTTTATGAGGATTAAATTCATATTCTCTCTTCAAGGCTTCATACACACTACATAGTCCTCATACCTTTTCTTATGATGTTTCCCCAATGCTTATTTGTATTCATTTGCATCATCTTGAGTGAGGATCTCTTCATTATTCATGCTATCTTGATTCCTATATGGTTGACTTACTTGTTATTCTTTCATTATCAATACTCTATCTTGAGCCTCTTCTTCTTCTTTGTGACTCTTGAACACCACTTGGTCATATGATTCTTCCTATTATTTCTTGAGCCCATGCATTGGCTTAAACATCTCATTCTCCTCTTCAATTCTCATAGCAACATTCACACATGTCAAAGCATCATTAGATTATAAAACATGAGGGTTAATTTGCCCCCCCTTTGTCTTCTTAGGCTAATTACTTAACAATTTCAATTCTATCCTCACTTTGCATAATTTTCTATCTTTTCCTCTTCTCTAGGATATATTTGAGAGGCCATATCACTTTTGTTGTAATCCCAATTTAAAACTTTGGTCTAAGTTCTTCCAAATATTTCTCTAATTCTATCAATACTATCTTTAACTCAGCAATCTCTATTTGTTTATCTTCTTATTTCATCACTTATTTGTGGTCATATTCTTATCTTAAGCTCTTCATCTTCTTTCACTCTTTATTCTTCACTTTATCTCTTTAGGTCTCTCTTGACCTATCTCTTCTTCTTGACAAGCCTTCCCACTTGTCCCATTAACATTCACTTGGTCTCTTTTTTCTACCTTCAAGATCTCCTCTTGAGATTCCATTCTGTGAGTTTTAACTAGATATCTACTCTCTCTAAGCCTATTTGGATTAAGGGCATCACCATAACTTATCACTTTTTTTCCACTCTCTCTTATACCTATAACTTTATTTAGTAGGTTTCTATACAATCTTCACCATTATTGCATAAACTAATCAAATATATAAACTAAAAAAAAAACTTGTACTTTTTCTTTAAGCATGCCTTCTTCACCTGATTCCCAATGAAATTATCACTATGATACCAAATGATGCATAGGTATAATAATTTTTGGTCTCTAATGGGAAAAACATGAACAAAAAAACTCCTTTACCTCTACAAATATCCACCTAACTCTGACCCTTGTTTATTTTGTTATGTTCTGAACCCTTATCTCTAAGTTATATCTCTCTATCTTAGACACTTAAAAAATTCTCTCACTATTTTAAAATCCTTATCTTATATCCAAATAGGAAAATGTTTCAAGTATTTCTAATTATCTAATTCATTTACATGGCCACACTTGTCTTGACTTACTATGCTTGTTCTTTGACTAGAACTCATCCATCTATTGGTTTCAAGCTTGTCTCAAGTTTCAAATAACTATATGAAGTCTCATTTCATCAATATAATATTCAAATAAATCATTTTTATCATTTTTATCTCCTCTCATAACTTCTAGACTTAACTTTTTATCACCCATTTTTTGCCTTCACTATGATAGGATTTTCCTACTAGCCTTTTTTTGACATTTTCTCTTAGTATGGACAAGTAGCTTGGAATTTAGGGAAACCATTCAATTTTACCATAAAACTCTATCATAATTTATAATTCAACAAAGTCTCCTATACTTGTACGAATATGTATGTAATAATACAACCAACTTCTAAATATTTTAACCCACATTAAAACATATCAAATTACCAAATTTGATGAAATTATATGGATGTAAACATCTTGTACATGCATTTTTCCTATAAAACCCTAGTTTAGGGTTGAAAAGGGTCTTTTAGAGCCTGAGAGGATTAAACTTGATGAATTTTCCTTATCAACCAATTTCATGTCATTTTAATGATTTAAATTTATCTATGAAACCTCATTACACATTTTAAAACCATTATAATTATCCTTGAAGTTTTTTTCATCCAATAACTTGAGTTCTTATTCAATTTTATGTGTAGACATAGTCTATAGAGCCCAAGAGGGTTTGGTTTGTGGATTTACAAAGTATAAAGGTTACCAAAGTTTCATGATCATTCATTATGAATTATAAAAAATCCATAAACCTATTTAAATCATTTATTACTCCCCAAAACTCTTTTATTCAACCTTTTACAATGTTCTTTAATATATAGAATACACAGTCACATTCTACAAGATATAAGTGAATTATCTTGAGGGTTTTAGTTACTTAAAGGGTTATCAAACACTATTAATGATTTAATTAGGAATATCAAAAATTCACATGTATTTTATAATCACCAACCAAACATTTAAACCCCTCTGTGATAACTCTTTACAACATTTGTATGATAACTGTCCGTGCAAACATATTCTCAACAAGTTTGTATCAATTTCAAAGCAAAGTGAGATGAAAAGAAGTAATTGAACTTATTAAAATCATTAAATAAACAAGAAAAAACTCACCGATTCCATTTTATGCATCAAATACATGTAAATATGTAAATTTAATTCTTTGAGCAATTTAAATACAATCCTTCTCATACAATGCAATGAATAGAGAATTAAGTCTAAAACATTGTTTTTTAACCCAAAATCTTTGAAAATTGTAAACAAATGCTTTATAATGTTAAGAACAATAGTAATCAAACTCACCATAGGTAAAATATAACTTAGAAGCAAATCTTTGTATAATCTTTCTTCCATAAACATTCAAAATATAGTTACCTCAAGCTTATGTATAGTAACATAGGGTCTACCATTTAGTTATCAAAATCAATAAACTTGTCTTTCATTCCTTTGGGTTTATTCTACATTCCTCAATCGAATCCTACCCCCACCAACTCTCTACAATGTCATTTACAAACTCTTTTATGTCTCATAACTTCCCTAACTAACATTGAAACTCTCCAATGGTCACTAATAACCAAATTTAGACCTTGGAAGATATGCAAAGGTTTTTTTCTATACAAATGTGTATTTTTACTAATTTATAGAAATTTAGTATCTTCAAGAAGTCATATCAACCTGTGACACTTGAGGTTTCCTTTAAATAACTTTTATACCCCCTAAACTTAGACAAACCATTCAAAAATTCAAACTTACTAAATTTGGTGGGAAAATGCTAAATCAAAACTAATGAAAAATTTAAATACTCCTAATCAAGACCAATAAATTATAAATTAATTATACTAACTAAAAAACTCAAAATTTAAGGCCTTTTAAAGATGCCCCTACATCAGCTTCTTTTAATATTTTTCAAAAGTGTAAGTATTTTTTCTTTAATTATGTATAGATCTCTTATCAAATTAGCAAGGTCTACCCAAGTAGACATGGTAGACATCAATGTGAAAGATATCACATAACACCTCATATTTATATCTACCTATTTGAAACTAAAATTTACATTGCTTATTTACCAAAACTTAGTGTCCTTTTTACATCCATGACACCTTGTAAGGAGTGGGGTGTGTTAAAATTTTCAATCCTAATTTATCAACCATTTTTGAAGATAATATATTATCCTTACTACCAATATCTATAATTACCTTTCATCACTTATCTTTGGACTTATATGTGGTTCTAAACAATGTTTTCCTCTATTCTAGTTCCTTGATCACCTTGTTGTGTTTGAGAAATACTCTCCTCATAATCAAAGACTCTCTAACTTTAGTTGCATCCTCATGAGAAGGTGATCCCACACTTTCTTCCTCAACTTGAACAACTTGATTACTACCTTCAATTATGGCATGGCTTATTTATGTATTATTAGGGCATTGATATGAACTATGTCCAACATAACTATTACATTTGAAACACTTTACCCAAAAGCCTCTTCCTCTACCTTATGTGTATGGTCTCCTACCCATAAAATAATAGCCATAGCTTTTATATTGACTTTGACTTTGTGAATTTTTGGCTTCTTCATTATGGACCTAAAATTTACTCCTACCACTATGTTATCCTCTACCTCTAAAAGTTCTACCTCTACCTCTTGAATGTTGAGTTTGCTTCCTAGATAGTTTATCTTATGCTTTAAGGGAAAACTAATATGATTCCTCCACTGATCTTGGAGATATTAGACTGATTTCATCTTGGATGTTGAACTTTAATCCATTGATGTATCTATCCACCTTTTCCACATCTTCTTATATGTGACCTACCTTGATTATTAATTTGTAGAAATCTTATATATAATCTTTCACTATTATGTCCTTTTGATTTAGGTTTTGAATATTATTGAATAGATTAGTTTGGTAATATTTTGTCTTGAATTTAACTTTTAATTTATCTACCATTTTTTCTGAACTCTTGGTCTTCTCTTTTTTTAATTTTCTTTCTTTCCTCTTGGACATTATGCCACCAAAGATATGCATGTACCTTCAACTTTCTATAGGAAAAATTGAACTTATTATCTTTTACTATTAATTCAAAGTCAAAATAATTTCCATTAAAACTATCTAATCTACCAATTCTTTACCATTTAGGCTACCTTCATATACTAAAACTTCCAATCTAGGCTTTGATCTTATTCCTATGACTGATTTCAAGAGTCTTTCTTCCATTATCTCTTCATATTATTCTTATAAAATTCATTATTATGGTTTTTAATATCTTTCACTCACATAATATATCACAAAATATCTTCTTTTAGTGACTTGTATTGACTCCAAATGTACATGAAAGTTTGATATCTCCTTCTTGGTTGTCTTCTTTGACCTACTCTAGCACCACATCTAGTTACTCATCTAAGTTTCATTATTTCACTTTATTACAATTTTATTTTTCAAAAAATTCTCTTTTCTTATATCAATGAAATATTTATCTTTAGGTTACCTCTGAAGTACAACCAAATCCTTACTTTGATACCAAAAATGATGGTGATGAGTAAAGGAAGAATCAATTTGCTATTTGTTTGAATAAAATATATCAGGCTTGAAACATTATTATCTATCAATATTAAATGATAATTGAGTATTTATGCTTAAAATAACTATTTTATACTCATTTTATGTTGTCATAACCCACCACGTTGGGTTACAACTATCACTACACTTGAAGAATGTAGGAAATTGTAAACATGGTTTTTTAGATGATTAGGCCTACAAACCTTATTGACTGTAACTTGAGATAAAAAAATATTTTTATTATTAAAAACATATTTTCTAAATTCATGTAATGTTTTCTCAACTCAATTTATCCATTTTTACTTTTAACCATTCTTGAAAATGCAAAAAAATTCAAAACACGGGTTTCTAGCCTTTACAACTAGGCCTACATACTGAGAATTTGATATAAATTTCTATAAATAGGTATAATCAATTTGAAACCATTTTTAAAATTTCAAAAATATCATCTTTCATCTCTCAAAAAAATTCAATCATTTTGGCTAGTTCATTTTCTTTTTAGAGAGATTTTAGTTTTCAAAACCCTAGTTTAGGGTATACAAGCCTGTGTGTAGGCTGAGAGCTAACAATTATGTGAAATTTGAATTTAAAGAATTATTTATCAAATATTATAGTTTAATAAGTTACAACCAACCATTATATTAATTTTCATTTAATTTTTCACTTGGAATAATCCTAAAATGTGAATAAAATGGCTTTTTCTAGACATACATGTACCATTGATGGACTGTAACAAACTTCCTTATATTTTAAAAATATAAAAAATTAATAAAATAATAAAAAACATAAACATATGATTTTATAACATTAATAATATTAAATTATAGGAATACTCATATTGAATTTTTAAATAGAAACCTCATTGAAGTATTTTTTTTACAATATTGTGGTACAGTGCAACCAAATACTATATTTTTGAGCTTTCCTCCTTTTCTAAAATCTTGGAATATTGATATCTATTTTATATATCCTAATATAATCCAAAGTAAATTATATTTATCCTAATCCTCCACTCTTCTCTCTAACTCTTATCATTTCTCAAACTATTTAACCAATTCTTTGTAACCCTACTTAAGACTTAACTCTTAAGTGAGGTTAACATATACATATATGGTTTAAGACATTTGAATTATTATAGATCATGAATATGACCTAATTTTATCCCATACATAAAATATCAAGACAAAAAAAACATTATAATTGAGAAAAATATCTTGACACATCCAAAATACATTCAAAAATTCAAATTTCAATTTTGGTAGGAAAACCAGAACAAGCCAAAATGACCAAGAGAAGGTAAAAGAAACACAATAAATGCTTATTATTGACTAAAATTTATTATATAGACCCATATAATACCAAAAAATCATAATTTAACTACTATATAAATACACCTACATCACATGGTTCATTATCTTTAAAGGCTCTAATGATGCACTTAAGTACAAGAGTGATACCTTACTAAAATTATTTCGGATCAACCCACCTAATAATTTTGAATTAAAATAATATACTAATAAATATAATGTATTTTAATGTTTCCATTTCCATAAAACCATAATAAATCCCTAATAATCTTATAGAGTTTTTAAATTTTAGTCTTATTAAATAGTCAAGAAGAGTAGTAGATGTAAGATGCAATGTTTTTCTGACAAACTTGAATCCTACCTAGTAGAGAGAGAAGATGCACACACCATTTAATGATATTATTATTAATTTTAAAAATAATTCACTCTCTTATTTATTTTAGGGATAGAGATATAAAAAAGGAATACCTAAATATCTGACCAAGTGTTTAGGACCTTTCCATAACCAACCAAATTTAGCAAGCATTTGAAGAGGGTTTTCACCCCACCTTATAATATAATATTGGTGGTAAGAAATTTTAGAGCCTAAATAAGAGTAGTAAATAAAAAATATATAGGTTATTTTTTGAAATTTGTCTATTTATAAGACTATAAATAAAGTGGTATCATCTACAAACAACACATCTAAGAGATTATACTTATTAGAAAATGAAATCCCTTTCATAGGGAGACCCAAGGAGGCATATCTTAACAAGTAGTGGAGAGAATCAAATATAATAAAATATAGTGAGGGGGATAAGGTTTACCCTTGCCTAATTGAATAATAAATATTAATATGTGAAATAATGAGTTATTTATTGGAATAATTATTAATGAAAATACTTTTGATGTGTATCAAGGGAAGAAGCTGAAGAAATAATAACCAACTTTCATGAAATGTTAGGAAGTGGTCATCCTTTGGGGACAAAAATAACACATAAAATACTAAAATTTATCTATTATTATCCTACCACATTAATATATGCACATAATCATGTTATAACCTATCATGAGTATGATAATTTCACCAAAAGCAAAGTCCCTACAATAATGCCATTCCAACCTATAATTGAAGGACACCCCTTTACTCAATGGGGGTTATATTTTTTTGGAGTAATAAACCCAACTCTTTATTGGGACACAATTTTATATTGACTATTATAGATTATTTACAAGGTAGACTGAAGTTATTTCCACCTAGTATAGTACTACAAACTAAGTAGTCAAATCTCTCGAAGAGAATCTAGTCACTAGGTTTGGCATGCCAATTTAATTAGTTTATGACAATTAATTTATTAGCTAGAGAACATGCACACACAATTTAATGATATTATTATTAATTTTAATAAGTATCCACTCCCTCATTTATTTAAAGGATAGAGGTATAAAAAAGGAATACCCATATATCTGACCAAGTGTTTAAGACATTTTCATAACTAACAAAATTTAGAAAGCCATTCAGTAGGGTTTTCACCCCACCCTATAATATAAGATTGGTGGTAAGAAAATTTGAAGTCTAAATTAGAGTAATTAATAAAAAATATATAGGTGATTTTTTGAAAACTGTCTCTATATAGGACTAGAAATATAGTGGTATCATATACAAACTAAACATCTAAGAGATTAGACTTATTAGGCAAGGAGAGTATTTTCATAGGGAGTCCCAAGGAGGCACCTCTTAACAGGTAGTGGAGATAATCAAATACAATAAAAAATAGTGAGGGGCATAAGGGGTACCCTTGCATAATGGAATACTAAATATTAATATGTGAAAAAATGATTTATTTATTGGAAGAATTATGAATGAAAAAACTTTTGATGTGTATCAAAGGAATAAGGTGAAGAAATAATAACCAATTTTCATGAAATTTTAGGAATTGGTCATCCTTTGGGGACAAGATAACACATAAAATAATAAAATATAGGTATTATTAGCCTACCACATTCATAGATGCACATAATCATGTTATAACCTATCATGAGTATGAAAATTTCACCAAAAGGGAAGTCCCTACGATAATTCCACTCCAACCTGTAATTGAAGGAAATCCCTTTACTAAATGGGGGTTAGATTTTGTTGGAGTAATAAAACCAAATATTAAATGTGACACAAGTTTATATTGACTATTATATATTATTTACAATATGGACTGAAGTTATTACCACCTAAAATTATACTGCAAACTAAGTAGTCAAGTCTATGGAAGAGAATCTAGTCACTAGGTTTGGCATGCCAATTTCATTAGTTTGTGACAATAGGCCTAGTTTCCTAGGGATACCCAATGAGGCATATATTAATAGGTAGTAGAGATAATTAACTACAATAAAAAATAGTGAGGGGCCTAAGGGCCACCCTTAACTAATATAATACTGAAGATTAATATATGCAATAATGAGTTATTTATTGGAATAATTATGAATGAAATTAATTTTAATGTGTATCAAGGGAAGAAGATGAATAAATAATAACCAATTTTCATTAAATGTTAGGATGTCGTAATCCTTTGGGGACCATGATAACACTTGAAATAATAAAAGTTGGGTATTATTGGCTTACCACATTCATAGATGCACATAATCATGTTATAAACTATCACAATTATGAAAATTTCACCAAAAGGGAAGTCATTATGGTAATGCCACTCAAACCTATAATGGAAGGACATCTCTTTACTCAAGGGGTGTTAAATTTTATTGGATTAAACAAACCAAACATTTAGTGGGCCACAATTTTATATTGACTATTATATATTATTGTCAAGTTAGATTAAATTTATTACCACCTAGAATAGTAATATAAAATAGGTTGTCAAGTCTCTGGAAGAGAATCTAGTCACTAGGTTTGGCACGCCAATTTCATTAGTTTGTGACATTGAAGTTATCAAATAGATAAGATGTACACACCATATAATGATATTATTATTAATTTTAATAATTAGCCACTCCCTCATTTATTTGAAGTATAGAGAGAGAAAAAAATGAATACCCAAATATTTGACCAAGTGTTTAGGACCTTTCCATAACCAACCAAATTTAATGAGCCATTCAGGAGGGTTTTCACCCCAACCTATAATATAATATTGGTGGTAAAAAAATTTAGAGCATAAATAATAGTAGTACATGAAAAATATATAGGTGATTTGTTGAAACTTGTCTCTTTATAGGACTAGAAATGGAGTGGTATCATCTACAAACAACACATCTAAGAGCTTAGACTTATTAGGCAAGGAAAACACTTTTATAGGGATACCCATGGAGGAATATCTTAATAGGTAGTGGAGAGGATCAACTATAATAAAAAATAGTGAGGGGACTAAGGGGCACACTTTCCTAATGGAATATTGAAGATTAATATGTGCAACAAGGATCCCATTGGCTTTAAACAATAGAAAGGTATATTTAAACAAAATATTAACCATTCTACAAAACCTATCCTAAAAACCAAAAGCATGGAATATAATATATAAGGCCAATTGATTATATCATAGAAATTTTCAAATTTTAGGATAATCATCCCCACCTTTTGATTAGAGTCAAGATCCTATTGCATTCCTTCCTAATTAGATATAAGGTTTCCAAAAATATATTTCACTTCAACAAAACTTGTTTGGGTATCAGAAGTGATGTGGGGATGCAAGGAAGAAATAATCCTAGTAATCATCTTTGAAAGGTTTTTTTAGGAGACATTAAATAGGGTTATCAACCTCTAATTTATGACCTAAGTTATATCATCATCTTGAGGGATTATTTTATTAAGTCCCCTATTGATATCAGGACCAAAAGAACTAGCCTCTAAGGATTCTTTATAAAATTTAATGCATTCATGCACAATCCACTCTTTTTTCATCTTATAAAATTCAACTGGGAAGTCGTCATTGCTAAGAGACTTATTATTATTGAGGGAGTTAATAACAATAAATTATTCATCTATAAAAAACTCAATATCAAGGAAAGCATCTTACTCTGAGGAGATATTTTTAGAAAGTTATTGGCACAAATCCTTCTATTCATCTTAATTTTATGGTTAGATCCATATGAAGAAAATATATTGGATTATAATTCAAATAAATAATTATTTATTTTACTTATATCCTTAGTAACAAATACACTAATATCAATTTTCTATTTTTTTGTTTGCTATGCTTAACTTTTAGTAGTTTGAAAAAATATTTAGTGCTCCTATCCCCCAATTTTAACTAGTTAAGTACAAATTTAATTTGAGCCCCTTTAATAATGTATTATTGTATAAATATGATATTATGTTTAAGGGTCACCATATTAGATAGGATTTCTTCATTAAAAGGGTCAACCTAGAGACCATTTTCAACAAAAATCATTTTTCTTGAGTATCTTAAGATTTTTATCTTGCTTTTATCCTTGATTTGTCCATACCTTCCCATAAACTACTTGGTCAGATAAATATAATTATTCTAATTATTAGTGATAGAATAAAAATCACTCATCATTTTAGTAATATTCCAAGACATTTTAATTCCATATCTACATTATTTATCTTACAAGTGAAACACATTGAGCTCATATAGTCCTTTCTAATTAGACCCTTATTGTCATCATCAATTTTGAGAAATATAAGGATCTAAATGGGGTGGTGGTTATAAATAATAAGAGGAAGTACATTGAAAAAGTTACCCCTAGTACCCTATTGGATGATAAAAATATCCTTGTTAAGGTAAAATCTATCTAGTCTAGAGTAGAGTCTCTTGTTTTTTTTCTGATTATTACACCAGGTGAGCCATATCCCTTTACTAGAGGATTTACGCTTATCAAGGGGATACTATAGCTTATGGATGTACTTTAGCTTTAACCAAAATAATAACTCATTTCCTTTTTAATAAAGTGTCACACGAATAGAATTGTCCTCTCCATCATCAATCATATTTAAGTATCCTCTCACAATCCATGAGATATATTTTAGGTTTGAGAGAATCTAGTTTCAAGGATCTATTCTCTTTCTATAGTTTTAAGGGGAATACACATTAAAAATCCCAAATCAATTATTTTGGTGCAATAAAATATCCCATACAACTATTTGATAGGGTGAGGAGCCATGTTACATAATAGCATCAGACCACTCAAGGTTAATGAGAATAAAAACACCACCTTTACCTCTTGAGTGGTCAGTAGAGAAGTTGACACACTTTGGTCACATATAATTTAACACCATATCTAGTTTTGAACTTACTTCCTTGACTTCATTCAGCATAAGGAAGTCAATCTAATCTCTCAAATGTCTAAATTGTCTAACAATGTGCCTTTTATCAAATGATTCAAGGCCTCTAACATTTAGGTGATAATATTCATGAATGAAAGGAGATTTATTTAGTCTTACCGAGGGTATAACCTGATAAAATACTATGGATATATATTTTTTTTAATCTTTGGTTTTCATTTTAGAGTCTTCAAGGTTACATTCAAGGACTCCTTTAAACTTTTTGCCATCTTTAGTACTAGAACAACCCTGAAAGTTAAAATAATTCATCTTAGTTTAAATATTTTTAACCCTTTTTAGGTTGGTGTATGAGGGTTAAAGGGTTACAATATCCTAATCAAATATATTAATAAAATTATGCTAAATTAGGCTAATTAAATTAATCTAGATAACACAATATACTAAATTTTAAAAATTACCAAATATAAAAAGCATAAAGTTGATTTGTATTCTGATAATTATAACACAAAGAAGAGATAATACTTAGATTGTTTGTAGATGTAAAGGAAAATTTGATATGTATTAGTGTAGTAATAGGTATACTGATGCTCAATATTTAGTCATTAGATTTTAGAAATATTAAATCTCAAAACTTCTACACTTGCAATGACATGTGGACACTTGTATTAATGCTTATATCCACACCTATGCCTCTTATGTTTTTATATAACCTTTATATTTATGTATCTATATCATGTTCTTAGGCTATATATGGTTGTGTATATCCCAAATCCTAGTTCTTCACCCTAGGCTAGGTCACGTTGACAAAAAAGGGTTAGTGGGCTCATGAAGTCTAGTTGATCTCAAGGACCCCTTTAGTAATTATTACTTCCTACATATCCAATATTTTTAAGAGGGCCTCAAACATATGTATTTATCTCCTAAGTGTGGGCTTATGTGTGCACAAGGGTGAAATATGATATATGCAAGGGCATACAATTATCTAGATTATAACTTAAATACTACTATTCATGTTTTGTTATTTGAATGATTTAGATCTATCATACACTAATACTATGAATGATATAAAAATAAATAATAATAGGGTAGCGAAACTTAGTTTTGAAGTTGATTTAATGGGTTTGAATAGGTGTTTCCTTGGTATTTTCTAGATAGATAATGAGTAGGATTTGATTTGTATTTATGCCACATATTTTGAAAATATATCACAAAAGGGTTAGATAAGACAAATAATACAACCCATACATTCCAATATATTTATAATTTGGATTAATTTTGAGGTATATGTAACTGATAAGGAAAATAGACACTAGCATCAAATCCAGTGTCCCTATGCAAAACACAAGTGTCTAGTAGGATAGAAAAATGTTGAAGATTTGTAACTAAAATTTACGAATGTAAATTATGTTTTAATATTTATATAATTTACATGTGATCTAGGCCATCATAATTATAGGGCCAATCCATAATATTATTAGTTAGGCATAGTGAGATGGTGAATGTGAGCCTTTTAGCAATATGAAGGTCTAGAATTAAAGGGTAAAGCCTTGATTGGTATTTATCAAATGTATAATGTCAAGATGTTATATGTAATAATATTTTACTATATAATTGTTCTCCCTCTTGAATCTAGTAATGCATAAGGATGAAAATACTAGGTTAAAGGAAAAACTGCATACTTGGGTGTGTAAAACATAGCTTGACTTTGCTTGAACCCTAGTGAATTTGATGCTAATGTATGACTTGTAACCAAGATAATGTTACAATATAAATCAATTAATTTAATTTTAAAATTAATTATTTAAATTATTTGAAAATTAAAGAGAGAAAGGAAGGAGTACATTTGTGTGTTGATGCAACCATGTTTTCCCTTGGTAATTTGATTTGGTCAAGATGCTTCCTTATGAGGCATTAGAGTTGAGAGAGGTTTAGACCTAAACCTTGGAATTTTTAAGAATGGAATATGGAGGGTAATTATTCCCCCAATCTGGTGCAAAAATGAGTTGTGACACAACCACTAAGGTCATTTAATCTCAATCACACAACTCAAGTGAAAGTATAATAAAACTAAGTTAAGTGGTATAACCAACTCAACCTAAAAAATGGAAGTAGTGATAAGGATATTAAGAGCATTGAATCTCAACCAAAATACTCAAAGGAGCCAATTAATATAGACATAAAATGCTTAGAACAATGTTTCTTGGTAAAAATAGTGCTTATTATTAAAAATAGTGCTTATTGGTAAAGTGTTTTAAATATGCATTTATAATATTATTGGTGCAATTGTATGTATTATGCACATTTAATGTGTCTTGAGATGAATTATATATCAAAATTTAACCTATAATCTATAATTATGTATAATATCTATCACAAATCTAAAAGAATCTATCCTAAATCTATAAAATTTAGTGCCAAATTTAAAAGATTATAACCCAAGTGTATATTTGAATCATGTAAGATATATCAAATTATACCAAATTTAATTGTGTTGAGTCATGTATCTATCACATGCCTAGATAATATGATCCCCCTTTGAGGTGAGGGGAGTGGAATATAATAGTCACCTTACCTTAAAAGGATAATATCACTATATTATATGTGTATGAGCCATGCAACATATATGAGCAGTATGTTTAAGTAGATATATCAATGAAGCTTAAAGTATGTGATCATAATAATAAGATCTAAGATGCATGATATGGATCATGAAAATGTCTAGAAATTAACAATACAAGCTCAACAAACAATCAAGCACCAAATTAAGAGCACTCAATGTCACATAGAAGGGGTCTAAGGAGATTGTCCAAATTATGGTCCAAATGCCACACAGAAGGGGTCCAATGTCACATAGAAGGGGTCTAAGGGGTCTATGGAGATTGTTCCTTAATTATGGTCCAAATGCCACACACTCAAAGGGAGGATATATTCAAATGTCCACACACTAAAAAATAACAATTAGTGGCACATGGACCATAATTAAGGAGCATATTCAAGTGTTCCACAAGATAATAGCAAAAAATAAGTACAACCAAGGAAGTGAAAATGTGAACTAGTGAAGTACAAGTAATCATCATAAACATATCATACTAGTTCCTGTGTTAGATAAAAATGTCATGTAACATAGAATATAAAGTACATGGTATAATATATAATCATGAAAATAGGCATGTGTAAGTGTTATTATATAATCTCTACATTATAAAGTAAAATTTATCATAGAAAAATATAACCTATATCGATTGTGATCAAATAGAAACTATATGCCCCTAACGTGGTGTGTCATACAGGGAGAGGAAAGGTCCATCATCTACATGTGCATGTATGATGGATATAATGCAACATGTATCACACTCAAGTAAGCATGAAACATATTTGTATATAAAATAAATGATATAATATTTACTAACATAAACTAAACAACATAGATGTCACATAGCTAGTAAAAATGTGTATGCTAAATAATTTTTTTATTTTTTATTTTATTTAAATGTTTTTGTATTTTCTTAGAATATTTTATTTTCTTTTAATTTTGTAATATTTTGGAAAAAATATATCATATGATACCATGTAAGGTATTCTTATAGGAATCTACAAACTCAAAATATGGACATCAAATTTGTGATATTACTAAGGGGCATGTATAGGTGTCATATATAGAACTATAAAATATGTGGTACTCTATATATGTATCATAATAATTTATGGTTGTGAAGAGGTAAAGAATAATTATTATTTCTTGTAACCCATTGTTTATTGCTCTATGGTTTCTTTGGTATAACTATGATAAAAACATGTTTATTTTATCTTAGCAACTGGGTGGACCATGTAAGTGTAGATACAGACTCTATGGAGTCCTCTAGGTATCTTTAGTGCAATGATTTCTAAAGTATCAACTACTTAGGAAAGGGAATTTCCTATTTCTTACCATTTCATACATTATTAACCTTAGTAGGTTTTATAATTTATTTTCTTCAAATAAAATTCTCTTCTTCAAGTGGATGTTTATATGGTATTTTTGGAATTGTAAAAAGGTGGTGAACACATGTGCTGGACCAATGTGTAAAGGTAATAAATCTCACCAATAACATATTATGATGTCCCATCAAATGATCTAACAATTTTGGTTCAAGGGTATAAATAATCATGTGTATATATAAAATATGTGAGTAAAAACATGGTACATATGTTGTCACTAGCACTATTATCAATCATAACATTGTGTAAAGGTTGATGATCATGGTTTTCTATAATAAAAAATGAGTGAATATATCAATCATCATCCAAAATTTCACTCTCATATAATGTAATACAAGTTCTCTAAACCATAAGAGGTATAGTGCATGTAAATGTGCCAATAATCCCATATAATTGTCACCCATAATGTGGTGGATGAGGATGTGAATTATATGCCATTTAATATTTTATATTTTTATTATAATTATATTGTAATGGACCATTAAACATCTTTTGGTTTTTATGGTCACAAGGTTGTGATCCTAAATCCTTTGGAGGATCATCAAAGGTAATATGTCGATTATCAATAAGGTCATAGATCTTATGTTTTAAAGTATAAAATCTATTTTTAGAGCTATTGACACCTTGGTGATAGTCATAATATGCATTAACATCATATACTTTTGGTAGAGGTCAACTCATATCAACATATATAAGAGGAAGAAGAGATATGTGATGACATTCTAAAAGATTATTAATTAACAAAATTGGAAACTCAGGTAATTGTGTAAATTGTTTCTTAGGTGCATGGGATAAGATAAGCCAATTAGGCTGCTATGACATTGAATTAACCATTGTGGTTACTTCCTTTTAAGGTTATAAAGGTTTTAACTTGTATCTTAGTTTGATTTGAAACTTGGTAGTAGATGTAGTCAGTGTGTTTTTACATAATTAAGCTTGTTCAATGAAATAAGTTTCATTTCATGATCTTAGACACTATGTCATAAGTCATAAAAATATTTAAACTTATTGAAGACAATGGACTCATGTAATGGTGTAGGAAAACTTTGCTTAAATATGTCTTGAATATCTTTATCTACCATTGGATTTGTCATTTTGGCTAATGTTATTTTGTACCTCAAAAAATATTTGTTAATAGGTTCATTGGTTTCTTATTTGATCTTAGAAATTTGTGTATATGACATCCTTTTAGTGATGTTGATATAGAAATGTTATCGAAAATAATCGAATAGAGATTTGAATTATTTCACTAATTAGAGTGGTAAATCATATAACCATCTTAAATCATACTCCTTTAGTCTCATTGGAAATAGTTTAGTCCAAATTTTATCATTTGAGCATAATCAAGGCATGTTGCACAAAAGGACTGAAGTTGATATTTAGGATCAGCCTTGCCATCATAACATGTGAACTTGGGTGTAATAAAACTAGTTGGAAAATGTTTCAAATATATCTTAGGTACTAAATGATTATGTAATACATATTTTGAATCAATAATATGAGTTGATTTCAAAGCATTTTTGCAATGTTGGTAACCTTAGCCTCTAATGTTTGAATAACTTGGAGAAGATTTGCACAATAGACTTATTAAGATTTAGATTTGAGATTTGAGAAGTCACCAAAGGGGATGAAAACACCAATTTTATTGATGAATGCATTTGAATTGATAATTGAGTTGAAGTATTAATTGTTCCCATGGAGGATGTAGAAATAGTTATTTGATCTTTGAGGAAAAATGGTTTAAAAACATATCCTATTCTCCCACTAGATGTTTTATGCAATATTGTGCTTGAATGGATGTGTGATATGAATATCTAGTAGCCCTAATATTTATATCAATAAAGACTAATGGTTATTCACTAACACCTTTTGATTTTTTAGTTTCTGATATAGTATTTAGTATATTATGGATATCTTTATGATTTTCATGAATGTTCTCTCAAAATAATATAATAGATTTAGATTTCTCTTGTTTTATTTATTCATAATCATTTTTTTAATGTGCTTAATTATCCTCATGATCAGATTCATCTTCTATAATATTTTTTTTCATTATTTTGCTCATTATCATTATTGGCATTCTCATTATTAGTATAGTTTGACATGGTATTAACTTGAGACATTTTAGGTTGACCAAGTGCTAGCTCAAGATATTGAATATTAACACCACCTAATCTAAAACTATGTTTAGGTTGCATATAAATTATAGAACAAATATAAATAAATACAACAAGAAAAAACCTTCGAAGACTAAAAACTCTAGATCTAGTGAAGGTTTACATGAGAAGACGTAGAGGTCAAGTTCACTAAATGTTTAATCCTTTTTATGTTGGTGTAGGAGGGTTAAATGGATAGAATAATTTGATCAAATGGATGAATAAATATATTTTAAAATGGGCCAAATAAATTAATTTAAATAACACAATATATTGAATCTATAAAATTACCAAATATATAAAGTACAATGTTAATTAATATTATGATAATTTCAACACAAAGAAGATATAATACTTAGTTTGTTTGTAGATATGCATGTAGATATGAGATGTGCTGGTGTAAGAAAATGCAAGCCAATGTTTAGGATCTAGTCATCAAATTATGGAATTATTTCTTTTGAAGGCCTTGACACTTGTGTCAATGCTTTTATCTATGGCTCAACACTTCCTTTACCAAATATTAAATATTTTAAAAAATGACTACCTATCCATGTTATGGTTTTCTATCACCTTTATGTTGATGTATCAAGATCATCCACTCAGGGTTTGTATGACTGTGTATAGCTCAAACCTTACTTATTCACCTTAGGTTAGGTCACCTTGCTAAAAAATATTAGTGGGCTCAAAAAGTCAAGTTAACCTCAAGTACCCATTTTTCAATGAGCATTTAGTACATATCTAATACTTTGAAGAGGGCCTCAAACATATGTAATTCTCCCCTAAGTGTGGGATTGTGTGTGTACAAGTGTGTAATATTCTATATGTAAAGGCATACAATGATCTAACTTATAACTTTAAAAATAATATTTATGGTCTATTATTTGAATGTTTCAAACATGTAATATATCTTATCCTATGAATGATATAGAAATAAGGAAGAATAGGGTAGTGGAACTCAATTTTGAAATTAATTTAATGATCTTGAATAGGTGCTTAATTGGTATTTGATAGATAGATAACGAGTAGGATTTGATTTGAATTTATACCACACCTTTTGAAAATATCTCATGGAAGGGTTAGATAAGACTTATATACTGACTCATATGTTTTGAAAGAATTGTAATTTGGATGACTTTTAAGGTACATACACTTGATAAAGAAACTAGACACTAGTGTCCCTCTATAGAATGCAAGTATCTGGCAAGGTAGAAAACTATTGAATGTATATAAGTAAAATTGAATGATATAAATCATGTTTTAAGATATTTTTAGTGTACAAGTGATCTAGGTCATAAAAATGATAGGTTTATTCCATAATATAATCGGTTAAGAAAGTGAGATGGAAAATGTAAGACTTTCAAAAATAAGGTCTATAATTGAAGGGTATGTCAAAGTGGGCTACAATTAAGGATCTAATTTATAGATTTGAATGCATGATGTGATTTATTGTGTAATAAAAAAATCAAACATGAGCCAAAAGAAGCAATTGATCAGTAATCAAAGTATTGTAATATTAGAATTAACATCATTAGCCATAAAATCATTAGGAAAGTACATTATATAGGTGAAAGATAAACATGTCCTCACTTCTTCATGAATTTGGGATTATCTTTCACAATGACCTAAAAGACACCTAAGTAAGCTAAACTAAACATGTGTAGGAAAACCATTAAATGGAATAAAAACCTACATAACATCCCCCTTAAGAATAACTTAGGTTCATAGTAGAATTGGGTCCCAGATCAAAAACCTAATGAGCTACCTAAGTACAATAAAATGCCACCTAGAGGAGGATGTTGAAGTTGATCAAACCCTAATAAGAGCCCATAAATGAGGATACTTGATCTCAATGAAAGGTTTGATGAATATATCATAATTTTTCTCCATTGTTTGGATGTAGTGGAGATCAATGACCTGATCATGGATGAGCTCTTAAATGAAATGCATGTGAATCTTTATATGCTTACTATGTTGATAGAGGACCAGATTATTATAGATCTAGATATTGATTTGGTTATTAAAGAAGAGGACTATTAGTCATACAAAAAGGATGCAAAACTAAATGAGAATCCCCTAAATTCAAATATACTTAGTGGTAGCATTAATAACTCTTTTATATTCTACCTCTGTAGAAGGCAAAGAAATAGCATTTTACTTCTTACTTGACCAACTAATCATACCTAAATTGAGGGATAAACTATAACCTAAAGTAGAATTATGATTTTGAATGTTTCTAGCCTAATCTAAATATATATATCTAATTAATTTGATTTTAATGCCTACTCTATACTGAATCCCAAAACTATGAGTACCCTAAATGTAGTGAAGGATTCACTTAGTTGATTTCTAGTGTAGCTCATGTGGTTCTTGTATGAATCTAAATACCATGCCCATTGCATATGAAATGTTAGTTCTAGTGTGCATAAGGCATATGATACTACTAATAATTTTTCAACATGAGGTAACATCAACCAATGAAGATGGATAATCAGCCTCAAGTTTCACACCAGATAGAAAAGGAGTAAGTGATGGCTTATATTTATCCTTGTTAAACTATGCAAGAAAATCAAGAACATACTTGGATTATGCAATAATGATCCAGAGTTAGATCAAGAAATTTCAATCCTAAAGAAGTAGTGTAATAAGCCCACGTCAATAATTGAAAACCTATTAGAAAAAGTAATTTTCATTAATGTGATGGTGGATGTATAACCCATGTGATCAATAGGTCATCCATGTAGAGAATGAAAATAAATAGTGAATCATCTTACCATAAGATGTACAAATTTAGATCATAATGGCATTTGATGAACCCAACCTAAATAAGAAAGGAGTCCATCTTGGCATACCAAGCTTGAGGAGATTTTTTGAGGCCATAGATAGATTTTTGAAGTTTAAAAACTAAGGAGGAATATTTAAAAATACTTGTGGTTGATCCATGCATATTTCCTCTTTGAGGTCAACATGAAGAAAGGTAGTCTTCACATCCATTTGATGAACATCCCAATGATATGATATGAAAGTGTTGAGAGTGAGTTGAATTGATTTCATTTTTACAAATAGGGTGAATATATCAGTGTAGTCAATGCCAAGTAATTGAGATTTTTTTTAATACTAAATGTGATTTAAAATTATCTATAGACCCATCTACTTAAAAATTTGTTTATTAGATCCACCTACATCGAACAAGTTTTCTTCCCTTAGGAAGTAGGACTGAATCCCAAGAATTATTCCTCTACAAAGAAATATACTCATGTCCCATGTTAATAACCCACTCAAGAGTGACTGATACCTCTTAAAATGATTGTGGATTAGAAGTAGATGCAATAAAATCATGCGAGACATTTTATAATTATGAATGGGTTTGCTTGTTGTCTAATGGATCTCCAACCCCTTGGCCAACACTTGTTAATGTCTATTTAGTCTAAATAAAAATAGTGCTCAAAGAATTATGAGAATATTCTTCATCATCTAAAGATAATCTAAGATAAAGAAGAGGGGAATCCTCATCACTATTCTCATCATCAGAACTAGAATAAGAATTAGGATCATTAGGAGGTTGATCAAGTAGATCTAAATCATTATAACTATCATCAAATCTAGGTGTGTCTAAGGAATAGTGAGAGGTGTCAAATTTGGAGTTTGAATGACCCTGTATAAAATAAACACTCCTCTCAATGAAAAACTCATTAGTGGTGGGATGGAGAAGCTTGTATCCCTTAACACCCTTAGGATATACAACAAATATACAAGGCTAACTCTGAGGTTCCATTGCCTTATGTTTCTTTTTCAGAATTCAAGCCATAACAAGAAAACTAAACACTCAAAATTTCTCTACTATTGGTTTTTGAATGTTCCAAGCTTAAAAAGGAGTGACTCCTTTAAATACTTTATGAATAACTCAGTTATAGATGTAACAAGCATAGTTGATGGCCTTATACCAATACTGAGGAGCAAGAGACTTGAAGTGTATCATAAAATTAGATATTTCCTTTAATGACCTATATTTTTACTTTATAACACCATTATGTTGAGGAATATATTAAACTATATGCTACATTTCAATCCCTTATGGTGTATAGAATTGTTCAAACTTGTTACCGACATACTCCCCACCATTATCGATGAATAAAATATTTATGGATTTACCTAAGTGTTTCTATACAAGTGCTTTAAAATATTGAAAATGATAAAATACCTTTGATTTATAATTAATAAAATACACCCAGGTATACCTCAAAAAGTCATCAATGAAAGTAATCATTTACTTTGTCTTATTGAATGAAGGTTTTTGAAATGGGACAATAATGTCACTATGGATAACATATAATATCTATTTAGCTCTCCATAATTTTCCCTTGTCATACTTATATTATGGATGATTACCAAGAATGCAACCTTGGAAAACTATGTCAGATAACTTAACTTGTGCCACCCCTGAAACCATGTCTTGACAACTTAGTTTCTCTAGGTAGCAATAGTTGAGATGGCCAAATTGATAATGCCATAGTTTACTCACCTCATTTAAATGAGTGAAAAATGTATTAGAGGGTTGATTAGGATAAAAACGTGAGAAAGTATACAACATATATTTGTGATATGCTTTACCAAATGCAGCAACAAAGTCACTATTAGCTTCCCTAATAATCACATTATTGGGTGTGAACTCAACTCCCTTGCTCAAATTGATGTGAGTGATCTGATAAATAGATAGGATATTGATGGATAAAGAGGGAACATAGAGAATCATGAAATTTCCCATAATTTAATTCAATAGATATAATACCACTATATTTAGTATAATTATCATCAACTAATAAAATGGAAGTCATAAAATAAGACTCTAAGGACAAGAACATGTCCTGTGATAAATCCATGTGGTGTGATGCACTAGAATTGATAACCCATGTATAAGGCTAGGATGTAACTAAAATAAGTGTTTTGCCTTTATATTTTACCTTATTATTGTGTTTGGATTAGAATAATCTTGTGTTGATGAACTCTAATTCTAAGAATCATAGACACTAATATTTTACTTGAACAATTTTGTCAATTGGTTGATCTACTTCTTCATGCATTTAGATTCATCATGCCCAGGTTTCTTGTAGTAGCTACATGTGAGTCACTCTTTCTTGGATTTACCATTTGAAGAAGAAGACTCTTTTTTTTTCTTTTGGCTTAGGATAAAATTTCTAACCCTTTCTTTGCTCTAGGTCCTTATTATGTTTCTTCTCCTTGCTACTAGAAGCCTTTTATTTGTCATGACTTATAATCAAGGAATGTGATTTAGATGAATTTAGTATACCCATATGAATGAGCTTGTCTTGAACTCGAGTCAAGTCAGTAGAAAAATAATCCAAATATGACATGGTCCATGTAGCTCCAATGTCCTAATTGATGACATGGAAGGTAGAAATAAAGATATAATAGTCGAAACCCAATCTGGTAAGTATGAAAAGAATCAATTGATCATCCTTTTTGTCAATGATGCACAATTTCAACTGTAACTTGAGTGATTTAAACTTGGTTAAAAAATATTGAGTCATATCAAATTCATAGAGAATCAAACTAATGAACTCATTTTCCAAATCATGGCCCTCATTTCATCCTACTTTCCAAAGATTTTATCCAATGTGGATCATATTTGCTTTGGAAATGTTTTATATTTGATATGAAAGAGTAAGTCAAGAGACATAGATGTTTTAGGACTTAGCATATGTAAATCCTATAGTTTTTAAAGAGACAAGAAGTATAAATCAAGGAAATAATATTCATAAAATAACCACTAATTTTTTTTATAGATTTGACTAGCTTTAACTTTCTACAAATATTAATAATTATGTGCAAATTAAGACTTATCTAGAAAACACCTGATACAAATGATATGAGTGCTAGAAATTGAGATGAAAATAGGTATGAGTGTCATAAAATGAATCCTTGTATCATAAACCCTCCTAGATATTAGTTCTACATTTAGATAGAGATACCATGTGGTTTTAATGCCCTGATATTGGTGTTAGTATCCTTTGTGCAAGACCATCTTAAACTTTTGAGTGCACCTATCTTTATGATTTAGGTTTTGTTCCTATGAATGAAGTATATAACTCTATATTGTGATTTTAATGTTTGATTTATAATGTAAACCCTAATCTTCCTTATAAGTAAGGTATGAGATAAAAACTGTGTTTGTTAGTAGGATAAGATGGACATCCTCAAAACCCCACTCTGAGGAGAGTTGCCTATGTACTAATACTTTGAGGAGGGATCAACCCTGATGTATTTATCCCCACCTAATTATTGGTGCATAGTGGCCTTAAGTGCCTTGAGTGTGCTTGAGATTAGAAATATGGAAAATATGAGCTTAGGGATACTATAGATGTAGTATGTTGAAGTGGGGTAGAATAGGGATTAATAACCTTGATTTTTCTCAACTTGTTTTATGTTTGAAGAGGTAATTTACATATAATTTCTATCTAGTGGATAGAGCTATAAAATTCATGTATTTATAGTGTTTTTTTTCTTGTTTGGATAATAAATTTTTTTAGGCTAACCTTAGGAGGGTTTTACCTTAGAAAATATATTCATTTAGAAAAGATAGGGTAAAGGACATAGGTTCCATTTTGTGGAAACTAGCATCATGTGTCTCTAATGTCCTTAATGTGGCACTAATGTCAAGCTAGTAGAACACTAGGAAATAAGGGTTAGGATTGAGAAATGAGGGTCTAAGACTATATTTAAGCTTACTAGGGATGTTTGTGGCCTATACAAAGGCTATAAAAGTGTGATAATAGTCTCTAGGATACCTCCAGGGTTAAGCTAGGAATAGGTAGTCTCATGTATCACTCTTAACACTCAATGAACACTTTTAGGTGATTAAATTTACCCCCCCTCCCGCCCCCTACACCCCCCAAACCTTTTATGCTATAGATATAGTAAAGTGAAATGACTAGTATAAAGGAAAAAGAAGTGTACCTGGACTTACCTAGAAGTGAAACCCATGAAGTTGATTCTAAGTATGTGATGTTGGGTCTACGTATGTGAAGCATGATCCAATGCATAACTTGAAAATTAAATGTGCATAAATTGGTCCTTACTTAAGAGATATCAAAAGCAAAATACTATGCTAAGTAAAGAATTAACTGAGTAAAAATGAGAAAAGAGATAAGAAAAAGGTAAAAAATGAATACACCTCATTGGGTATGTGAACCAATACATGAACCTGGTGATAAATTATGTGTGTGCATGTATATAGTGATCATTTATTGAATATATTAGAATTATTTGATAGCTTACTCAATCCTCATGTTTGGGTGTATCAATAACTCAATATGGTTTTGACTCCATTTCCCACCCCTACTTAGTGGATTATGAACTATGAATATCTTGGATTGGAATGATGGTGTGTCTAACACTCTCATGTGGGTGGATCAATAACTCAATTTGGTGATGAATCCATAATTTCTTACCCATGTGTAGTAGATGCATCTAAAAATAAAATGTGAAAAATATTAAAAATGTCTAATTGAGTATATATAACTATGTATATTGGCTCCACTGCCACTTAGGTACATTAGGAAACTTTGGGCCACTTAAGAATGCCAACCACTATAGATGGAGTAAGTCATGAAACTAGTGACAACCTGGAATATGATATCAAGTGTATATAATGTAGATAATTACATGGAATTTTCCATTCCATCTGATTAATTGGTGTGTAACTAAAAATATAGAAATGATGTGCCATGCATATGCCCCTAATCTGGTATCTGAGTATATTGATTTTGGATTGAGTTCTAATAATTGTATCTAGACATGTAAATTAAATATGGTAATGGTAATTCCATTAATGAAGTTTATAATTTAATAAAATAATATGAATTTGAACTGAGATCATGTGAATCTAAGTAAAAAATGAGTATGCCTGATAAATTTGTAACTGAATCTATGCAAACATTTACTATACCTATTATACTATTCTGGCCAATCTGATCTATCTTCAAACTAAGGATACTAGATAGTATCACAAAATCTTGGGAAATAGTGTCATGTGGCTTTAGTGTCCCCATTTGGGCACTATTGTATTTTTGGTCAAAATTCTATGTCACTGTACTACTTTTTGAGTCACTATTTTCCCTCTATGTTTACATGTGTCTGATTTTTTATAATTGATATTATGTGATAAAAAATGTTATATGAGTGTAATATAGGATCTTGATCATAGTGAAAAACCCTTATGAATTCCCCCTATTTTGAGGGTAGTTGTTAAACCTATACAAGAACTATCCTCAAAAGAAAAATCTCTACTAAATGTGTGTAAGACAAAGTATTTATGATAACTGCATGATAATCCAATATAATGTGCATACATAACATTGAAATGTAAGATGATCTAAGCATGAGTATGTAATTTAATATGTATGTCATGTCTAGCATTCCACAAGGGTGTCAAGATAGATGAAATCAATGTGTGTAAGAAATGATGGAGCATGACGTCCATTATAACACTTAAGTAGGAAGGGTAGATGCATGAGGTCCCTCATGCCATAAAAAAATAGTGTGTGTAACAATAAAATACAAGTGTTGTGGCCATGATTCATAAAATAAAACATACATAAAAAACACAGGATGCATGCAAAGTAGGCCAAGGGGCCATAATACAAGGGACATTGTCACATGTCACTAAATCTGAGAAAATAAGACATATAAGGACATGTTCAAATGTACACATACACAAGCAACAAACAAGTTGGCTTAGATCCACATAGAAGGACATGTTCAAATGTCTGCATAAACAATCAATAAATTATACACAAGGTACATGGACACATGTCTAAGGCATACATACTATGAAAAGAAGTGGTATAAAGATAAAGATAAATGGCATATTCAAATGCCCTCAAATAGAAGAAGCATATAAATACTCAAGTATAAACTATGAAGTCTAGAAATGAAATAATGCATGAGTATGTAATAAAAATATGGTAAGAGATAGGATGTACATATGTTAATTCTAAAGTAGTGATAGTTGGCAAAAAAATTAAGTAAGAATAATAATGATCAATTTCTATATATAACAATGCTAAATTTGGAATGTATAGTATGTAAGGATAAAACCTAGTAATAGAAACCATGTATAGGATGACCCCAAGTGGGAGAATGTGTTAATTGAATAACCATAGATTTTTGTATATGCCCCCAATGGGTAGATAATAACATGTTTGAATTAGTTTAGTGGACTTGATTCATATATGCAATCTATAAGAACTCAACAAAAACAAGTAAAGCATGTAGTATGATAAAATCGACTATACTAAGACAACTAACATCTGTAGTGTTTGAAAAACATAATAAATGTAAACATATCAACTCATAAAATATATAGGTTTTATGTTTTCTAAGTAATTATTTGAATGTTTTGTGATTTTGACATGTTATATTATTTTTGTATTTTCTAGATATAAGCTATGTATAAGGAA
Source organism: Torreya grandis (assembly GCA_037957365.1). Classification (NCBI taxonomy): domain Eukaryota; kingdom Viridiplantae; phylum Streptophyta; class Pinopsida; order Cupressales; family Taxaceae; genus Torreya; species Torreya grandis. Next base: position 3,064,619 of record JARHVA010001800.1, read on the forward strand.
AATTAAAATGAACTATGTACAATGAAAAAAGAAAGAGGGAAAGTCTATATAAGAAGGGAGAAACCATACTAACCAATAAGTCTCATGGGAGACTCACTATCATTGTGGCTTGTGTCAAAAATAAGAATGATAATCTCTCATGCAGTGTGAATGCTATGTTGTAGTTGAATGTTATTGTAAGAGGAATATATGCATTGTTCATCATCAAAATCATAATATTATTCATCATCAAAATCATAATTACCTAGAATGATAGAGGGAATTGACTCATACTATGGATTTGACCTTTTTTAATTGTGCTTTGGAATATTGATTATGATTTTTACCTTTGAAAATATGTTTATTGTAGGCATATGGTGTTGTGGAGGATATTTTTCTAGAAAACCTATTTTGAGAATGTTTGTTGGCTTAGCATGATTTTGACTTTTCAAATGAAGTTTTTGATCTTTTTGTAACATCTTTAATGTATATGGACATTTTTCCTTGATAAAATATATCTATGACTGATGTGACTTAGGATGTTCAATAAATCCCAAACCTTGTTGACTAATATTATCAACTACTAGAATAGGAGAAGTGATGCCTTGGGCCTGCTTGCCTAAACCTTGACTATGATAATCAAATTGTTATATACATATATATATATATATATATATATATATATATATATATATATATATATACCAAACCCATACTGATTTGAAAGTTGAGACTCATTTTGGAGAGGTAGATTTTCACCTCTAACTTTATTTACCTATGTTTATTATACTATTTCTTTGTCTAATTATATTTTTTGAACCTTTTATTGTTCTAAGTTATGCTTTGGCAACCATTTTTATACTATTTCTAAATTGGGCCCTTTTTGAATTTGTATATGTGCCATTGTATATTGTTTGGATGATGTGTCATTATTTGAGTCATACATATCCATTATCTATTATATTTTATTTTTTTATGCTAAACATGAACTTGTGTGATGACCATGCATTCTATGGTATGCACAATAGTATCTAAATCTCTTTGTGGGATGTAGAGGGGGTAGGTTTATCAACTTATCTTTAATAATTTCCATTAGTACTTAACTTGAACTCTTATTTTTACTTTGAAAGATTTTTGAATCACTATTTATATATGTACTTTGCTATGATTTAGTGTTTTGAAATGTAACATTGTTTTCCAAAAATTGACTAGGTGAAGATGTAGATACATGATTTACACTAATGTACTTTGGAGGCCTTTTTCTTTTAAATTGATTTTCTAATGTTATAATATTTTCATCTAATAATTTATTCTAATTTTATAATCTTGAAATTATCTTTCTCATATTGATAATTTGATCACATTGAGTCTCACAAGTGTAAACCCTATCTACTTCTGATTGAACATGTATGCACACACCTTATAAGGAAGAGGTGTGAATAAGATGAGTATGGGGATTAGTTACATTGGTATAGGATACCTCATCTTATATAGGAGTAACGAAATGTAACTCATTAGATGAAAAGTAGCTATGACCCTCATGGAGATGAGGAGGAGAAGGATATTATTTCCTATGTATAAGATATGACACTAAAACTTGAAACATATTTGTTAGATTATGTGCTAAATCATCTATGTGTGTAAGGTTTTTCTTGTTAATGGAATTAAACATAGTTGAAAGATAACATGATATGAAATATGGCACATGTTTTAATTAATATAAAACATCATCTATACATATGTTTATGTCATTTTTGAGTTCATTCTAAATTAAAGGGATCCAACATGCAAATGAAAGTAGTAAAATTTTCCACAAAAAGTGATTAATTTATCTATAATTATGAACATGATTACATGAAATACAAATTAGAATATTTTGTATTTGAAATATGAGTTTTGGAAATATAAACCTAGGGTTAGGGTTTGTGCAATGTTTGATGTAAGTTAGGTTCACCAAATGTTTTAACCTTTTAAGACTTAGCATATGTAAATCCTATGTTTGTTAAAGAGCTAAATAATCTAAATAAAGAAAATAATATGCATAAAATAACCATTGATTTATTATATATTTGACTAGATTTGACTTTCTAAAAATAGTAATAAATATGTGTACATAAATATTTATCTAGAAAACATCTTATATGAATGATCTGAGTGCTAAAAACTGATATGGGAGTAATTATGAGTGTCATTAAATGGATCCCTATATCAAAAACCCTCCTAGAAATTAGTGACATAGTTGGATAGAGGCACAATGTGGCTCTAGTGTCTTGATATTGGTGCTAGTGTCCTCTATGCAGGACTATCCTAAACTTCTAGGTGTACATGTGTCTATGTTTTTGGGTTCTATTCTTGTGTTAATTAATTTTAACATTCTATGTTGTGCATGTAATGATTTATTTGTGATGCAAACCCTAATCCTCCTTTCAAGTAGGTTATAACTTGAAAAGTGTGTTCATTAGTAGGATAGCCTAGACATCCTCAATACCCTATTATGAAGAGAGTTGCATATATACCAATACTTCAAGGAAATATCAAGCTTGATGTAGTTCTCCCCAAATAAGTGTTGGTGCAAGTGAAAGTGATGCTATAATTATAGTGGCCTTGAATGCATTGAGTGTGTTTGATATTGGAAATTTGGAAAATCTGAGCTTAGGGATATTGTAGATGGTAGTATGCAAAAGTAAGGTAGAAAAAGGATTAATAACCTTGATTTTGCTCAACTTTTTTGATTTTTAATAGGTATTTTGCATCTAATTTATATCTAGTGGATAAAGGGATAAAATTCATGTATTTATAGTGTATTTTTGCTTGTGTGGATAATAAAAAATGTTTGGACCAACCTTAGGAGGGTTTTACCTTTGAAAATATATTCATTCAAAAAAGCTAGGTTAAAAGACATAGGTGCTATTTTGGGGACACCAATTCCATGTGGATCTAGTATCCTTAGTGTGGTGCTAATATCCAATTGGTAGAACACTAGGAATGAAGGGCCAAGATCAAGAAATGAGGGTTTATGACTGCATTTGAGTTGACTAGGGATGATTGTGGCCCACACAAAGGCTGGAAAAGTATGATAATAGGCTCTAGGATAGATCCAATGCTAAGCTAGGAATAAGTAGTCTCAATTAGCACTATTATCATTCAAATATAACTTTTAGGTGTTTATATAAAAATTTAAAGAGTAAGTTGGGAGACTAGATAGGCATAATAGACTATAGGCTTCATCACTTTGGTTGTACTACTTCACCTTCTTTCCCTCAGGTATTATCTTTGTTTTTGTATCCATATTGATTTAGTGTAAGAATTTTCTCCTCAAAAGGATTTTCATTTTGACTTTCCACTCATGACAATTGAATGGTGTAAGAATTAGAATAGAATTGAGATCTGTGATGTAGAAAGGAAGTATGTGTTGAACTACATGTGTTATAGAATAGGAATGTAACACCCTATAAATTTGAAAAAGTTAAAATTTACAAGGAATTAGAATATAACCAATGTGTAGATATCAAAAAACCACACACTTTTAAGAAAATGACACCTTAAAAGGAGTAGCATGTTAAAAGTTATGCATGTTTTAGTATTTGTTTCTAGAAAAAATAATGTTCTCCACTTTGCATTAAAAAATTGGGTACAAAAATTGTTGAATATTTTGGTGGTAACTTCTTCATCAAAAAAACTTATGATCTTTTGGATCAAAATTTAAGTAATTTTGGGTTGATTATGACTATGGGATTAACTCTCATATGACTAGGGGATAAGACCATATTTAGGTGCTCTCCCCATAAATTTGATTGATGTGATTGATGTGAGAGTGACATAATCCAAAAAAAATCCCCTTTTTGAAAATGAATAGTGTCACACTTCACTTGATTAAATTTGATGTCCTCTAGACCATCATAAGAATTTGAAGGAGGCTACACACTTGGTAGGATTTTTTACTACTCCCATTGTAAAAATGTCTAATGTCAGGGTTATAAAACACTGTTGCATCAATATTTTAGACTACACTCACACCCAAAAGATTTGATGCTAAGATGTTGGACATTTTCTAGAGTAGGGAAATGCATCAAGGATGTAGTCCCTCTTTATAAGTGTCAAGGTTTTAAACTGATCCTATAGTCCAAACTCTCAATGCTAGAGTTAACAATTACTCCCATAATTATAACTCCTAATGCTTGGGAAGTTGATTGCTCCTACAATCAAAAGCCCTGATGCTAGGAAAACTAACTACTACATTCAAAAGTCCTGATATCAAGAGTTTTTGTTAGGTATCTATCCTATATTTGTATTTATTAGGGTTTTGGTGTGTCAGGGTTTGGAGGCATCCTTTTAAGTGCCAGAGATGTTGATGGTTCCCATAGTGCATATAGGTATAAAAACCTCAATTTTCTAAAAAAAATCATATTTACTCCATCTCTTGAAAATCAACCAAATATCCACTAGAGATCTCCTAAAACCTCAAAAAATAATGAACGAATTTTCTTTGAAGACTATAAAATTGTATGAATTTGCATGAAATTTTCAAAAAAGTACTAAAAATCTCCAATAATGGTAAGAACTATCACAAAACTAGGTCATGTTTACAGTTAATCCTAAGATTTTGACACCTTCTAAATCTGATGGCAAAAGTCATTTTTCATGAAAACCCACCAAATGATATGTAACCAATAAAATAAACCTTCTCCCTTTTTTTTTTGAATTTGAATCCACTGAAGATCCCAAAAGAAGAGCAAAATTTGAGAGATGGTGAATCTATAATATGTTAGGTCAAAAGATGGTATATCTATAACATGCAAGCTAAAAACTCAAGATTTCAAAATAGGTACAATGACATTCACCTATACCAAAAATTCTATGATACCATGTTAGAGATGGCCATAATTGATGATCTACTAGATAGATTTGGATGCATGATGCAGTTACCTATGTGTAGTAGTAAAATCAAACATGATCTAGAAGTAGCAATTACTCAACAATCAAAAGATTTTAATATTAGCATTAACATCATTATCCATAAATGATTTAGGAAGGTACATTATATAGGTGCTAGATAAACATATCCTCACTTCCTCATGAATGTGGGATTATATTTCACAATGACCTAAAAGACACATAAACAAGCTAATTTAAACATGTGTAGTTAAAAACCATTAAAAGGAATAAAAACCTAGATTAATAGGATAAATCCCTGGTTGGTATTTTTCAAGTGTACAAGACTGAGATGTTATATATAATCAAATTTTAATATCTACATAAGCCTCTTAACCCCAAATTAAGTTTTATATTATGGTTGTTGGATATTAATATCTAATGGGGTAAAGGGATATTTATTTATTAAAGGCACATCTTTCCCACTAACAACATTTGGTAAGTGTGATATATCCACGGAAGAAACTCTTC